>VXBI01002029.1:0-71743 GCA_013397375.1 Toxostoma redivivum | reverse complement strand
GAGGAGAGGAGAGGAGAGGAGAGGAGAGGAGAGGAGAGGAGAGGAGAGTATTTTAAAGTGGGTTTTGGTTTTGGTTTAATGAACACTGTTGTAGCTGAGTTATATGCAGAATTTTAAAAACAAAAGAAAACAACCAGTGATTCATGCTTTTTCAACCTAGAGCAGCAAGGTTCTTGTAACATCCACAGTTTTTCAGAGAAAAACCTGAAGCATAAACATTAATTGAAAACATTCTCCACTGATGCAATATTACTTCATTTGAGCATGGCCTCCACTGAATGTTACTAGGTTGTTGCTAAGAAACACTGATATATGACACCAAATTATATTACTGACATTGAATTTTTACTCCTTTTCATGTTATAGCTTGCTTGAAAACAACTGCAATTATACCATAAATGGAAGGAAAGCTACCAGCCTCTATTCAGTGCCTTTTGTATTTTAGTTACAGGCTGAAGTCCTTATCTTTTTACTATATGTCTATAACAGTCCTAAAGTATTTCAGTTAAAAATAATACCAACATTATTGATGGTCTGCATCTGCATCTCCTACACAGTCATCTCAACAATAAAGCAAATGTCCTCTTTGATTTTTTCCCAATATATGCCAAATTGCAGGAAGCTTGGTCTTTGGGTTTCTCTATTTTCCATGTTAATGTGACAATCCATTTTGACCTGCAGGTAATAAAATAAGAAACATTCAAGCTCATAGCTAATGTTTTCAGAGTACTTCACTTTTTGCTTGTTTTGATCTATACAATTGACTGATTGAAAGCTGAAAATGAATGGATGTTTTTTAATATATATTTTAAATCGCTGTTCTTTTATATAGCATATGGATGTTTTTCTTCTTAAAGATTCACTCATCCAATAGTTGATGTATGGCAGGTATACACAGCTTGTGCTAGGGAAAGTATATCTTCATTTATACAAACACAGCTGTCTGATCATTTTTTTAATATAAAAACAGACCCCAGAATACCTGTATCTGAAACTGGGATCTCAGCACAGCCAGCACTGCAGAAATACACAAGTGGAGAGGGAAGTTCTTCCTGTAGGGTTTGAACCCCAAAGAGTCAAAATGGACAAACTCTGAGAAAAGTGATGCTAGAGTAATAAAGATTTTGCAAAAGGACTAATGATTTAAACCACATATATTTACATGTATAACTTTTAAGTAGCTTGCCCATTATTTCTGTTCCAGGGCTGGTGGGGGTTCATCTATTTGAGAAGGGGAAGAGCATCTTCAGTCATAGGCTTGGTAAACTGACGAAGAGGCCTTTACACTGTAGCTGCAAGAGGAGGGGACACTCAATCTGTTCCACTCCTACCCTTTCCATTTTGATATCAGGATCAACAAGAGAAGCCTAGAGCCTGGAGAAGGATCACAGGTCAGCAGGAGTATGGCACAAAGTAATTCCAGCCATTCTAGACAGTAAGCTGGCTTCATCCAAGGCAGCTTCTACAGGAATGCACTCAGCATGGGAAATAAACAAGAGTGAGAGATATGTCTATCAGGGTTATGATCTTATCAGATGATCTTATCTGGGCTATGATCTTATCAGCTTCATGGAGTTGTGATGGAATGCTCCTATGATTGGAGTTGGAATGGGTGGATACAGACTCTTTAGGAAGGACAGGAAGGAAAGATGAGGAGGATGTGTCACCCTCCATGTCAGTGATTAGCAGGAGGGCATTGGATCTCCAGCTGGGGGTGAGTGACAAGCTGACCTATGTCATACCTCACTTTAGTAATTACTAAAACACATGGAAGGTGAAAAAAGTAATCACATCTATTGAAAAAAAAACGTAATCTACAGGACAGAAAAACCACGGAAATGCGTACACATATAAACATCAAAAGTAATCAGTACATCAGAAATCAGTACATGGAACTACATATTAGCTGGCCACAAATAAGAAAAGATTGCGGAAGGATGGCTGGCATCTGAAGAAAGATGCAAGAAGTGCAGAGGATTATCTCACATTTCAGCGAGGTCAGAACTTTCTGACTACTTTCTGTGGACTACAAAGACCAAGACGATGATGCAGATCCACCTACTCATTTAACCTGGGAGGAAAAGGGATCACCTTGTAGTGAAAGAAAAGTGGATGATCAGGTTGAAAACTATCAGTAGATTAATACAAGAAGGGATCTTTTATAAACATTTCTGAGGAAAGGTTGTGGCAGCTGTTAAAAAAAAAAAAAAGGAAAATTCACTTTTACACAGTGACAAGCTGAACCTTCCTTAAAAGTACAGCTAAACAACAAAAAAGAAAAAGGAACAATAAAGGCTGAAAAACTACACTACTCAAACCTCATGAATACCAAATAAAAGAGTTTCAGGATATCTTCTGAAGACTAGGGAAGGAGTCAGCAGAGCAGGGACTAAAACGAAAGGAATTTAACTCTTCCACCATGACGTCTGGAAAATTCTTTAGAAGATTGACTGTAGAAGCAGGTAAAATCATTGTGTTTGTAAACATAAAGCAATAAACCCAGAAAATGCTAATGAAGTAAAAGAGTGGACCATTGTATCTATCAGACCACATACCATGCTATGTCATACATCCATTTGCTTTTTAGACAATAAGATACTATTTCAATGTATTTTCAATCTGATGTTATTTCCTCTTTCTTGAAGTCTTGTTTTCCTTCCTTCTTCTGCTTCCTGTTGCAAAGGTTTCTGCATACCACCTTGACTCCTATCTCCCATTTCTTTGTCTGAATGCTGAAAGGCAGCACAAACTTTTTAGCCTTTGTCATAGCCTGAAATAGACCCTGTGTTCTCCTCAGATGTATGTCTTGCTACTGAGAATATTCATATCTTCTACTTTGCAACATCATCGTTGGGTCCACTTGTGCCTTCTGGCAAGGAATTGCTTGTATTGGATTGCCAGCTGCACACTGGGCAGGTAAGGGCTTTCTGAAGTTTATTGTGTTTGCTTTGCCTAGAAAATTGCAGAAGAAAGATATTAAGACAGTCTGTGCTGATATGTGCCATTTGCCTTCTGTCATGTTGCTTCCCTGACTTTGATTATTCATTCCCAAAAATTTCTTCTACTTGTATGCTTTGTATGTATTGAGGTTTTTTTTCTGCCCCAGACATAAGCACTACCTTTTTCAAACAGCCTTGGGTTTAAATTATTTTCTACCCACTGGGACTAGGGTTTCACTTGATTTGTAAGTTCTAGTGATTTTAAATATGCATATTAACATAGAGTAATAGACCTCCAGAGGGATTTTCATTTCCTCCCACCTAAGGAAGGTCTTGCAGATTGGCAGTCTTTAAATAGACCTGCAATTTGTCCAGAGCTTGGACAGGAAAATTCTTATCCCATTCATACCTACCTGAGACATCCTGATTTGGAGTACCTCCTTCATTTCAGTCAACTTGCTTTTAATATGCACAAACCAGTATTTCTTGTGGAAGTTTCTTCCCATATGAGAAAAAAAAGACATATTGTTTTGGTCAAAAATACAACCTCGGTAATTTGTATCATCTTGTATCACCATATACTATTTATTTGCAGCTCCTCTTCCATATCTATGTGCTAATCTTTGTATTTTCTTATGAAAGAAAAAGAGAGTCTGTAGTTTACCACTGCAACAGTTAGGTTGTATATGGAAAGACCTGTTGTTTCTTGTGTAACTGTAACAAAATGCTGCACTACAGCATTACAATAATAAATTGAAGGGAGGCAGAATTAGCTCCGTAACATTTCCCATGAATAATATTTTTTGTTTTCCTCCTTGCCTGCAAAGAATATTTACTGATCGTTTTACTCTCAGCAATGGGAATGTCATTATTTGTTTTAATATTCACTATCACAGCAGATATTAGAAGCTCTAATTGTTTTTCTTTATAGTCTGAATGGTTTTCTAACTCTTGTTTAAAAATATATATATATTTAACTGTTAGCCTTCCTTGGGATGAAATCCAGAAACCTTGTAAGTCAATGACAAAACAATCATCAACTGAAATAGATTTTAGCCTTTTTCTTCACGGTTTTGAAACATGTATAGGCAGCTGTTACACACTGCCAGTTGTTCCTGCTTGATTACAAGGAGAGAGAAAAGTGTCGGAACTGCTTACATTCTGCTGTGCATTATGGATTTCTCTTGAAGGATCTGCACTTGCTAAGTTACTAAGAAACTTAAAGGGCTGCCTATAGATAGGCTTCAATATTGTTTACATTCTTAGTTCTTTCTGAGTTAATAAGAAACAAAAGAAAAAGCAAACATGAAAAGCAAACACAAAAAAGAAACACACACATACATATGCCTCACCCCACAGTCAGTATTTGTGTTCTATTAGCCTCAGATTTCTCAAATCTACTCAAATGAATAAGCACCATGATATAAACATGAAGAAAAATCTTCAGACATCAGAAATTAGGAACCCTTGGCCTTAAGCATAAAGTATTTCTCAATCTAACACAAATACAACCACAAAAAGACAGCTGGAAGTAAATTATATTAATCTTGTTTCAGTAAAAACACAGTGTAGATGGAAATACTGGCAAGACACGTTTTATTCTCAGAGTGGAGCTGATGGTAGGAGTCTACTGCAGTAATTTCAACAAGGTCTGCATTAACTCAGAAAAATTTGATATATAAAAACATTTTTATCTTGATACTCTTAGTCCTTTAGATTAGACATCTATCATTGCTACAAGTATCATCTTGCAGTTTGCAAGGACGCTACAGAAATAAATCCAAGGAATGGCAGGAACCATTCAATTTATTTCCTATTATTTAAGTGTTCTGTTTAGAGGCCAGTGAACCTATTGTCCTTGCAATTTCTGCACAACATAACTCAAGAGGCAGCTCATTCAGAAAACTCTAGTCCTCTCAGCCAATATCTAGTCTGAACATTAAGAATTCTAAAGTTTTATTCAGAATATGCCTGGAAGTGCTTTGTTTTTTACTCATTGTCTGCAGGCTCTCCCTGCAATAAGTCCTAACTATGATTCTCAAGAATGTTGGTGTTTTCCCAGGGTTCAATAATGTCTGTCTGTCAGATTAGGTTCCAGGCTTAAAAACCCCTTGCTTGCCCTTTTCACTTGTGGTAAAGATCTGACCAACGTTGTGAAGCAGGAGCTAGAGATTTAGTTCCTTGTCTTCCAAAATGGATCTAAATAAACATGTTCTACCTCCTGAAAAAAAACACATACTGTAAGTGCTGGAATGGAAGTCTGTTCTGTCCTCCCAGTGTTTTCCAGTTTGTGTGGAGTAGTTGAATATTCATAAAAAATGGTAATGCTTTTCATGACTTCATGCTCTGGTGACTATAGCAGTTTCCTAGGAGGAGGGAGAGCTGGTGTTCTATTCTTGTTCAAATTAATATTTCATTATCTCTATTAAATGTAGGGGGGAAAAAATAAAAAAAAAGAAATAAAAATTGACTCGCTCCTGGATCTCTTAGCTCCAGTACAGCTCAAAGTCCAAAAACAGAAGTCAGTGTGGTTTGCTTGCAATCAAGAAAAAAATCATCATCACCCATTTCTGGAATTTATTCTTTTTCTCTTTCTTTCTCTCTCTCTTTCTCTCTTTCTTTCTCTTTCTTTCTGTCTTTCTGTCTTTCTATCTTGTCCATCTGTCTTTCTTGTCTTTCTTGTCTTTCTTTCTTGTCTCTCTGTCTTTCCTCACCTGCTATTACATCATTTGGGTGCCTTCTGTAACCATCTTTTCACATGCTGTTTACTCAGTCTAAATGCCAGACACAGCAACATGGAATATACTCTTCAGACCAGATATTTTGCTATGCTATGTTCTGAGCTGGGGTGAGTGGATTTCTTTTAACTCTAGATCTTAAAAAAGTCATAGATAATTGAAAAATGAGCAGTTAGGTTAAAAAAAAAATTGAACATAGTATCTCAAGAAATTTGGTTTGCTCATCAGTAATGGATTACAAATGGGAAGGAAAAAAGTCATCTTAGGAAAATCTTAAAAAAATTTTTGAAGAGAATATGAAAACAGGAGATCTTGGAGGCCGAATGAGAAGACATTTTTGGAAAAATGCTATTTCTTTAAAATCTTGAGGTAGGAATGAGAAATTAAGAAGTCAAAGCCCAAATTATTATATTACTTTTAGTGTTAATTTGTCATCATTTGAACTACCATCCCTGCCCTGACAAAATGCCAGCAATTTGCTCTGTAACTTTGATTTTCCACTTTATTTGATATTTTACCCTTTATAGGTCATTTGCTGTGCTAATAAGGTAGAAATAAAGCACGAAAGAGAATACTTTAGAAAGAATTCTTCTTTCTAAGTTCTGGCTTGCAGAGTATCAAAGGTAGTTTGCCATACAAGGTGGAACCTTAAAGCAAAGAGCACAAATATTGACACACAAAAGCTAGCAAACAAATCAGGCTAAATAAAGTATAAACAAAATTTTTAAATTTTGGCTAGGATGTATTTGATTATTGAAAAACAGCATGGCAAGGACCTTGGACAAAATGGTGTGTGGATGTTCATGCAAAAGGAAAGACTGAAATACTACATATATATATGTATTGCATCTGAAAATGACAGTTGATATAGCAGGTGTCAGCTAAGAGAGCACAATACACTCAGAAAATTACTTAGGGTTGCTAGGATAAGGTGAAACATTTTGTTGGTTTTGTGGAAGTGTTAGCCTCATTGCTCATTCCGTTTATGCTTAATTTGAAGCAATATGAATTAATCATCCCCAGTTAATATCTTGAGTTCATCCATTTATTTGTATGACCAGTTTCAGTGCCTTATTGTTTTTCTTTCCCTATCCTAGTCACCTGTTGTGGTTTTTCCCCAACCTTTCAGCAAAGGCATTAAATTATTATTTTCAAATCAGAAGCTGATGTAAAGATCTCTAGTAATGATGATCCTGTTTTCACAGGTATAATGTAATGTAGTTACAGAGCAAGTGAAATATCACAATTCTTGTTTTTCTCTCTTGAATACAAGGAATGGAATTTAAATATTTGACTCTCTCTTTGTTTCATGTCATTTAACAACTCAGATCAAGTTTTTGGGATCGCCCTTCTATTTTTCAACTGTGCAATTCACCAGGCCCTATGATGTGTTGTGTTTCCAAATGCTTTTCTTCTGGATCTTGTGACAAGAGAAAGAACAAGGACACACATTCTTTTGTGATCCTACAGCTATCAAAGGCAGTGACTGTACTCCTTCTTAGGCGTCAAGACAATTTCTACCAAGCCACCAATTTTCCAAGGAACAGGGGCAGGTGATGGAATTTTCCAGCACATTTTGTGGCTGCCATGCCCTGTACTCAAGCACAAAATGGTCCTGTTCAATATGCATTTTCTAGCATAAGCACACAACAGTTAATTAGAAGCCCTTATAGAACACTATATGGACAGTATACCCAACCCAATCTTTTCCTAGGAGAAGATAACGAGAACTTGGCACTGGTTATAAGCCCTCAAAAGACACATCTTAACATCTTAGTCACAATGGCCTAAGAACAGCAAACAAAAGAAGTGGTGTTGCTGTTAAGTTGGATAAATGGAACAATTTCTAAAATATGTCACAGCAGAAAAGTACAAAAGATGAGTCCGAAGCACTGAGGTGTTCCTAGCTGAGCTGAGGAATATGCATATTCCTCTGTGTCACATGCTGCTGGAAAGGTAATTGCCATCGGCCTTGGGGTAGTCAGTATGAAACTGGTTTCTGGAAGTTCCAGCTCCTCAGGAACCACCAGGTCCCTGGCTACCTGTACCAGGTTGTACTTCTGCAACACTTAATAAAAGGGAAATGTAGCTGTAGAGTACTTAGTTTTTAATGCAGTATTTTTCATGACATTTGGTTTTCAATGGCAAGGAGGTCTAATTAAGAACAAAACAAAACAAAACCCCTCAAACCAAACCAACCAACCAACCAATCAACCAACTAAACACTGAAATAAAAAAGAAACAGAAAAAGGAAAGAAAATAAAGGAAAGAAAAAGGAAAATAACTCACTCTCCTTGAGCTGATATTTGATCTTTAAGCTTGTTTAGTACCAAAAGCACCTGTTGTCATGTTCTAAAATTCTGTATATTTCTGATATTTTTTCCCAATACAGGAAAATTAATTTCAGAAAGACAAGCTGGGAGACTTACTGATTTTGTCTCAAGCAGCCTGCTGTCTTTATGTGTTGATAACAAGTTAGATACAAAAATAGAGAATGGTTCAGAGAAAGAACAAAGTAAGTGAGCCAGATATCACAATACCCTGAAGCCCACATTTTCAACTCTTGTCTAAAACCAGGCCTGATTACTAATGGAAATATTTCTCTTCAGGTAGCTCCATAAAGTAAAAATTGCAAGAAAGCTTAGCACTGTGGATGTCACCAGGGTAATAAAATATTCCTGTGTTTGTGAGTGGTGAACTCTTGTGCAAAGCTATGCCGTAGAGCCACAAAGTCAAAATCAGCACTTCTGAAGTTTAAAATCCAAGCAACGATGAAGTGGTCTATTCACAATCTTTTAAAATATCACAGTGCATTGACTGTGTACACTGAAAATGGTCATTATTGTGGTTAAAAAGACTTAGAAGAACAAGTCGCTATTACTCCACTCTTAGAGATTTGGAGAAGTCATCAAATTATATGATGGTATCTCCAACATTTTAAAATATTTTAAGTGGATTTAAATCTTTTGGAACATTGAAACGCCACATGAAAACACAATAGCGCACATTACTGGTCTAAGGAAGGTACAGCATCATAGCAGTCATGTAGAAATTGCAAATACTGAGAACTGAAGTAGAAAGTCTTGATTTAAACTTCCCATTTTGTTCCCATTGGAGGGTGAAAATTTATCATGAATATCTAGGCATGAGAACATCTGAGATTTGCAAAATGGCATCACACTCCCATTCTCCTGCTACTGAATCACAGAAGTGCCTAAAATATTCAGCTACACAGCACAGACATTCAAGATCCTGTTTGTCCAAGCTACACTGGTAGGCATCTTCAAATGCTTTCTTAACTGGAAAAGCATGAATAGATTTTAACTATTGCATCCAGCTGGAACTCACAGACAAGTAGATTGTAGGCCATTTTCCATGTAAATTATACATGGTTTCAATGGGAAATGGAGACCCCTTCATGCCTCTGTCACCTGAAAAACATCGTTGGAAAAGCAAGTCACATTAATATCCTATTTACCATTCTATTTCATCTACCAATTGTTTTAGATCTCTTTAGCAAAGACAAATAGTTTTAGTGGGAAGAATGTGCAACCCTCTCCTGCTCAGGGGCTGGAGTAATTTCTAGAATTGTTGAGAGTGTGTTTCTTCAGACTGAAGTGATCATGGAGGAGAGACATATTTTCACTGAGCAGTGTTTGACTGTATTCAGTGTATTATGGTGCAGTTATGTACCTGTGGCAAGGAGTTTGTCGGCCATACAGCTTATGGTACTTTGAGCTAATTCTTTTGAAGTTAAGAAAAGATTAGTTCAAGGTATTTGTTTAGGGAACAATTTATCACCTCCTGGACCTTGAAGTTCTTTTTTCCCACTGTTCACTAGTGAATTAACTCACTTTTGATCTTTCTTAATACAAAGTTGAGTGATCACATTATTACATGTTTTTTTTAAAACAAAGTCCATATAGGTATATTCAGGATCTATAAGTATTTTGCTGAAATTTGCTACATTCTTACCTTGAGAGGCATGTATTAAATCTAACATCATGGGTTTGATGAAATTCCAAATTCCAAATGCCTGTTTCGTAAGTCTATCAAACTTTAAAATCTACTTAAATGAATGAAAGCATTTAAAATTTACATCATCAATTACATTGTAGGTAAAATATAGAACAAAATATGTAATTGTTCTCATAATAACAGCCTGTTCATATTTTTCTTTTAAAAATTACCATTTAATGCCTTTCTGATAAGAAAAAATTTTCAACAACTTCACATATAATTTTTCAAAATTAACTACTGAAAATTGTAAATGATGTGAGCTTGAAACTTATGGTAAAGTCAGAAATGCTGTGGTTAGGCAAATCATGCCTTCTTCTGTAAACAAAAGAGTACTGGGATTTAGTTTTCTTTCAAATACTGATTTCAATTACTCTTTCATCATGTTTTCCTTCTCTGTTTTGACTAAGGATCTTGAGAGCAGGAGCCCTCTTAACATATATTAGACCTGCAGCCACCAAAATGAATCACACAGTTCACATGATAAGCCTAGATATGTCTAGAACTAATACAGTGAGAAAGGCAGAATTATTTTTAATTCTATTAAATTAATACTATTAAAGAACCGGTATCTTACTCACTTATTCAACAAAGTGTTCTCTGGACCAGAATTCTGTTATCTGGTCATGTCTTAAAACAGGAAATATTTTTTTCAGATAAGCTCACCCACACAAGCCAGCAGAAACCACAAGAGAAGACAGCTGTAGTCTCACAGAAGTCATGTGGAACACAGGCAGCTTAGAAAATCCTGGCTATGTAAACTTAGAGGTTGGGGTCAGACTGCATCTGAAAATATATCCAAGTGTTCCTAATTAAATCACTCCTTTGGATGACAGAGTACTTTACTAATTTACAGAATTATTGTATTTTGGTAGGCTCTGCCTGGGGATTTGGGGAGAGAATCCTAGCAACATTTGCCACTCTGTGGTGTTCAGATACTTACAGTAAACATGCATTCCTTTCAAAGCAAAACTCACAGCCACAACTAGCTAAAAACCTCTTTAAAATGTAGAGATGAGTTTGTTTTTCATTTGTTAAACAATCTCCACAGTAATAGCAATATTCTTCCATTGCAAATACGGCCAGCCAATGAAACAATATCATATCCATATCATAGGTAGAAGAGTGAAACCGGCAGGTGACATACTGAATCTATTCCATTTCATTTTCCTTTCAAATTCCTAGTAGTGTCAGGGCTTTACCAAGGCAAAACAGTTGGATGTGACTATACAACCATCACTGGCTGACAGGATAGACATCTTAGCAATCATAGAATACTAGTCACACTTGGGAATTAAATAATTTATTATTATATTTATCTGATGCATAACATAAGCATAAAATACTGTACTGCCTACTTCCCAATTTAAAAACTGCAGGTCAAATAAAATGTAACAATATAAAGAACACAGGCCTCCTCATAAGAGTGAGACATGGAAAGCATGAGGTTTGCATATTACATTTACTATTTTGGTTTGTTTGTTATATTTAAACTTCCTCTGGAGTATATTTTTTCTCTCTGTTTTTCTCTGTCTCAAACAAATCAGTAACTACACTAAAGCATAATATTATTCTTAGATAGGAATTCTCAGTATTTTCTAATTTGCTTTGGTGAGATCCCACCAGGAGCACTGTGTCCAGCCCAGATGTCCCCAGCTTAATGACACAGAACAGTTGGACCAAGTGCAAAGGAGGCCACAAAGCTGATAGGAGGGCTGGAGCACCTCCCCTAAAAAGACAGGCTGAGAAAGTTGGGGCTGTTCAGGCTGGAGAAGGGAAGGCTGCGTGCAGACCTCTTAGCAACCTGCCAGTATCTGAAGGGGGACTACAGGGAAACTGGAGAGTGACTCTTTGTCAGGAACCATAGAGACAGGAGAAGCCCTAATGGGTGCAAACTGAAAGAGGTGAAATTTATGTTCGATATAAAGAATAAATTCTTTACTGTCAGGATGCTGGGACATTGGAGGAGTTTGCCCAGGGAGATTGTGGATAACGCAGTCCTGGAAGTGCTCAAGGCCAGGTTAGATAAGGCCTTGAGGAGCCTGGTCTAGTGGCAGGTGTCCCTGCTCATGGCAGGGGGATTGGGACTAAATGATCTTTAAGGTTCCTTCTGATCCTTAACATTCTATGATTCTATGTCTGCTATGAATATTATGAAAATTAATGTGTTATTCTAGCCATTTCGAGGATGCTTCCTTTCCTTCTTCTAACCTTTTTTCTCCAGTGCTCCTTGTTGTTAATTCTTCCTGCCAAGCTCCAAATCATCTATATCCCATCTTCTCACGAGATCAGCTCGTATACACACTGTGGTCTACTGCAGTTGTCACCCACAATAGCCCTCTATTGATTTTGCTCCTGGACTAGGTCTGACCTTCAGGTCTCTTTTGATTCCCTGCAGCCCCCAGACTCCTGGTCCACATTGTCCTGCTCCTGTGATGAGCACAGAGCAATCAGGAGAAGAGTGGAGAGCAGCTTTTTTGATCTCAAAAAAGCATGAGTATTACCAGCATGTTACACAGATTATTACAAAACCTGTAACAATTTTGTCCCTCTGCTCAGTCCTGGTGATGCCTCATCTGGAGTGTGTGTGCAGTTCTGGGCTCCTCAGCATGACAGAGACATGGAACTCCTGGAACAGGTCCAGTGGAGGATGACAAGGATGATCAAAGGAGCAGAGCATCTCTCTCATGAGGATAGGCTGAGGGACCTGGCCCTGAACAGCTTTGAGAATAGATAACTGAGAGGGGACATCATCAGTGTCTGTCAGTGTCTGCAGGGAGGGGTCAGAGCATGGACCAGGCTCTGCTCTATGCTGCTGAGACAACAGGGCAGTGTATGATGCATAGGAAATTCCACCTGAACATGAGGAAGAAATTTACTGTGTGGGTGACCACACAGCAACCTGGAACTGGTTGCCCGGAGAGACTGTGGAGTCTCCCTCACTGGAGATATCCAAGCACCATCAGGACACAAATCCTGTGCTATGTGCTCTGGGATGGCCCTGCTTGAGCAGGGAGGTTGGACCAGATGACCCACAGTGTGTCCTTCCAACCTGATCCATTCTGTGATTCTGTGAGCTTTTAAGCTCCTAATCTTCAGAGGTTCAACATAGGAATTTTTAAGCTCCTAGTTTTAGAAATACTGGATGCATATGGCTGATAAGAAACAATTTCTTTTTGGTGCAACATGCTTCCATTGGAAATATTCATTCATCTAAACCAAAATATTTTGCAGAAAAAGGTAATTATCAAAAAGCTTCTTGAGCATTTTTTAACATTTTCTGTAAATACTTTCAAACTCAAACATTTCATGTTCAGGACCAGAACACTCTGCTAGAAGTTGACAGGTTGATGCATAGTCACACTGACAAAGCACTCATTTCATGTGGGAGAGCCATGACTAATTAAATGACTAAGCTGTATTATACCAAAACTACGTTTTCCAGCAGCATTTCATTAAAAAAGATAACTTTCCAGGTCTTCCTTACGAAGTATGAATCCACTTAGGAGGGGAAAACAAAAAAAGTTGTCAGTTTACTGGTGGTTTCATAATGTGCATATAATATTGGTGTAGGAAAAAAGAAACAAGCAGACCTCTGAATTTCTCAGAGTTCCACACAGAATGTGTAATTTTGGGAGGAACCACAGTAGGTCACCTGATCCAATCTCCTTGCTCAAGGAGGGCCATCTTAGAGTTCATGGCACAGGATTGCATCCAGACGGTTCTGGAGTATCTCCAGTGAGGGAGACTCCACAGCCTCTCTAGGCAATCTGTTTCATTATGAGGTCACCCACACAATAATGAAGTTCTTCCTCATGTTCAGGTGCAACTTCCTGTGCATTAGTTTTCACCCTTATTTCTAATTCTAAAGTCAGAAGAAAATTATTTTGAACTATTTTCTAATAGTCAAGTACAAATCTATGATTTTTCCTTCCTCAGCCTTTATATAAGATATGACTAAAGAATAAGCATCAGGAGCTAAAAGTAAAACATTAACAGGGGCAGATGGGTGAGGTAAACGAACAAGTCCTGATATTAGTTAGATTTGGAGTACATCTTTTCTATAATGGAATTTCTTACTCAATCAAAGATTTAAGAGCTTATGTTTTTTTGGGTTATTTTAATGGGAAAAAACCCCACAGGGACTGACAATATCCCATTATAGGCACAGTAATGGACCAGATCTGCAGCTAAGATTGAGAAAATAAGAAATTTGGAAGAAAAACAGAACAGTAAAATTAATTTGGAATTTCCTGTTTAGTAGATAGCTTTCAAACTGGGAAATTTTGCCTTGAAAATTTTTCTCATATTCCAAACATAGGTCTCTTTGATCTGAAGATTGAGGTGATACTTTATGACTATATTTTTCAAACCCTAAAGACAGTTTTTTAAAGGGGGGCATAACTCATTCTCTGCTGTCATTTCTGTTTCCTGCCTCTTAAGCTCTGTATGTTTATACTAAAGAAAACATCATTAATGTAAATTCTGATGTTACTTTTATTCAGATGATGCTGAAGTGGCCTAAAGGAGAGAAATCTGAATGTTCTAGCCAAGTATTAGAATGAAGCACAGCATTATTTTTAATGCACATGTCTATTTGTTACAAAACATGGAATCAAAGCAGGCTCAAATATACAAATTAGCTGAGATTTATGTTAGCAAATAGAGCTTATGCAATCATCTGATATTTCCCACAGCAGGAATATATTAACTCTGCCATTCTTGTAAGAGTGCAGCAGTGAGTGAGAGCTAAGACCACATAGAAAAGGAGGGCAACCAGTCTGGCCCTCAAGTGTTAGGCAGCAGATTAATTTTCTGTACTTTTTTTTTTTTTTTTGTTAGGCAAAGGGATTGAACTGTCAGGCTGGACAAGAACAAGAAATAACAATGACAGAATCTGAAAGACAGTAGGAGTTTAGTGTTATGGAGTCATGCTGCAAGTTTTTCTTTTGTACTTGCAGACATAGTACACGTGGATAAAAAAGAAATCTTAGTGAAAGGAAGAAAGATGATATTTCAATCAAGAGCAGCTATGGTGTTTTTTCCACTTCAATCCAGTGCAGTTTCACCCCCAGCTCCCACTCCTCAGAAGGCTCATATAGTAATAGTGAAAAATTACTGAAGATGGCTTTCTCTGTGACCCAGGTTGTGCTGTTACCTAGTTATTAGACTTCCCAACAGAGAGAAAAGCTCGCTTGAAATGAGGCTCTAAAGATTTGCAGGATGAAAGGCAATGATGAAGTGCTGTCTTAAATAGATATATGAGAACAGAGTGCGACGTGATGCTCTACTCCAGCTCATCTCAGCATTCGTAGGTCTAATGAGTATATCAGGTAAGAAAGTTGGGCAGGAGAAAAGAGAAAGTCCCAGAAATCTGGGCAAGAGAAAAGCTCCACAGCTGTGACTGAACATATCCATGCTAGCTGTGAATGAGGCATCTGCTACTGAAGCAGTGAATCCAGGGCAGGGTGAAGTTTAGCACACTCCAACGATTTGCTTGCATTTTTGGATAAATGTTCAGTTACAAAGCTTCCCAACTCAGCTGCATTGCTGGGAGTGTCTCCGCTGGGAATTTTAAATAGTAGTAGTTCAAATACCCAAAAAATATCTGAAATATGAGGAGAAAATATCAGAATTTATTTGTCTCTGCTATAGCTTCTTCCATGACCAACTTTAGTCTCTGACTAGGTTTTTGAAATTCCTTTAAGGCTATTCTCAGATGGCAGGGGTGAGTATGTGAGCAGTAGGAAGCACAACACCAATGCTTTCATAATATGATCTTGCTTTTATGCTTTGATCAAAAAGATTACAGGTGATAGTAGCTGATCCTCTTCTGCTCTATCCCATTAAAAAATTAATCTTCAGACAGTACAACAATATCTGTACAGATTTGTCTGTACTCATCTGCTGCCATCACTCATAATCCTGTGAAGGTATTCATAGAGAAATTGGACTTCTAGAATTTTTCTTGTACTTGGTGCTCCACATTTCAGACATAAGTATTTTTTGGAATAGTACCATCTTATGTTTTTTCTCCTTTTCTTCTACTTAAATGTTTCTGTCTTAAGAGTTTTACACTAGATTTAAAAACTGGCTTTAATTTACTAGAACATCTTGTTAACTTGCATTCCTATCAGTATCTTTCATCTCTAAAGCAGATTGCTTCATCAAAACTATTTATCAATAAAATTTTCAAAGACACCTAAATTAAATCAGGATGACAACTTAGAATTCCTTAATTCCTTTCCACAGAAAGCATAATAATGTTGCTCTCCTTTCTAATTTTGTGTTCAAAACTTTTTGTTCTACTTAAAAGAGCAGCTGAAGAGAAGTAATCAGAAAAACATAGTTCCTATAGCAGGGCCAACAGGAATGAAACAAGCTGTTCTTAAGTTTGAAAACAGTAGTTATAGCCAGGGTGGATTTTCAACACATGTATGTCAACACTTGTACGGAAAGGGGTAAAAATAAATTAGTGGGTCTAGATCAATAGAAAGGTTGCTTATATGTTAAACTGGGGGTGATATATGTAAGTAAGGACTCATAGCCCAGACCTGTGTCAAAGATCAGCCACTTAAATGCTCAGTTTCTGAAATAAGGCCTACAATGTCTGTGTCTCTAAACAATAAAATACACCCATGCTAAACTGGTACACAGTGAGAGCATAATAAATACAAATCACATATTAGTTGGAATGGAAGAAGTGCTTACTCAGATTTTAGAGGCAAAGTCTTCCAGAATCTAATGTAACACCTATTTTACACCATGTGTTTTCTTCTCTATTTGATACACTCAGGTTTCCAAGGGCTTCATAATAGACACGACAATGTGATAATTTGATACACAGTTTAATGGCTTTATAGAACAGCAAATAGAAATTTAAGTTCTGGTATCTTGATGGATGACTGGATATCACCCATGACCCCATGACCCATGAGCCATGGCACTCCCAGCCCAGAGAGCCAAATGTGTCCTGGGCTGCATCCAGAGCCCCGTGGGCAGCAGGGCAGGGAGGGGATTCTGCCCCTCNTCTTACATATATACATATATACATACATACATATATATATATATATATATATATATATATATATACACACACACATACATATACACATATATATATATATACACACACATGTAATGGAGATCTTATAATACTTCCCAGTACCCAAAGGGAGCTTTACAAAAGATAGGAAAGATGGGACTTTATCAGGAAGAGCAGTGATGGGATGAGAGGTCATAATTTTAGACAGAAAGATGGCAGATTTAGATTTGATTTTAGAAAGAAATTATGTATTGTGAGGGTGGTGAGGCATGGGAATAAGTTGCCTGGAGAATTTGTGGTTGCCTCATCCCTGTAAGTGTTTGAGGCCAGGATGAATGCAGCCCTGAGCAGCCTGGTCTAGTAGAACATGTCCCTGCCCATGGAAGGGAGGTTGGAAGGAGATGATCTTTAAGGTCACTTCCAACCCAAACCACTCTATGATTCTGTGATAAATGTCTGGGTAAATGAGACTAAAATTTTGTTTGTCAATTTTGTTTGTGTGAAAACTGGAAATTACTTATTTACTACATACTGTGTTATAGAAGATGGAAAACCCATATTGTGAATTCATTGTGCCAGAAGAAAAAATTGATATATTGTTACAGCTTCAAGTCAGCTTCTTATGGTTTGTGGATCCATGATTCCACCTACAATTCCCATAGATTCTATACTTTAGGAAGAATTGATTTTAACTTTTCATGACAGTCTTGAGGAGTACAGTAATGCATTGTATTTATATAGGGGAGAATAAAATTAAAAATACATATCATAATACGCCATTAATACATTACCACTCAAAAAAACCCCAAACCCAAAAACAAAAAAAACAAAACCAAAAAACAAACAAACAAACAAACAAAAACCAAAAAACAACCCCCCCCCCAAAAAACCCAACCAACCAACCAACCAAAAAACCCAAAAACAACAAAACAAAACAACAACAACAACAAAAACCCATTGGGAAATATTACTCAAGTTTGTGTAACAGAACATTATAAAAAAATTTTAAAAGTAAGCTCATCTTTCTTCCGAACTTTTGTTTTACTGCGCTTAAAGTAATTCTAAAGAATTTGCTATGCACATGTAGTCTGCCTCTCCATTCCCTGAATGAATTTGTATTTATTCAGAGGAGATGCTTTTTTATGAAGGATCACTCCTTGTCTCCCAATATGATACTGAAATAAATGTCTTGAGATGTTGCACATAAAGTTTCTACAAACAGGCACACTACCTGTGATAAATTGTTTTATTATCTAATGAAAAACATTAAGTAATTTGATCTTGCTTACCCTTCAGTGAAAAAAGTTGACAAGAATCTGAGGAGCACACCAGCATGTGCTTTGCAACACACGTCAGAGGATAATTTATCATGAAGGTACATGTTTGAGATTCTAAGCCCTGACACTTGCAGAGGGGATAATGGGTTCTCATATCTTTTGGACTGTGTCAGAGGAAAGTGGGCTGGGTGAGATGGTGCAACAGTGTTCCAACAGTTTTTTACAGCTGTTGTTATGCCACTATCTCTTGATCTGAATGCTGCTAAAATGAATCAGGGTTGTCTATACATAATTCACTGTCAAAGAAAATGAAATTAAGAAATACAGAGTAAAACTACCTCAGAAAGCAGACATAACCTTATGAGCCTGACAACTGATATCCAGCTATATAACTTGATAATAAAAATTTCTCCAAAAGCTACCTCAGGTAATAGAAGTTATTGTTTGGTGCATTATTGAAAAGAGTTCTATTTCTGCATAGGAAACTCCCTCATATTTATTTTCCCTGACATTTAACTCCTTTCAGTTAAGGACAAGCTTAAGCTTCACACTATTTTCTACAACAAACAAAGTTTGTATACAGTCATATATGTCAAGCTTTGCAAGTCAAAAAAATATTAGTATTTATTTAGTCCTTCCTGAAACTACAAAGAAGATTTTTCCCGTCTGTAGATTTTGTTTTCATCTCAAACATTACATGTCTGTCTGCAACTCAGACATTACTATTTATTAGTACAGTATGTTCTCTGCTTCTACTACTGTGTCAGAGGTATACGGCATTGACTTGGTGCCTTAAGCAAACAAAAGAGTAAAAGAATAATCAGATAGTTGATAAAAAGATTTTCAGTTAGAGTAGACTTTGACTTCTGTAATTCTTTGCAAATACCAGTTCATTTAAGGTTACCTTGTTTGTACAAAGTGAGAACTTCTTGTGATGAGGTTTCAGGTCCCACCTGCTCCTTGATAGGGTGGATGTCATTAGCAATTTAATGTGACTGAAATTAGGAAAACCTTCCATGCTACAATAGAATCCCAGTCAATATTAAATTTCTTAACCAACTTATCTCTTGGTATTAAAAGGAGGACGAACTAGGGTAAAAGAATCACTTTTATCATGGTTGCTGTTTCTTCACATGGAAGTTACTGTAGTAGCATGTCCCTAATAAAATAAATATGAAAACAAATTCATGGAAATCTGCAGCCACAAAGACATCCTTCTCATATCATCTGACCTTTATGAGCTTGAGGCATATCCAAGTTTTCTCTAATCAGTGCCAAATCCTCCTCTTGTTTCAGAATCATTACTAGTCTGAGATATGTTTATCCTAAAACATCATGGAAGAACTTTGGGTTGCCTCCCTCAAGTAATCAATACTACTTCACTACAGGCCTGGCAAAAGCAATTTTCTTGGTAAAATACCAACTTAATCAAAGCTTGTGTCCTCCAGGTGGAGTTAGTCATGAAATCAGAATTGACACATATTTCTGTTCTGAAATGCTGAGAGAAATACAAATTAATTTGAACATAAAAAAAAAAAGCAATGATAAAAAATATCCTTCAGAGGGTTCCTCATTCTCACCAGTGGAGATAGGGAACAGGCATTTTCACCAGGCAGAAGAGAGATCAGAAGAGCTCCAAGAGATGCTTTAGACAATATGGACAGCCAAACCAAGATCAAGAGGAAGGCATACCCAAAGACAAACACCTGGACAGGTATGAGGGGCAGGAGGGTATCCAACAGGACTATGAAACAAATAGATTTTTGCTAGCAGGTGACAGGAACAGAGTGAACAACCAAGTACAACAGCAGTGAGGAAAATGGGTCTGGCACCAGAAATGAGGAAACCAAGGCAGCAGCAGGGTCAAGACTGAAGTGGGGGTGGTCAAAGAAGCAACACAAACAGATGAGTGGATGTCAGGCACTACAGGACACGAGAGCTGCCTACACCCAAAGTCACACTGAAGAGGAAAAAACAAGTTGTACAATCGAAGCATATACCTTGTATTTGCAATAAACCTTCGGACAGCCTCCCAGGACCACCTGCAGCTGTAGCAACATTGCACAACTGTTGCAATAACAGGCTGGGGACAAGTACAGGTTACACATCCTTGGCAAACATAGGAGAGGCTTCCAGTTATCAGAGGACTGGTTGCAAATCACATTCTAGTCTCATAATATGCACAGAGGTTTGGATTGTCCCCATCCACTTCCCCATGACCATTAATGGACAAAGGCATCCAGCATCTAAAGCATATGCTGCTTTAAAACCTGGGTCTCCAAAGATAGCTTTATTCCATAATATAGACTTACTTATTCTATAAACATAGATTTATTTTACCATGGTGATCATAAGGACAGCTGAACAGCCACAGATGTTAATAATGCTATCTAATTTAAGAAAAGCAACCAACACAAAACCCACCAACAAACAAACAAGCATCCCCATCCTCACCTGGCCAAGAAAAAACCCCACAAAAAACCCCAAAACGAAAACAAAACAAAACAAAAGACCCATCAAAAATCTGTAAGTCAAACTGGACATTTTAAAATGTTTATATTGTACTCAGAACTATACAGGGTTCCAGAAGTTTGTCCAGCTAATTTTATGGAACTCTCCATCACAGTACACTATTGATCAATTGCAATATCAGAGACTGTTTTAATTTAACTCTGCTGTATTTGAAATTCCTTATGGTTCAGTGCTGCATAAATTTATGCGATAAAAATTAAGGAAAACAGAAAATGTAAGATGCAACAGAAAAATTCCTGATGATGTCATTAGTGTAGTGCAGTTCTGATGGAATTAATTAGGAATGAAGGGGTGAAAGACTTCATTCTCTGAAGAAATACCTGGGCTTACTCATTTACAGACACAAACTGAAATCTAGGATGTCAGCCACTTGTGCTGCTGCGCAATGTTGAACTGTAAGTGAACTGATAAATAGACATATATTTTTTTTAGATGCAAATTCTATTCTTGGCTAAATTTTAAAAATTGTGCTGAAATATTTATACCAAATTGATACTTTAGTAATATTTCCTAATAATTTGATTTTATTATTTAATAACCAAAAAGTATGCAATATTTCAGAAGTTCACATAGTCTCCTGCTCAACTGACTGTTCAGAGTGTTTTTGAAGTTTCTCTACCCTGTTTGTACAATCCGATTCTCCAATGGACATAGCCTACACATGCTTATTTCACATCTTCATCCCAGTTCAGTAAAGAACACCCTGCCTGGTGTAACTGACATGTACAAAATTACCTCATATTATGATAGTCTAAAAATAGACCCTATTTCAACCTTTTCATTCTTAAAGCAGGCTTTAACAGCAAGGTAGATACAGACTTTTAATAGGGCCTGAAGTGATAGCACAAGTGGTAAACATTTTAAACTAAAAGAGGGCAGCTTCAGGCTAGATATAAGCAAGAATTTTTTTGACAGTCAGGATGGTAAAACACTGGAAGAGGATGCCCAGAGAAGTAGTGAATTACTCATTCCTGAAAACGTTGAAGGCCAGGTTGGACAGGGCTCTGAGCAATCTGGTCTAGTTGAAGATATCTGGGCTGATTGCCAGGGAGGTTGGAACTGGGGATCTTTTCAAGTTCTTTCCTACCCAAACCATGGAATTCTATGATTTTATGATTCATTAACAACTGTTTTTATTTAAAAATGTAAAGATAAGAACAAGGTTTTTGCACAACAGAGAGATACTTGCAATACATGTATGAGATGAAAACAGCCTAAGAAAATTAATGGAGCTTTGCTCCTAAGCATCTTGCACAGAACATAGCACTGCATTGTGAGATGAAGATGTACCTGAAAATTTGAGCTAGTTTTAGATTTAGGTATTTAAAATTATTGTATGAGATAATTCTAATATTTCCCTAATATTTACCTGTGGAGCTATCTAATACTAAAGTAAATAAAGCTACATAAATTTTTGTACATCAAGTAGAGGTGTAATGTAGAAGTAACCCATGGCTTCTGGTCCATGGCAAGTTGAACACGAGCCAGCAGTGCCCTGGCAGCCAGGAGGGCCAACCCTGTCCTGGGGACATCAGGGACAGCATCACCAGCCAGGCAAGAGAGGGGATTGTCCTGGTGTGCTCTGCACTGGGGCAGCCTCACCTCCAGTGCTGAGCGCAGTTTTGAGTTCCAAAAAAAAAGACACTTAACTATTAGAGTGTCAAAAAGATCAGTGAAAACTGTCAGCTGGAGAATAATATAGATTTTGTTTTTCCCATTTGAAAGTATGGCAATCATCAGAGCAGTATTCCATATTTTTATGAGGGCACGTCTGAAGCTTTTTCTGTAGAAAACAAACAGAATTGAAAATAAAAAATATCTGGATAACTTGAAGGCTGCAAGACTCACAAAACCAATGGAAAACCAGAAATAATCATTCTCCCAGGAACTACAGAAGTATAAATGTGCATTTTAGAAGGTTAAGTCTAATGTGCCTGTCAGTTTTAGACTTGAGCTGGCACCCTGAAAACAACTAACCTTCCAAGAACACTAAAGCACACATTTAGAAATGCTCAGAAAGGCTAAAATTTGCCATTCTAGGAACAGAGGCCTCGAAACTCAATTTTGTGCATCTTGATTCATTCACCCCACGGTACTGATTTCTCTGCAGCTGATGTTGTAGACAAAATGATACTTTGACAACAGAGCTGAAGAGGCAAGAAGAGAATCTATAATCCTCTGGAAAGAAAGACCTGTGATGTCTCTTTGAACTTGCAGAGAGACAGTTCCCCTGTGGGCTGGGCCTGCAACAGAAAAAAATCTACTGTTGACATTCAATTAAAATGAAAAATTATCTAAAATTCAAATCCCTATTCATTTGTACCTGTGATATAATTACATGACAGGACCTTTGTTAGTCCCTTGCTCAAGATCTTCAAAGATTATGTTAATATATAGACCTCCTCTTCCTTTTAGAAGTGGATTTCTCAATGACCTTTCAGAAAGATGGGACTGTAGTATGGAGATTCTTCATAAATTTATCCTGAGTGACAGGTACTGGTGAAAAAGAAATATTTCATTGACTTTACATAAAGCAAGACCCATCACCTTTATTCATTTGATATACTTGATTAAATTTATGTGCCAAAAAATATCCCTGGAGAAATAAAATAGTAAGTCCTGGTATTTGCTGGTATATCCTTTTAATTTAAATGGCATTTCTTTCTGCTTGCCTTGTGAAGATTTTCAACTTACTCATCCACAATTTATGCCAATACTTTTGTCTTATAATTTATTCCTTATAATCTATTCCTTTTGTTCTCTTGCAGATAATCAGAGATTTCCAACAGACTGAGGGAGTCGGCAACCCAAGAAAAATAGCAATTTATTTCTAAGAATGCTATGAACTGCTCATTACAAAAACTTTCATATTGCTTGACATATGCCTTTATTTGCAAAGGAAGGTGAGCAATGTAGAACAGTCAGGGAACACAAGCAACTCTTACTGGCATGAATTGGGGAAATTAGATAGTGACACTTTTCTCACTGATTCTCCAGCAAAAGCATCACAAGCCTTTTTATACCTGGACCAAAAGGTTTTGTATGTTTTGTGAAGAAATATCTTCTTACTCCTGCCACAGCCTTCATGAACCAGTTAGCTGTTAGCAGCTGCTTAAAAGTCCTTTAAACTTTTACTACACATTTGTTTTGAAACACACATGCTCTAAAACTGGGACTGTAAGCATCAATTTATTTAAGTGTATACAGTAACAGCAAAATTAATTAGCATAATCAAAACTTGGCTTTACTATTAAATGGTCTCTTTGTAAAATGTGCCACTCTCAAAGAGTACTGATACTGAAGTCTAGGGAGCCTGTTTCCCTTTGAGAGCTAATGTTCTCCTGAAAAGTTACAGTTATAGTTAAAATCATGATATTGACAATCATATCATTATTTCCTTCTCTGTTAAAATACTTTGCAGTGTAATCTCAGAAATAATAGACACATGCTTCATACAAATCTCTTAACTACACTTCTTTTTCCTAGGAAACTAGTTAGAAGGATTTTAGGATCTTTTTTACAAGTTATTCAATATTATACATATTATGCTGTTGTGGTCAGGATTTTTGTTGAGTTGAAGCAGTTAAAGAAACAGGAATGGCCTTTGCGAGGGTTTCTCAGAGATGTTTATTTCAGCCATGGGTGTGCACAGTCCCGGACTTCAGAGGCAGAGGCAAAGGCAATGGTCTAGGGCTTTAGGTTAAGTTCTTGGGGGTTTTACAAGGGTGGGGTTAGAGCATAGGGGCCAACAGGGAACCAGGGTGGGAGTGACCAAAAGGCTGACAGACAGAGAGAGGGCAGGGGGCTGTCCTAAGGAACAGAACAAGGGTTATCTTGACCTGATAGAACAGGAGTTGTTATCAAAAGGAGATAGCTGAGAGGCTTCTCCTATCTTTCTAACTAGGAGTGCCTTTTAAGGTCTCCACATTATGCCAATTTGAATAAAAAAGTCAGAAACCAACAACAACAACAAAACACCACAATAGCACACTTCAAACACACTTCTCATAAACCAGATCTGTAGAAAGCAATCCATGGAAAAATAACTAATCAGGAGAACTAGTCAATCATCTAAATTAATGGAATAATTTATAAACTGAACAAATGAAAAAAGGGTAGAGGAAGAAATTCGTTGTTTAAGTGCTGAGGAATTGAAATCCAGAGGTTGCACAATGCCATCATCCTGGAGCCGGACTGTTAGTCACATAATAAATTGCAGGAAGCTCCTTGAAAACTGGTCAACATAAATTATCATATCAATACACATATTAAGCTAAATTTCTAAACTGTCTGTTGCAGTACTAACTATGTATTCTCAGGGCTTAAATCTAGAGGATCACACAAATATCCTTAGAGTCAAATATCTGAATTAATTTAAATTCCGTAAATCTTGCTTGACTTAACAGGGTGGCCATTTCTGTCCCAGCAGAGGCTTTATCTTGTTTGAAGAAAGGAAGAGTGATTCATTAACTTCATCATGCTTTGTATAAGGCTACATGAAAACAATGACTCCCTGAAGGCAAATCTGTTTTATTTTCCTGATCAGGAAAGAGCAATAGCTGGGAAGCTCAATAACCTGTATGCAGCATAGGATAGTAGGCAAAAGCGATGCTGATAAAATTTCCCTATCTAATGTGGGCAAGTGAAAAATAACTTCAAAAGTGGCATTACAGAAATGAAGAACAAATCTTGTCCTCAGGAAAGTGGGCAGAAATCTTTTTCCATGATATTCAAGACGATAGCAGCATTATGCCTCACCTTATTTCCATTGATTGTGACCAGTCGATGACTTAATTTATGGTATGAATCACTTCTGCTGTTGCTTTGTTGGTGGCACTGGCAGAAATCCCAATTAGCACTGCTGAGGCTGAACAGATTTAATATATACTAATATTTGGTCTGCTTCAATCAGCAACAGAGAAAAGGAAAAAAGATTCCTAGACAAAAGCAACCTTACAGAGTACTGTATTACTTCCTGTCTATGTCTATTCTCTTTATTTCTGTACACCCACAGAACAAAACTTACAAAGAAAAACAGGTAGGCAGCCCTGATATCCCACTGCCAAGGAGGCTTCTCCCTTTTTGACCTTTTGCACAGCCAGCTCGGACATTGCTCCCAAGTGGGACAGTTTCAGTGTCTGTGTCTCAGCACACTTGAAAGCATCTCTGTAACTGTGCTCTCTGTGCTCTGCGTGTAAGCTCCACTCGGGAACAGGACCCTCGATGTTGTTGATCTCTCTGGTGAGCCCAGACTAGCAAACAAAATAGGATTTCAGGGTCTTTCTCTTTCTTCCTCATTAAGCCACCGAATTTGTTTCGTGTCAGATATATACCCTATGGCAGAAAACCAAGCAAATCAGATTTTAGCAGGAGGAAGCACACAGCACAACTGTGACAATTTACAATTGAGTGGGTTAGGATTTGTTGCTAGTGTAGAGCTTAATTAAATAGAACCCAATTTTAAAAGGTTACCCTGTGTGCAGCTGTTAATATGTAAGCGCTCAGTACTGAAGGCGGAGAAGAGCTTCAAGGCAATTTATTCATTTAAACAACAAAAAAAATCACCTGAAGAGAAAATTGGAATTGATTTTTTTTTTAAATTCTTGTTTTATTAGTTAGAATCAGGTCCTTAGGTATCAGATTTAAAATCTGTTGGCAGAAAAGAGCACTGTGAAGTCGACAAACTCTTAGACCCATATTCAACAGCAGAAGGAAACAGAATAGGACAGAAAATATTTTTACACAACAAGTAAAAGCTGAGCCTGCCAAAGATGACTACAGTCACAGCTATGTTACTGCCAACAGTGCATATGTTTCATATGGGCAGCTGAATGCTTTCTATTCAGTGTGTAAGAATCCTGTTCTCCTGACCTATATTAACTGGAAATGCTCTAAAATTTTCTGAAACAGAATCCTCTCACATATAATTACTCCCTGCTCTGTAAAACTTCTGAAGGTTTCTTTACGCATGTATATATGGGCTATTGTTCTTAGTATTCCAATTAAAAGCTAGTTGCCTTCACTTCAAATTTGAAGAAAATAGCCAAACCCCAGTAATTCCAAATATGACTAGATTGCATCCTAAGTGGACTTGTTGGCAAGCCCTGAGAGTCCAGATGAGATATATTGTGAGAATATATTAGGTCTCCCTGCTGGTCTCCATGCCCAGATTTTCTCCTCAGAAACAGTGTCTCTATATGTGCGTGTGTGAATGGAAAACAGCACAGATTTTGTCCTACAGGGAATCAACGTACTCAGGGAAAGTGTCCAGGTCTGGAAACTGGGAAAGCTTCCCAGATCCCAAAGTACAGACATAGACACTGAGAGACAGGGTCTGGCTCCTCAGTTCTCTGGTTTTCATAATCCAGTTGTTCAAAAGGATCTGAAAACTGGCTTAAAAATCTTCACTGTCTTCTGGTTTTTGATAAAAGCTGTCTTCAGGAAAGAAAGAATTATGAACTCTGGTGTGAAAAGCTTCAGATCCCAGCTCTCAGGTCCTCATGAATCCGTTTGTTCAGAAATCAGAAGAAGGACCCAAATAAGCTGCTTGATTGAGACAGAGGAGAAAACATCCATCAGTAAAGCAAAGCACATGAGAAAACATAATTCTGAGGAAATTCTGTGGTACAGCTGTTGAACAGCATCCTGTAAGCAGAACAAATAATATAATCCCCTAGCTATCCCTTCTTCAGGCTTAGGAGAGAGCATTCAAAAATCAAAATACATGGAAGAGAGATAGCTACACCCAAATATGCCACCAAGACTGTGGAAAATCAGTGTATTTGCTGGAAATCTATAGTCAGTACAGTGGCTACAGACAGTACAGTATTTCCTCCTGTCCAGTGGATTTGTGACCTATGTAGTCTATGGAAAAAATTCTAGTCTTATAGATTACCATTACTGAATTTCAGAGGTTTTTCCAGGCACTTCTCACAACAGATATTCCAAAACTCAAATACAGCAGTTTTCCATCAAATAGGCAACAGAGTGTACAAGTAATATATAAAAATAATAATTTTCACATCTCACTGAAACTATAGATAGCATTTTTTTCTTAAGAGTTTTTTGACACAAAATACTAACTAAACGACTTTGCTCGCTATCTGGATCAGTCAACAAAGCAATAAATGAAAGTGATGTAATAGTATAACACAATATTCACCCATTTTCGTCTCAGAAAATATTCAAATAAATAATTAGGTCAGACTAGCTACATTTGGAGTGATGATAGTGATCTAATCCCTCCACTAAAGTTGCACTTTCCTCTCCCTATTTCTGACCATCAGAAGACAGTTAATGCGGCTGATAGAAATCTTATATGTTGATCTCCTTCAGGCTACTAGTAACTTCATCTACATCAGGGTCAGTTGCCAAGGGAACCAACAAATTGAGTCCATGATAAACAGGGTAATCAATATCATTTATTTCCTCTGCCTTTCTCTACTAAGCCAAAATGTCCTTTTATCTCATTAAGCTGATCAAGCATGGGTTTGATCTCTTGTTCACTTAATACAGCTCTTACAAAAAACAATCCTTCTGCTGCATCACAACAATAGAGCTTGGCAGCTGGGTGAACTGAAAACTAGACATATCCACAAGTTGCAAACCAAAGCCTGTAAAAGTGGCACAGCTCTTAGTAACTGACTTAAGAATGCTCAGTCCTGGAAAGGCAGATAGACAGTGTGCACATATCTGCGGGAATTAATTTGTTCTTTGTTTTTTCATTCACAGCTAGATAGAGCTAGCTGAACTGACATGAAACAAACCAGAAGGAAATTACTTATGGGCTCATACTTCAGACACACATTAAAAAAAGACACCTAAGAAACGCTTTATGGAGTAGAATAACAATGATATGTAAATCTAGAAAAACATTTTGGAGCAAATTTTTAGTGGAATAAGTGTTGTTATTACAATCTTATCATAGAGAGCTAAAGTGGTTACCATTTAAAGTCCCTAAATCACTGTCTGAATATCTTTGGATGTTTTCATCCCCCTCTTCTGCTGATAAAGTCAGTCTGGAAGGCCTGTTTGGAAAACTGCAAATGAGAAAGGTTTGTTCTGCTGTTTTGTTCTTAACAGATAGACTTAAGGGTCTATCAGACCAGACAGTTACCAGAAGAGGTAACTATTGCTTCCTTGGCTTTGATATCTTCCCAATAGTGTAGCTTTTGAGCCAGATTTCAATTTCATTGAAGATTTCCTGGAATATCCTTTAGATTTGCATAATTAGTATTTGGATTGACTAATTTAGGAAAGAATAAGATTCCTTCCAAAAGTACCCACTCAGACCTGTGTATAAACACTGATACCCATTAATTCTATTTTTATAATGCTATCAGATATTTATTGTATTTTTATGGCACACACAGAAATATCCCAGATAAAGATAAAATAAACTTTCAGAAAGGTTTGTTTAAAAGTTGCTGGGTTGAATAGGTAGCTGAAAGGTTTAGAATTGGGAGATCCTATCCTACTAGTTCTGGCTTCTTAAACTTTTACTTTTGCCAAGATGTTGCTATAGGGAATGGCTTTGTACAGTCCTGAGACCTGGTCTCTCTGCAGTAGCTCTGCTAACCACCATCAGGCTGGGATGTGAAACCAAAGACCTGGAAAGTGTTTGGCAATTTGTTTGGAGTACAAATCACCCAGTCACAACCTCGGAAAAAAAATCTCCTCACTGTCTAGAATATAGGCAATTCAGAGATTTGTTTTAACAGAGTATCCTCATATTCAAAGGTCAAAAGGTCTGCTGAGATGTTCCATTACCAGATTACCTTTTGAGACATTTCACTTGGCTCTTACTCAAGAGCACAAATTATTATCAGAAGCCCTGCACACTTCCTGTAGACAGCAATTCTACAAGATCTATAAATATTCCAGCCAAAAATTAGACATTCTACTTGTTATTTGTAATAATAATATATGTCTTTTATTGTATTTTGTGATAAGCCACAAAACAAGAGGTTATCTTCTGTGAAACCATAGAACATCTTTACTTTTTTTATGCTGATTTTTGCACAATTTTTATCAGATCCCTACTTTTTAAGAGAGAGAGAAATAATTTGTCTTGCTATAGTTTACATATAGGACCATTATTAATGCATCATAACATTTATAAAGCATGATCAGTATTTAACACTGCTCTCGGTTGCTTTGTTAATATTTCTTAAATGGCAACATAACTAACTCAAAGCCATTAAAAAAAGCAACAGATATTTAAATATAAACCATTGCTTTAACACTCTATCTGATCTCTTCTTTTGTAGATGGCAGAAAAGGAAGGTAATTTAAATATATTCTTGATTTAGCAATTCAGGTTGAACAGATAAAGGTGAGCTCTGAAGGATAGATAATTAAAATTACAAGCTGTAATAATTGGTGGGTTTGAAGGACAGCCTCAGTAGATGGCCCAACCTTTTAGTACTCATTCGGTTTGGTTAAACTTCAGCAGTAAGAGAAATGTGCAAAATAATTTTAAATATATGATAGATGCACTGTTAACACCTTCAAATGCTTCAGCATCTCCTTTTGGATTTATTTTATTCTCATTCTCTGGTAGCACTGAGAGACTGTTGCTACCATGGTTTTTTTTATGGCAAATTGTGCTGTGATTCTAAGCACTGAAAAGGGGTTTTCAATCTCCAAGGCCTCTGAGGAGCTTTAGCTGCCGAAGTCCTTGTGATGCCATTTGGAGTGACAGAGATTCAAGACTCGTCAGTGATTTCTAAGCAGTACATCACAGAATGTGTTGACCACAAACAACATGCTGTGAGAAATATTGTACTTTGTTTCCAGAGTGTCCTTTTAATTGTCACCATTTACTGTGCCTTGGCTTAAAACGTGGGGAGAACTTCCAGACAATGTCAATCTGAAAGAGCTTTTATTCTCTCCTTTTTCCCATGCAAATTACTCTCACAGGCACTGCCACTGGCAGAATTTCTTTAAAGCTTGTGCTTCCTTGCCAAGCAGAACTGGTTCCAGAATTGGGGACCTGACCAACTAATGCAGGAAGCTTCATGTTCAGAGCAAGATTTATCTCTGGTTCTGGGCTATAACCTCTCTTTTTGTAGGTGCTGTTTCGCAGGTAAGAGGGTATGGGAGGGCTGTGAAAGACAATCTGGTGAGCATACAGAGGAGCAAGGTCCTCTACAAAAGAGGTGGCACCAGCAAACATATGAATGGGAAGAAATGTGACTCATGACTTTTGTTTCAGTCAACAGTGGTTTGATTTCACTCTTTCTTCTGGGCTTAATCCTTCTTCTTGTCCCTCTCTCTTTGTGTTTTCTTCTCTCTATTTGTATCTGTTTATGCATGAGTAATTGGTCCTTACAGAAACTGTTGTCTCATCTGCTCTGTAGTTCATCTAAGGCATATCTGACTAAAGGACAATGCAACAAAATAAGCTCTAATTATGTGCTTAAAAGCTTGCAACGTCCAGTCCACAGTGGGATAAATGAGTGGCCTCAGGAATGTTTTAGCAAAGAGTTGCACCAAAATAAATCTGGATCCAGACAAGACTCTTCTTTGAAAGTAATTTTGAGGCTCACAAGTCAGTTTATTTGCTTCATCTCCTATGCAGCCAAAATTCACTGATGTATTAAATTTGTAAAGGCACATATACCTTACTCTCCTTCTTCACCCCCAACTTCCTCTCTTAAATGGCTATTGGTATGTAGTTAGATTGAAACACAGTACTAAAATATTTATCTGTAAATTACAACAATCTTAAAGGCCCCAGATGTGCTTGTCCCTTCTTTACTGTGGATTGAAAATACATTTGTGAGAATTACCCATTTTTATAATTCTTGTTAGACTTTATTTATCTTTCAATCCTGAGTAAGAAACTTAATTAATTTCCCCTTAGTCATTTATGTTGCTGTGACTTCAATATTTTCAGGCTGATATAAATTAAAATATAGCTCACATCATCAATTTTAATACACTTAATGTTCCATTTCTTATACCTATACAAATAATTAGTTTTCAATTTTGAGTTTCATATATGCAGTTAAATTATTTGATCTGAATTATCTGTATTGCTTGAAACAGAAATAGCAGGTGCCATAACACAAAACACTGCCACAATAACTTCATAATTAATTGAGAAACTGAGCATTTATTTCCTAGATGATTGTAGAGTCCACAGAGTCTGCCCTGCACTAAACAAGCTGTGCTCCCTTTAATGATGTCCATTTAATTATGAATGAAAATATGATATCATAAACTAACAAAGTATTTTTTACAGAAAATCTAATATAATGCCACCAGGAAATCAGGTCTGCCGTATTTCTTTCAAATTACTACTGGCCCTCAAATGTACATAGTGCAGATATGGTTTTTCAGACTTGTTCACTAGTCTCTAACTTTGCCTTAAGCTCTTAATTTTCTTATGCTGTCATGATCTGTTTTTTTGTAATATATGCATGTTTATGAGATGTAATTGGAAATCTGCCTTGGGTAGAGGAACATGTGTATCTGGAGTGGATCACTATTTGCCGAAATGAAACATGAAACACTTTCATATCTCATCCCAGACCAACAAAACTTAAAATAACAAGTACTTAAAAATCACACTAGCTCTGATGACATTAATCATGTGCTAAAGTGTATGTCAGGATAAGGCCTGACAACAGCAGACGGCTGTGAAAAGAACACAGATAATTCTCACAACCATCAAAGAAGTTATTTATAAAGCAATAATACTCATCACATGCAAAGACTGTGGAATCTAGCCTCATCTAACCACCGTTTTTCTCTGATTTGAAAGCACTGAAAACTATTAAATGGCCACTTATTCCTTAATCCATTTTGTGTAAATGTACACTATGAGACATTCTCTTATGTGATGGGAAAGAAAATTTAATGACATCTTACAGCATTCACTGTGGCTTGGGGTGTGACTGGTGAAGGGGGAAGAAGAAAAACAAAGAACAGGCAATTTTTACTGTTTTAGCTTGGACGTCTGTTTAATCTCAAATATGCAGCCTAATGAATTGAAGTAAAACAGTGAAGACATTTTATCTTCTTTTCAGGATTAGTCAGTATACCCTGTTATTAGCTGCCTGGTTTAGGATTCAAGTTAATGTTTCAAAATAACTCCTGCAGGCAAATTGTTTTCACTATCTGATGAAAGACAGTGAGCCCATTTGCATGGTGATATTTCACTCGTGACACATTTACAGCACTCTGACAGTCTGCAAAATAGAGTGGCCTGTGCAGCTTTTTGAGAATGATAATTACATAGCTCCATTTAATTTATCTAGGTTGTACAAGCACAGTTATCTTTAAATGGCTGAAATTTCCTGATGCTGAAAAATAATTCCACCCTGCTTTACTTGTAATTGATCTAGCTGGAATATTCCTGTATTTCATACCTGTATCTTCCTTTCATGTAAGTAATCGATCTGAATGATGCTAACTAATACAATACAATACAATACAATACAATACAATACAATACAATACAATACAATACAATACAATACAATACAATAAAAGAGAAATAAATCTAAATGTTGGAGTTTCCACCATAGGAAACATTGTTCCTTGTGTTCAGTTTGACAGACCTCACTCATTAAGTGACAATCAAATGGCCAACAGAGGTTGGTGCTGACAGGCAACTGTTAAACTACACAACGTGAGAGCTGTCAGCTTCCCCACGGCATGGGCAGAGATAAACCTTCCCATCTCCTCACAGTAATGCCCAGATCTTATCTGAGAAGCACAGCCAAACCCGTCCTGATAATGATTTCCACTAGGCAAACATCCACTTCTAGCCACTTGGAAGAGCTGTCAAGTTACTGTTTTCATTCTTTAATTGTCAGTTAATGATCCAGTAATGAATTTTGCTCTAGATCTGTCTGAAGGACAAAGATTCAGCAAACATTGCCCCTCAAAGCATTTAATTGGAAAACCCCAGAAGCCAGGGAAATTTAGCTTGGTCTTGACACAGTTATTCCTGAAAGAGCAAAAGAGCTCAAGCACCTGCTATTTCTAAAATAAAAACAAAGTAAAAAAAAAAAAAAAAAAGAAAAAGGAATACACTCAGAAATTACAAAAATTCAGACAATTTAAGGACAATTCAACCTTCACTGTGTGCTTGTTTCTCCAGATCATTGACAAAAACATTGAATAAAACCTGTCCCTCACCAGGTCTATGGACCTGGTTTCCATCATAAAAAACATTACCCTTTACTTCCTACACCTCAATCAGTTTTCAGTCCTCAAAAGGACTTGCACCTCAAAGCCATGGCAATTTACAAAAGAGAAAACACGCAGAAATTCAACCCAGTTCTAATTATGATCAAGAATTGGACCCTTTCAAAATTGTTCATGTTACGTTCACACATGCAGACACAGAACAAGGCATTAATAAGATATGTCAGGGGAAAAGGGGGATAAAGAGGGAGGAAAAGAAACTCTGCACTTATTCGTTGCCTCTTTTTTTTGTCAGGGAGTGCTAGAGAAACTCTACGTGTGATCAGGAATATTAATTAGTGTAAGAACTGTACAGATGGTCCAGTGCTCTAAAGAACACACATATAATTAGAGACACCTTTGAATTAATAAACCATACTGTAAAGGGAGTTCCATAAGTAGCCTTAGAATATTTTTGCAGCATTTTTGACCATAAAGAATGCCAGAAAGACAGCTAAAATGAAAGAGGTCACTAAGTAAAACAATTAAGATGCTATAGAAAAGTGATGCTGGGAAAATGAATGGCTAGTACAAATTAGTGGTATCTAGGAAACCTGAAAAAAGTGAAGTGATAAGGTAAAAGTATTTATTTTCTCCATCTGTAAATAATAAATGAGGGAAGCTGCTGGTAAATACAAATTAGTAAGTCCTACTAAACCGCAAAATATGATTGAGAAGGGGAAAATATGATCAGAGGGGAAAAAAACCTTCCCAGTACAAGTACACAAATGACAGTAATAGCTTTGTTTCCCCAAAGGCTATTCCAAAACAGGTAGGGATTATGACACTCATAAGATATCTGCATGAATAGAACATGGAAGCACACAGCAAGGATCCCTCAGAGAACGATCATCTATCTCTGGTCAACTGATTTTTTTAAGCATGGCCACAAAATGCTGGGTTATGGAATTAGTCAATATATTATTATGCTTCCAAAACAGAGACAAAATGGTTGCAACATGTATTAGAACCTAGCCATCAGAAAATAAATTTTAAAAAGCAAACAACAAAATGAAAACAGAATAACCAAAAGCAAAGCCTTGAAGAGTGAGAAAAAGGGACTACAAGACTGGAAATTCTTGTTGAAAGATGACATTTGATGTGCCATAGACATACGGGACACGAGGAACCCTGTGCTTCTTTCTCAGAAACATGACTTCAAAATTATATTGTCTCCTCATGAGTATTTTATTCTTTTGGGCCATGCACAAATGCTGCAAGTCTGTTGACTATAGAATTTTTTGTTTTTATGCAAGACTTGCTGAGACTAAATGTTTCTTCATATTGAGTGGGCCACTGTAATGAAGAGCATAAGATCAGCAGCTTGAAAAGTTACATGATCTGTGAAGTATATTTACACTTACAACAGGAATCTTTGACTGGATTCTATTATGAGAGGACTTGAGAGTAGGTATTTTAAATAAAGCCCATTTGCTTTTAGCCATCTGTCATGTTGACCTCATATCACATTCTAGTCTTGTTCAAAGTACCTAAAACCCACAGATCCAATAAAAACATTTCAAAGAAACTTGTTTGGAAAATAGTTAAGAATGCAATGTGGTGGTGCAGAGATTAATTGAACTACCATGTTCCAAGGTAGTTTGTAATGAAATTACTAAAAGCTGCCCTGGAGTTTTCATTAGCACTAATACATTTGTGTTTGAGACAGAAATGATTGTGTTTTTCTTACTACAGGGTAATTTGGTTGGGAAGAAGATTTGATTATTCTTATAATCTTTCTGCACACTAATGATCTGAAAGCAGTACCCAATATATTCAACATAACTCACTAAGCAGTGTAGCATGGTTGGCATGGGAAATAAGGGTATGTATTGGATATTTGTTATTCTGGTACAAAAATTATTGTCTTATGGACATTTGTTTTGCAGCAGGTCATGTTCCACAACTACACCTGTTTCATGGAAGAGCATCATTTATTACGAAAGCCACCTTCTGGCATTCCAGGGGACTTTGAATACGCTTCTTTCCCCCTGGTAATTCTTACTGAACAAGTCTGACACTAAGTGAATTCCCAGAGAAAGTGATGTCAGAATGTGAATAAATAAGTGAAATGAGAATAAAAAATTAGTGGGACAGCATCTTGAGAATCCTGCCTACTATTTATACTGTGTTTTTGCCACAAAATATGTTTCAAAGGTTTATTACATGTTTATTATAATAATTTGAAGACTGGAGAGATTTAGAAACAAGCACTTAAATAAAAGGCTGGGCAAGCTTTTTTAAAAAATTTAAAATAGAGCCCAGCTGTTTTTCCATTTCCTAACCCTGAGCAAAGGGGACTACAATGCCTCCTTTAGAAACATTAGATACGTTTCCACCATTGACAAAGATCCTGATCTGACAGAAGAATTAATAGATCATTTATGCTCAAAAGCGTAATTGTGAGCTTTCAGAATGCCAAGCTTTAAAGTGGTAAGTACAGAATAAACCCAGACTGGAAAATAAATATTAAACAGGAGATTTTAAAAAGGAATTAAATGGAGGTAGCACCCATACATCAGAATTTTTCTTCATACTATTCATACTAGACAAACAAGAAGGAAACTACCACATTTGCTCTAAAACTTCTTCAAAATAAAAAGCAATTTAGCTCAATTGAACTGCAAAACTGTTTTCAAACAAGCTCTCACTGTTTGGGTTTTTCTTGTTATTTTAACAAAACTTTTTAAGGGGCAGCAATGTAACACAAGGAGGACTGACAAAACTCACTCATGACACACAACTTGGTGAGCAATTTCACATGGGGAATTGGATTACCAAACTGCAANATATATATTATTAAAACATATATAAAAATAATATAAAAGTGTAATAAAGCAAAATATTTGCTGAATCCAGTCCAGTGACTAGGTACAGTATAAAAAGGCAACAATATTGATTGTCATCACTGGGAGTGTCTGGAAAATAAAAATGTTGCATTTGAATTGGCATAAATGAGGAAAAAAGAAACAAAGAACTAATGGTTGGATTAACAAAAACGTTAAAAGACATTGTCATCACTGTAGGTACCTAAATTATATAAAAAAAGTCCTGTTCTACTGCCATCTAGACATAAACGTGTACTTGTTTCAGGTGATCAATATTCCAAGATTAATGTTTATTAGAATATGAGGGATATTACCATGATACAATTTTTTGGGTAGTTTTGATAATAGTAGATAGCTTAGACACCTAAGAGATGTGTAAGTAGAAAAATTATAGTCTCATTTGTTTAGAAGCTGTGTATGATGAAATGTATTTAAATGGAATAGTGCCTGATAAAACTTCAAAACCCACCTTTGTCTCCCATAAACATAAACTAATTAACAGGTGATTAAATGCTCTCTGAACCCTCCACAGAGAAAGATGTTAGCACAAAATTGCATTCTCAGCTATATGGACAAAACTACTGTTTCTTCTTGCTCATATCAATTCCTGTGAGTACATTTATCCAATTCTTCAGTAGTTACTTACCTTTTACAGTTTTTACCTGAGGTTTTTGAACTTCAACTTAAATATGAAGCATATTTAATGCATGTTTTTGTAAACGATTAACTGAAAACATTCCCCCACTGAGAAAGCCAGAAAAGCCAGACCTGATGCTGAGTATACTGCTCATGTGAGGTTTACATTACTAAATTTAAGTGTTGAACTGTGATAAGAGAAGAATTTTCTTCATGACGTCTGAAGGTAAATAATTGCATTCACATGGTTTACCTCCAGCACTTGGCAAGCAAAGTGCACCCTGATACATTTGCTTCCACTCCCTCTTCCCCATCAGAGAAGAGGCAGAAACAAATCACAAGGGCATTGAATATCAATCAGATACAAAGGATTTGAGTGTTTGTTCAGAGTAAATTAAAGCTGTTGCCCTGGAGTGTGTAGCATTTTCACTCTTACGTGCTTGGTGTGCAGCATGATAAAAAATTAGATACTGCAGGTTTCACCTAATGCAAATAGGAAGCTTTCCATTTTTTTTCTTCGGTGCTAAGAAAAGGTCTTTTTTGTCTAAATCTTTTACTTGCTATGGTACAAAAATACCAGCATGGATACTGCCTTTAAACTTATCTCTATCACATGATTAATTATTTTTTACTGGTAGTAAGAAAATGGGTGGTAATCACCCTCTCGAAGTCATCAGAATGAGGAAAAGCTCTCCGATATTCTTCAATGAACTAAAACTTAAAGTATAGTTCCTTTTCTCTCTTTTTTTTCCTTCAGAGCTAAGCCACCAATGTCTATGTCTGGTGTCTCTTATCTGTCTGCTCATTCATCTGAAGAAAAATCAACTTTCTTTGAAGAAGCACTGTTTTCAACAGTGATGAGATACTACATGTGGACACTATTTCAGCTTACTGGTTATGTGAAAGACTTTGACAGCTTCTTACTGTTTCACTGAGCCAAAAGAAGTGTTTACATTTCTCCAGGATATTATATGTCATGTATTTATGCTGAATTCCCTATTGAGTGCATTTTAGCTTTTACAGAGAAGATACTCTTCACGTCTAATAACTAGCACAGTCCAAAGAACTTATATGGATGAAAGACTTACTTTATTAGGTGTACAGGCATAGAGTCTTTATTTACCAGGTATTAATTAACTTTCAAAGAACAGATCTGAATTTACTGAGTATTTGTGAAATTATTTCTCTCCTCATTGCATTCCCTCATGATGTATTTTTGGTTCCTGGGTAGTACCTTTCCACCAAGAAGAACAAGGACAAATGTTTTTGACTTTTCATTTATTCAAAGTTTGTAACCAGAGACAGATTAATACCTACGTGGATGAAAAGATAAATTAGGTTAATCAGTGTTCTGAAAAATATGTATTTATCAAATGACGTATTTGCAAATTAAATACGATATCTCACTCCTACAAATAGAGGTGGACAGTAATGCCGATGGTAGCATATAATAATTTTTGTAATACCTATATTATCAAAATACAAAGTGTTAGAAATTTTCCCTCTTTTTAACAGAACCTTCACACTGACAGACAGCTTAAAAGGAAAATTGAAATCAAGACCAACCTCCCATTTTTTTTATATAAATTTCAGCTAACATCTTGGAAATATTGTAGTTCATACGCTGAAGGAAAAATGCAGGGGAATTTGCTTTTTAAAATTAAGCAACTCAAATTCCAGGATTTTTGTGTTTTCTGTCTGTGCAGACAGAGTACCCTGATCTTTTTGACTGAAACAGGTTCATTTGTGCTACCTACACAACAATGAAAATTTAGTTTTATGAAGTAAGTAACTTGAAAGTAAAGAGATGTGAGCAAAGCTCCGAAGATGATAATTTGCTAAGGAAACTTCCCAGCCTGACCATTCCCAAGGCCCCAGCAGCTTCACCTCCCAGGTCAGAGACTTTCACTGCTCCACCATGGGCAGCTCCAGTGCCCCAAGGGGTCCCTGCTGGGCTCCTGCACACCCCACTCAGGCACACCAGGCTTCCTCCCTGTCTCCACCCTACATTTCCCCTGGCAGAGTTTCAGAGGTCTCATTCCACATACATTTATTCACAGTAACACAGAAACAGCTCAAGCTGGTGCCACCAAGGAGGATCCCAAACAGAAGAACCACTGGGCTTTTGTACCCTCACAATCTACTCAAGTGCAATTCTTGCTCTTCCTCCTGAATCTTTGACTCCTACCTGCCTCTCTATGTCCATCCTCCTTGCTGGCAGCACCCATTTCATCTCCTTGGTTATTCAGAAGGTCAGGAATTCCCAGCTCCTGCTGTGTCTCAGTGTCTACTCACTTGGCTGGCCTCATCCATCTTCTTGCCCTTTGTTATCCCAAAGGCTGGCAATTCATGGCCTCTTGTCTTGGGCTCCAGCCAGGGTTCAGGCTGCATTTCGATCTTGATCTCAACCTGCAGTTTGTGAGTCCTCTACCCAGATCAGATGTATTCCTCTAACAGATGTTTAACAGATGTGCTGGTCTGAAAGCAAACCAGTGGGAGATCCCAAGTCAGAACTTCAATTTAATAGGAAAATTTAAATAAAATGCAGTAGTACAAAACTGCTGACAGAGTCAGAATACAACCTGACACCCCGTCAGTCAGGGTGTTGGTACCAGTACCATTAAATGGTGGCTGCAGTCCTCCTGGAGTGACAGATGTGGTTCAGTTGAAGCAGTGGTCTTGTAGAAGAGTGCAATTTTCCTCTGAAGATCCAGTGGTGGTGTGGAAAGGTGTGGTCTTCCTCTGGGAACCCAGTGGAAAAATGCTTGTCGTGTTCTGAATCACAGATTATATTCAGGTGGGAAATGTTTGGCTCCTCCCACTGGCTGGAGCATCTCCCCGTGGGAAGATGTAATTTCATCAGTCATGCAGGGAGACTCAATGACCCATTAACAGAAGATATGTCCTGGAGGGAGGATGGAAGACATCAAGAACACTGCCTTACCTGTATTTAACAGCTGGCCCATCATCAGAAGATACCGCCCTGGAGTTATGAGGGATGGGTCATGGAAGAGATAAAGAACACTGCTCCACCTGGTTTTAACAGATTGTAATAGAATACATACTGCTGGTTACATCTTGTATTGCAAACTAAGACAACAGAATAATAAGATTTTTATAGGCTGAGATTCAAAAGGAAAATACTCAATGGTTTCTTATTAATTCTGTTCATTTCTTTAGTGAACAAAATTCAGATCTTTGAAATGCATTGCACTTGAAAGGCAGGAGGTTCCTATCTTCCTTTCATTAGCTCAAGTCAATCCTAAGGAAATAAAAAGCTGCTGCCATGAGCTTGCAGAGATGTGATCACACAAACTGACAGATTTCATGTATTCTGTTATTTATGTAGCAGTGATATCATTTGTTCAAATTCCAATTTCAGTTACACTGACAAGTACAAAGATTTTGTATAGATTAAAAAAATTTCTTATGATTTGCAAGTAGAAAAATGAGAAAAATGTCTGCCCCAAGAGAGAAATAAAGGTAAGTAAAGAATGCTGATAAACATTTTAAGACAAAATGAAATTTAAAAGGCACTGAAACATCTCAAAACCATTTCAGAGCATGGTTAAGGTGTGGTGTCCTAATTATAGTATAATTAAGATATTAGTGGTCATTCAGTCTTCTGACAAGCTTTCAAACAAAGCTGAACAGCAACATGGAATATCAATATTTGCCCACAGGCTGGCAACACAATAGCTATAAAGACTGAAGAGCAATTGAAGGAACTTTGGAAAGATAATTTCTGTGCCTGAAGAAAGGGAGATGGGTAACATATAACACAAAATTATGAGTGCCACTTAGGCAGTAAACATAATCAATACTATTTTTAAAATTATTTTTTTCACTTAGCTCAGATGCTTAAAAAAAGCTGTCCAGGCCTTCTTCCACAGTGGAAAAAATATACCTTTCATCTGTAAATACCCTTGTTCCATCCTAATTTGGGTAACAATAAAAAGGACATAAGCATTACAATCCCTGCAGGAAGTTTTAAACTTAGAAGCAAAAAGAAAATTTATGCCAGTTGTATTTCTGTGTTTCTTTTTTCCACTTTTCTGAAAAAAATCACACTGAAAGAAGCATCTTCCTTCCTTATAAAAATTCAGATTTCTTCAGCAATCTTGACTTTGGCTATAAAAAGTTATTCTTCAGGTGGGGTTTTCTAGAGGACAGATATGAACAATAACATCTGCTGTCTGCCTGTTCTAGTTGGAAAATCAGTTTATGTACCCAATTCTATTCCCAACATAATGACACATTAATCTAAGTGTTTGAAAAAGCTAAATTTCATATGACTCATACCTTTTCCTGTCAGAATAGATTAATAGTCATGTTTATCCACACAGCACATGCAGCCCCATCAGTAGGAGATAGGCTTTCCTGGACTCTATTATGTAACACTAGACTGCCATCAGCCTTTTTGATTTATCCTTTCAGTAGGAAAACACAAGAAGGAACAAGCTGGAAGGTGCAGGTCTGCTGATCCACCACTTCTGTAGTCCTCAACTAGCTCACTCCGTGTTTCTCTTGGATCCAGATAAAGACAGATCATTCAAATCATATCATCATAGAATCACAGAACTATTTGGTTGGAAGGCACCTTGAAGATCATCTAGCCCCGGGGAGCTTCCACTAGTCCAGGTTCCTCAGAGCTCCATCCAGCCTGGTCTTGAACACTTTCAGGGATGGGGCAGTCACAGCTTCTCTGGGCAACCTCTGCTACTGCCTCACCACCCTCACAGTAAAGAATTTCTCCCTGATTTCTAATCTTAACCTACTCTCTGTCAGATAGAAGCCATTTCTTCTTGTCCTGTCACTACAAGCTCCTGTAAAGAGTCCTTCTCTATCTTTCTTGTAGCCTGTCTTCAGGGACTGGATACCCATGATCAGGTCACCCTGGAGCCTTCTCCATGCTGAACAATCCCAATAATCTCAGCCTTTCCTCATAGGAGAGGTTCTCCACACCTCTGATCATCTTGGTGACCTCCTCTGGACTTGTTCAAATGGGTCCCTGTCCCTCCTGTGCAGGACCCCAGCTCTGGATGCAGTGCTCCAGGTGGGTCTCAGCAGAGCAGAGCAGAGGGGCAGAATCCCCTCCCTGCCCTGCTGCCCACGGGGCTCTGGATGCAGCCCAGGACATGTTTGGCTCTCTGGGCTGGGAGTGCCATGGCCAGGGCATGTCCAGCCTCTCACCCACAGCACCCCCTTGGTCTGGTTAAACCTCATGAGATTCCCACGGAGACACTTCTTGAGCTTGCCCAGGTCCCTCTGGATGGCATCCTGTCCTTCAGAGCTGTCAACAGCCCCACTCAGCTTGGTGCCATCTGCTAATTTGCTGAGGGTGCACTTGATTCCTTCGTCTGTGTCATTATTGAAGACATCAAATAACATAGTCCCAATAAAGACCCCTGAGGGACAATGTTTGTCACTGATGTCCATCATGACCTGCAGCCATTGACCACTACCTTCTGGATGTCCAACTGCTTTCTCATCCATCCATCAAATCCATGTCTCTCCAATGTAGACAGAAGGATGTTTTGTGGGACACTGTCAGAGACTTTACAGAAGTGCAGATAAATCTGTAGCCCTTCCTTGCCCACTGACATGGTCACCCTATCATGGAAGGCCACTGGGTTGGTCAAACAGGACTTGGTGAAGCCATGCTGGCTTTTAGATCACCTCCCCGCCCTCCAAAGGATAGCACAGCTTCTAGAAGGATCTGTTATATTATTTTCTTGGGCACAGACATGAAGGTGGAAGGTCAGTCATTCCCAGGGTCACCTTTCAAGCCTTCATAAAGATAGATCCAATGTTTGGGACCTGACTGCCGTGACTTCTCCAATATCATGGTGAGTGGCTTGGGAACTACATCAGCCAACTCTCACAAGGCATCAGGTTCCTGGGACTTAGGTATATTCAGAATCTTCAGATGGTCACAAACCTGACCTTTGCTGACGTTGATGTTGCAGTTAAAGTCCAATTGGAAATTAAACAATATGTAGCCACTCATTCAAGCCCCTTTTCTCCCCCGTCANGTCCCCACCCATTCAAGCCCCTTTTCCCCCCCGTCAACCTGATGAAATATGGAGGAGAATCAAAGTAAAACTTGTAGGCTGAGATAAGAACAGTTTGATAATTGAAAAATTAATTTAAAAGTAAATTTAATTTTAAATTTTAATTTTAGTTTTAATTTTGAAGGAAAAAATACAGTAATAGTGAAAATAATGATTATAATAACAAGGAGAAAACAAGTAATGCCCAATGTAATTGCTCACCACCCACTGACAGATGTCAGATCCCCTTCCCTAAACCAGACTTGTCCCTCTTCAGCGTAATTGCCCCAGTTAATACACTAGGCATGACATTCTGTATTATGGAATATCCTTTTGGTCAGTTTGGATCACCAGTCCCAGCTATGCTTCTTCCTTTCTTTTGTGCACCTGGCAGAGAAAAGGGTCCTTGACTTAGCATAAACACAATTAGCNTTCTGGATGTCCAACTGCTTTCTCATCCATCCATCAAATCCATGTCTCTCCAATGTAGACAGAAGGATGTTTTGTGGGACACTGTCAGAGACTTTACAGAAGTGCAGATAAATCTGTAGCCCTTCCTTGCCCACTGACATGGTCACCCTATCATGGAAGGCCACTGGGTTGGTCAAACAGGACTTGGTGAAGCCATGCTGGCTTTTAGATCACCTCCCCGCCCTCCAAAGGATAGCACAGCTTCTAGAAGGATCTGTTATATTATTTTCTTGGGCACAGACATGAAGGTGGAAGGTCAGTCATTCCCAGGGTCACCTTTCAAGCCTTCATAAAGATAGATCCAATGTTTGGGACCTGACTGCCGTGACTTCTCCAATATCATGGTGAGTGGCTTGGGAACTACATCAGCCAACTCTCACAAGGCATCAGGTTCCTGGGACTTAGGTATATTCAGAATCTTCAGATGGTCACAAACCTGACCTTTGCTGACGTTGATGTTGCAGTTAAAGTCCAATTGGAAATTAAACAATATGTAGCCACTCATTCAAGCCCCTTTTCTCCCCCGTCAACCTGATGAAATANTATCAACACCATTCTCATTCCGAATCCAAAACATAGCACTGCAACAGCTACTGAGAATAAATTAACTCTATCCTAGCCTGAAACCAAGACAAGTGGGAAGTACTTTGCTTGCTCCATCCCCATATGGGTCAGCAGCTGTCTAAAAGGCAACTAGTGAAGTTTGATCTATGCAACAGGTCCTGGCCATCTACAGGCATACAAGGGAAAAACAATTCAGTTCATGAAGCTTGTTCTTATCTTTGGGAAAAGGGGTTTGAATCTAGGCATTTCTCCAGAAGCCTTTGGAGCATCTTAAATCCCTTGGTGGATGGGAAAACAACAGCATTTGAAAAGAGCAATCTCTGTGCCACTGGGAGAAAAGGGGTTTTAAACTTCTGCTTTTAGGATAATATTCTGAATTTCACATCTTAAATGGAGATTGGAAAGTAATACCTGTCTAACTGTATCATATGACAAATCCTGAACAGAGATGTACCCAGAAAGTTGGCATAGATTGTCATAATAACTGGACTCTGGATCCAAGCTAGCTGTATAAAAACACACATACTGCAACACCTAAGCTTCTTTTTTTGAAATTTAGCCCCAGATTTACCCATTTAATTGTTTCTGATATGTTTTGCTGTGTTTACAAAATAAATTGCCCCACAGAAAATTCTTCAGCACATTTCAGATGTCATTAGTCCTCCCGAGACAGAAGTGGTCAGCAGCTAAAGCACTTAATTGTCCTTGTCCTTATTAAGTAGAAAGACTCCACATTTAAACACATACATGACATTAAAATATTGCATAACTGTTAGCTAGCTATAACTAGAGCCTGGCATTTGCAGGTCGTTTCTGTTCCCAGTAAAATGGATCTCTAGCTCCCCAGGCAGAAAGAACTCTCAATTCTCCTTTGCTGGTAGAAACCACCTTCTCACTTAACAGAACCTCCTGCACTGGCACAGTGTATAGGAAAGAGATGGAAAACAGCAGCCTAACAGAGTCTGGGGATGGGACACAAATGCCCCAAGTCCTGATTATTAAAAGCCATGGGAACCTCGACATAGAATTTATCCCATGTACTAGGCTGCAATCCAAACCCCAGGACAGTCATGACTGAGACCTGGAGGAGTCTCCTTACAGGATCAGTGGTGCTCAGCATGTACATGTCTACCAGTTCAGCAGAAAATGCTGTAACATGTGGGCATTATTTAGCAAGATATCTTCATTTCTTCATATGCATGCTCTGGAAAGATATTGCTGAAGGGACTTAGGCAACTGTATAGAAAGAAATAGAAATTAACATAGCGAACAACAAAATTTGTTGGTTGTCACAAAATGATAGAATGGTTTGAGTTAGAAGGGACCTCAAAGATCATTTAGTTCCAACCACCCTGCCATGCACAAACACATCTTCCACTACACAAGGCTGCTCAAAGATGGTCATGACCCTGATCTTCATTTACCATCTGTTACATCAGCTTTGAGATGTGATGCAATGGTTTTTGATTTAATTCTTGAGTTTGTAGTAGTTGTACCTGCCAAAGTGGTGCAGTTTGTACCTACAGCCCACTCACTGCTTTCACAGACAGAGCTCTGGATGTGTGAATGCTCAAGGTTTGCTAGCTATTAAAACCAGTCACAGGTACCACCTTACTGAGAGCAGAACATTCTAGGTATTGACATTAACCTTACAATTCCATACTTTACCTGTTTTCCTTTTGTGGTACAATTTGGCCTACATTCACATCTTTAACTGCATCATTTTATTATGCTTAAGATTTTCTTTATTTATCCCATACTTCTGAATGCATGCCAGCTAATCAAAGCCATGCATTGAACTTTCAGAACTATTCAGAGGGATGCATCTACTTCCATTTCCTGTATGCATTATAAAAAAAACAGTCTGCAAACATAGACAAAACCAAAAAAAAAATCCCCCCTAACAACCGCTACAATCAACCCCCCTCACCCCCACCCATCAAATTTGTACATGTAAAAATAGAAAGAACAGCATCAGACACAAAACAGATTGGTTTTAGGCAAGTTTTCACAACACCCCAATACCACAAAACCCAATATAAGACAACACAGGAAAAAGAACTTAATGTTCACAAAGAACTCTTTTCAACATATTTGTGAAATGGAGCATTTTGCAGCACTGAGAGCAAGAAAACGGACCACTGGAACACATCAGTTTTCAGCCAACTGAGAAAAGCTGAAAAATGGAAGACATAGAGAGACTGATGAATGTAGCCATGCAGAGAGGATGGAATTTGTGTAGACTTTTAAAGACAGCAGGACCACCAGAGTTAGAGGTGGAAGAACACAGGAGCACAGACAGAGTGGACTTGAAACAGTCACTTGTCCTGGGAAATGCAAAACAATACCTGAGAAACAGAAAGAAAGTGATGATCTAGAAGAAAGGTACCCAAAATCTGCTTTGGAAATCAAAAGCTGTTCTAAAAACAGAAAGGACATGAACAGCTAATATATTTCCAGCAACTTGGATCATAGCTATGGATGTGCATTATCCCTTTACAAAACTATAGCCAGAGGTAAGTGATACTAAATGATTATGTGCTAGGTGAAATAGCATGAATAAAAACCGAGCTGCATAACAAATATATTCATTAATACCTTAACTCAAAACTTAGCCACATGATGATGAACAAGACATCATTGGGATATGCCTCAGCTACTTGCTTCCCTCACAAATGCTTTGAAAATTCATTACTTTTCAGGGACACAGCAGAGATTAGTTAAAATAGAGTGCGTGAATGGGGAACTGCTATTGAATAATTCTTAAAATTGTAGAAATAAATAATGCTTTTCTCTGAAGTTTCACTTCAGGATGTTTGACACAGGCTACACAAAATACATTCTAATGACACTGAATCAGCTGACAGAACTCACCCTTCCAGCTCATTGAGGAGGCCAAAGGGATTGGACCAATTCAAGGAATACAGACCATCCACCCCTACTATCCTCCAGTCTGGCATGTCCCTAAGCCACTGACTGCATAAAGCCAGGGAATATGGTAGGGAAAAGAGCAGTCCATGTTTGCTCTTATGCTTTCTAATAACTTGCTACAAAAGGAGACCAGGATACTTTGATCTGATTCAATACAACTTCTCTTTAACTGGATCAAAGTGAAATGATATAGTAATGAAAACTTTAAACAGGAACAACATATAAAATCCAGAAATCCAATACAGAGCAAACTGTCTGCTAGCACTCCTTCAGCAGAACAGCTTTCTTGAAGTTTTAGTTTCAAGACTAACTGTCATTTCCCAATTAATAGATTTGGACTGAGAAAGTCTTCCCACAGGCTGAAACTGCCTATTTGTTTTCAGCATTTAGGATTTAAAATTGTAAAGCAGAAACTGAACCACTACACATGAAAATTAAAACACTTTATGTTCATTAAATACTAAAAAGTCAATGGAAAAAATTCTGGAGCCTTTTTGCACTTTGCTTAGCTTAAGTTAATATCTTATAAATTCTTTGAGCTTGTCAAATTGACACTGAGCCAAGGTCCAGCATAATTTTGCAATGGCCACCAGTTGGCTGAAGAAGCACATTCCAATCCAGCTATTCAAAGATAGTATTTTTATTTTTTCAGTTTAACTACAGGAAGTGTGCAATGGCTTCCACAATTTTAACCACATAGAGCTCATCTTGGTTCCAGTAGTAAGAGTATAGGCCATCTGATTGTCACTCTAAAACTATAGCTGGACAAAGTGATGTTTCTCTACTATTAAGTTCTCCATAAAATTCAGTGTAAAAGGTATTGTTTAATTACTTATGGAAAGGAAGTTGAGCCAATTAGTCTTGAGATTAGTTACTTTTAGTATATATGATTTTGCTATAGAAACATCTGGGAAGATTCACTCCAAAACTAAAATCCAGAAATAAACAACACTTTCTATTCTTTCAAAACAGACAGCGAACTAACAGCTCTGCAAAGAGCAGAGTTCAGAGGTGTCAAGCAATTGGTATCTTTTTTCTATTATCCAGAAAAGGAATAGAAAAATACTCCTCTTCACAGTATTGAATACCACGCTTATTTTAAAGCTGCACATTATGCTGCAAACAAAGCATCATCTCTTGCCCTCAGCTTCCTGCCTACTCAAAAAACAAAACTAGAGCAACCAGATAATCCAAACTGTATGTAATATGAAAGAAAAGGGCAGTTACTGAGATGGTTTTGCCTTTGTCACCACCAGCTTGATTAAGATACCCAGTCTGATGAGAAAAATCAGACACTAAAGTTCTAAACAGCAAAGAGATCCTTAGATCCTTTCTATGTTGTAGGCAACATAGCCTACATGTTGCAATGCCCAGGTTTTTAGAATTTTTTCTTCATGTCTCATTCATATGTTTAACATTGCTCATTTCAATACAGGCTAAGATGTTAAAAATAATTAATTATTGACTTCAAGATGTGCTTAATATTACAAACTTCAGAAAAGCTCAACCATTTGGGCCACACACTTCCCATGCTTTGTACGCAGAGTAATAAATAGTACATGTGAAAAAAGACAGCTAAGAGTCTAAGAAGTGAGTACAGAGTAGTTGAGGCTAGGTTAGGAAGCCCACAGAAATCTGTGCATACCTGAAATTTAGTTATGAGCTTTAATCTTTTCCACATGGAAGTCCAAAAGCCTATGCATATTTTATTTAAAAAGTATGAAGTATGTTTGCTCAGTACATCAATAAACTCAATTACAAAAGCCACAATAAATACAGCAGAAATCGTATATTCATGATGAACCTTGTTTAACTGGACATGAGTAGGCTTCTGCCAAAAAGGCACATTTCTTTTTCAGGAAGAATTTCTTCCCTGAAAGGGTTGTTAAGCATTTGAGCCAGCTTCCCAGGAAGGTGATAGAGTCTCCATCCCTGGAAGTGTTCAATAAATGACTGGATGTTGTGTTTAGTGCTATGGATTAGTTGACTGGGTGGTGTTTGTTTTACCTACAAAAAGAGATTCATGTGTGTCCTGGTTTGAGTTAGGATACATTTGATGTTCTCTTAGTCGCTGTTACAGTGCTATGTTTTGGATTTGGAATGAGAATGGTGTTGATAACACACTGATGTTTATCCCAAGTCAAGGACCTTTTTCTTGTCTCATGCTCTGCCACTGAGGAGGTACACAAAAGAAACTGGAAGAGAGCTCTAAATTAAATTCTAAATTCTGAATTAAGAATAGAGTTCCATAGCGATTCTATCCCATGGCAATGATTTGATTCATGAGGTTGACAATAAACACTGCATATTGTGAGAAAAAAAAAAAAAGTTGTTGCTTTACTGACAGTAGGTTCATTGGTGAAATTCACTAAATGCTGCCAAGACTGGAATTCCCTTCCAAATTTAGTTGCATTATCCCAGAATACCTTTCAAATTTTAGTTAGGAAAGTCACCTTTCCTTCTGATTACTGGGGCAGTCAACTGTATCCACAACTGATATTGGATACAACCTAGGGCATAAGAGACTGGTTTGTGCTGCACCTAGAGCAGGAGATTCTTTTCATCAATCCTTCTCCACTGAGCTAGTATATCTGATAACAGCCACTGATTAGTTCCTAATGCTGATAAGGAAGATCTAAATGGATGTTCCAATCAGAATAAATCACTTGTTGGTGAATCTATTTTGTTATCTAGGAGCTCAGCATTCGTCTGATTTAATACTGCTAATCCTTCCCCAGTGTGCCTGTCACATTTCTCCTTGATCACTTTGGAGAGGTGAGGGTGAATCCATTCAACCATGCTGGGCATCCTGTGTAAGATGTGCTCAGGAGTGGTGACTAGGCAGGTTTAATTGCAGAGATATTCATCTGCACTGATAATCCCACTCATTTGAGAGACCATAAAGGACCCAATAGCACTTGTTCCTGGCCTGTATAGTTGATGGCATAGAGTCCAATTTTAGAAATTTGTGGCAATACTTTCAATACTCTTACTGGGGGTCTTAGAGGTAGTGGAAGGCATTGTGTAGACTATGTTAGTCTCTGTTGTGTCGATATACAGTGTGCCAATATATATTTATCCGAGTTACAGTTGTGCATATATCTTCATGTGCATACTACTTCCTTTTTTATATTTTGTTTTAGTGCAATACTTATTAAACAGCAGCTAGGCTTAGATATCCCAAGTCATTGGGATATCTTCCCTCTAATTGCTACCCTCATTTATCTGAACCAAGGGTCCTCTCAGAACCACATGAATTAGACCCTGGATAGTGCAGCTAGACTGGCTGTGAATTATAGCTCTTGGAATGCCTAATGCCGAGACTTGATTACACAGCTGTCTCCACCTCCAAGTCTTGTGTGGATGATCAGGGAGTTCTGGTACCAGGGAATTTTTTGTCTGATCTTGTGACGTGTATTTTTGGTATCAGTAGATGTATTATCCCTTCCCATCTTTCACCTAGGAATTATGATAGCATGCTTTAATGTTGCCATTACAGGGATACCTCTGCATAGTAGGGCTTCTCCCTGATCTATAACAATCTCTATTACAACCAACCTACAGCGCTGAAGTCGGTGTCTATCTCAATTTCATCTCGTTTTGCAATGTGATAACTTTGAGGATTGAAGGGGGTCCCTTAATTAATGGGTTTAGTAGGTCATAGTTCACAGGCTGAAATAGGAACATTAATAGGGTTATGATTGTGCATGGCCTGGATACAGGCAGCTTTTTTAATAGCTGTGGAGAGCCCATTCAAGGATCTAATGGTTATTAACAGAGACTTTTCTCTCTTCAACCCATCCACTCAGCCCAATATCACGCTTTTCTTGTTATCAGGTGGGGAGCATCTGGGGATTTTGGTTCAGAATTTAGACACCATTATCCAAAATCCATTGGATTCACCACTGTTTAGTAAAATTCTATTTCCTATGGTTAGACATACTTGCCATAACCATTCATTTTCATTTTTCCCTGGCTTACAGCCACAGTGTTCTTACCATCTGAATAAAATTGATGGTATCATTTTCCAGGTGTGATTTCCTGTTCCACCCAGTGGTCCCGTTGGTACTTCTGTTTTTATAATTGGCCTGGCTTCATATTCAGGGAGATTTGGAAGACGTATTTCATGCTATTCCATCTGGGTTCTTGGAACCATCATCATCATCATCATCATCATCATCATCATCATCATCATCATCATCATCATCACTGTCATCATCATATAAACTTTCAGTCTTCGGGACCCATACGGGAATTAAAGAACATATGCCATAAAAAGTGACAGCAGGCCTTAGAGAGTATGAGACACTTATGCTGACAAAGTTTAAACACCACAGGATAAGTGGCAGAGAGACCAAAGTGGCAGAGTGATAAGCTCAACTGATAAGCACAGACACCTAACTGGTTATTTCTTACAAATCTATGAGAGCCTCTATTGACAAAGTGAGAAGTACATAGTATATTTTCAAATGTCTGTTACCATTTTTTAACTTTTAGGGAAATAATTCCATTTTAGCCTCACAAACATGCTTGTAAATATATTTTTAACTCTTCATTACCTGCAACCTTTAGCTGAAAGCTAAATCCTCTTAAATTTAAGCTTTTTAGACAATAGTTATCCAGACTGCTTCATAAAAGTGCATCTCTCCACTGAAAATATGTAGAAAACAAAGATTACTAAGCTCAGGTTACAAAAACAGCATTGAAGTCAGATACTTACAGAAGATAAAGTGAATACTCCTAATAATGCAGTATTTTTATTTAATTACTTCTGTGTATTGAACCCTCTGGACTACTGAAATACTCAGCTGGAGCCTGGGCAAGGAGGGAAATTTTTAGTCAATAGTAGAGACTCCAGGGGAGCAGTACAAGCATCTATTGCAGACGTGACCTCTACATACTGTACTGCAGAGAGGCTTGTGTCGGGGATGTCAGCACCTGCCAAACTCATGCAGGTCTGACAGTGTACAGTCAGGATATGACCAAAAGAAACATATTCGGACCCTGTCACAGGAGGTATATCCCAGTCCATACAGTTCTTTGAAGTCATATATGCTATCCTGAGATATTACTATAATGTCATTTTCAATTCAAAGTGCCCAAAGGAATGAGGGCTGTATTGTAACTTGTCAGAGCAGTGCTTCCATAACAGGGATCTGAAGTCAACAGTATGTGCTGAATGCCCAGAGGTATTTAAGACAAGAGCACATGAGCATCTAAAGATTCAGCAACAGTGGTTAGAGGGTAATTTCCATACTGACTACAGCTTTGGTGCATGCTAACCCTTTAGCTGTGCCTAGACCAGCTGGCATAGGTTAGTGCACAAACAGGACAGCTAAAGACTGGTTGGCACAGTCACTACTGTAATGGGTTGCTTTCTACTGACCAAGCAATCAGGACCATGAATAGTCCAGTGTTCAGTTTTGCTCCTTGGCATTTTTGTTTTACAATATACAGCCAATATCCATGCCAAAGCATCAAATCTAGAAGAAAACTCTCCTTATCTGGTAAGGAAATTATTATTTCTGTAGTTATTATTTATTGCCAAAGAGGCATGCTGCCAGTGTCCCAGTTACTCTCTTGACAAACTGCAACTCTAAGGCTGGGAAACAGCTGTAACTGTGTCCAAGGTCCACTATCTCAGCTTTCTGAAACCTTTGACTCGCACATTGGCAACTGCACAAAATTACACCCCTCACTACATATCAGAAGACTAATAATACTGCTTGTAATCTCTAAAGATCAAAGTCAGAGTGGAATGTTGGTAAAAGTTACGCAGCATTGGTAACATGCCAGATTGCACATGTACACCTTAAACAGATTTATCTGTAGGACAGTTTTATCATTTATGAAACTATTGTACTGAAATTCAATTACCTCAGGTCACCTTGGTTGGATCACCCACATATCTATCAGCTTTTATTCTTTCTGAATGTATTTCTTTAATTATATGTCCATATTATGCAAATTAACTAATGCTATATGACTCACCTAAAAGAAAACATGTTCCTCTTGCATTTTTTTTCTGTATGGACAATCCTTTTTTTCTTCTATGGATGATTTAGCTTTAACTTAAACTTTAATAGTCTAGAAGAGAAATATAAGATGAATTTACTACAAAACCAAAAATATTTTTAGAAGTCCATCTTTGGAAATATATTCTAGTCGTGATTTTTGCTCCCCCAGTGTTAGCTTGCTAGTATTTATGCATGAGATGAAAAAGGCAAAGTTTTAATTCTTTTCCTCATTGTCAAGCAGCAAAGTTAAATTTAAATATATGTTTAGCAGAAAGGCCACAAGATATACTCTACTGCTAGGATGACATTGACTGAATAACTTGAATTTTTGGTTATTTCAAAATTTTTTCAGCATTTGGTTTTCCAATCCTATCATTTTAATTAAAAATATATTATTGCAAAAATTAGAATAATATCTTAATTTATTTAACTATATCAAATAAGTTATTACGCACCATAGGTTATCACTTTAAGAAGGTAAAGTGAGGCATATAAGAAAACAGCAACATAATTCTACTCCAAATTCAAGGAGGAGTGGAGATTTACCGTTAATTTGGAGAGGACAAAAGTTTAAGGCCCCTAAAAGGAAGTAACTGGAAAACTGTGATATTGCACAGGCTTCTTGATAAGGCTATCTTATAGAGAAACAAGGAATTTTTCTTCTAAAAACCTTAAGCCTGTTCTTGCCTCCTTATCCTGCTAGTCACCCACCTCTCTAAATATGGAAAGAAATGCCGAAGACAAATTTGTTCCTACATGAATCCTCGATGGGATGAAGACTTGGATAATAAAACTCAGTTATAGGAGTATGAACAGGTAACACATATTGACTGGGTTTGGGTTTACTCCTTTTTGGGTTTGGGTTGTTTTGGGGGTTTTTTTGGGTAGGAGTGGGGACTTTTTGGTGAGTTTTGAGGTTTTCTTTCTGTTTGTTTCTTGGGTTTGGGGTTTTGGGGATTGGAGGGTTGTTTTTTCCTTTTTGTTTGTTTGGGGTTTTTTGTTTTTCTTTTGGTTTTGTTTGTTTTTTTGTTTATCTTTGGTTTTGTTGGTTTTGTTTCTTTGTTTGGGGTTTTGTTTGTTTGTTTGGCTTTTTTGCAATGTAGCTGATCATCCAGTGAAAGGAATATTATTGTAAGAAGTAGATTTCAATTTCACAAAAACTCTTGAGGAAGACACACTTATTTTTTTTCAGTTTAAAGCACTAACAATCAATGAAAGAAGTACTACTTATGGAATTGTGTCCAGTATCAGGGAATAAAAGGCACTCCAATAAGGTTCATTCACCGAGGAATTTAAATTCTAGAGAACTAAGGTTGTGTATTTGTGCACAATCTATTCACAGGCTTATAGTAGTCAGTGAGGCTGAACAGTAAGAACTCCAGTCACTGCCTTTTCATGGGATACATCAGAAAATATTATCAGTTCAATATTAAGAGGTGAATTAGAGCAAAAACTGAATCCTTGATTGTCCTGAAGTGCCCAGTAAGTCACACCATAGGGATACCCAATGCACTTATGATAATGCACAAAATTACCACAAACCCTTCAGTCAGTGAGCATCTTTGAGTTCATGGAGAAAAGACCCAATTGTCTTCCCCATGCAAACACCACCCTGCACTTACAGGCCTTCACTCTGCAGCCACTGAAGTGAGAAAAGAAGCTCCAGTTGTGAGTGGCCCCCAACAGTCGCACACCAGTGCACGCTCCACAGCCAGTGCTAGTACAAACTAGCATATTTACAGTGCTGGAATGTTTCTCTAAATACAAGCACCAGGGAAATTCCTTGGCACACAAGGTAGGCAAGTAACAGCTCTGCTCATGGATATGTGCTGTGCCCTCCAAAGTTGTACTGGCTCATTCGTCAGCCTTTAATGCACCCAGGAATGCCACTTTTTGCCTTCTTGCTGTGTTTAAAGTCTTTTAGCACAGAGCTACAATCACATGCCACAGTTTCATTCCATAAGCATGGCAGAAGATCCTTCAGTTCTAGTTAAATATTGAACCAAGGGATGACTCCAAATTTTTTCCATGAACGCTTGTAAAACAATCCCAGAATAAGCTCCTTTACACTAAAAATACTTCTAGCATCTCTTACACTCCATTTATCTGGAACAAACTGATTTGTCCTACCAGCTCTTTGGCCACTGATGTGATCAACAGAATGCAATTTCTTTTGATGCAAAAGACACATAAATAATAGCAAAGCATGACCATCACATTGCCATTTCATAGGAACAGAAAGATGCTCCCAAAATTTGATATGTAAGGGAGGGCACTGTCCTGTATAAAATACCACTGCCATCTCAAGGTGCTGCCAAATATTCTCCAGCAACCTATAAGGAGTCTGATAGTGGTTGTTCAGAGTGAATCCATAGTGATTGTGTAGGCAAATGGTACCATGTGTCAACACAACCTGGATGAACCAAAGGTTCATTCCAGATCACTACATTATTTATTACCACTAATGGTAAAAGACTCTTGTTACTGCTCTGTCCTTTCTTCTCTACATAATCATACTTTCTTCTCATGCTATCTTCCCTTCCTTCCTAAAATATATTTCTGCATCTTATAAATATAGAAAATCTTATAAAAACATCCTTATATACAATAATCTTATATAGATAACATAAATAATGTTCTCCTCCTGTTTTTGTCAGAAAGAATATTTACTTTTTCTAGCAGTAATTGTCAATTAAGTTCAGCATGGCTGTGTCTGAATACTAAGTTCTTTATGCTTTGTATAAAACAGTGACAACTAGAGAAGTCAATTAGTTCTAAACCTACTTGCTACCAGCATGACAAAAAGTAGGAAAAATTACTTCTGTTTCTATGTAGACACTAGAATCAAAATGACATTTTATGGTTTTATAATGAGAATTCCCTATATTACATGATAAAATGCAAGTACATTCATCATTTATTATTATATAATAAAATGAACATTGATGAGTTGGAAAAACAGAGCAAAGGTTTGTTTGCTTCATCTAAGTGATACATTAAATAAACTAGAGCAGACAAAACAAATAGTCTGGCAAAATGCTAACTGTGGGTTTAGAATTCAGCGCAACTGCAAATACGGAGAATTTTTGTTAGCGGTGAATCACTAATAAAAATAACATTCAGTTAAAGATGAAAAGAAGATCTGTTTAGAGATAAGTGAAGATTGACCTAACATTAAATGTACAAAAAAAGTCAGCAATTATGAGGCTCCCACCCCTCTCTAGAAGCCACTGAGGCAGCATTACACTTCTAGGGGAAAAAAACCCCAAAAATTTCAATTTCCAATAAAATTATTTGGAAGTTTAACAAAGACATATGAATACAGCCATTTAAGTAAATTAAGGAATCAAATTAGGACAGAGTATAATGAGGGATGTAATGTGAGTCTTTCTATTATCAGCTTCTGAATCTAGAAGATTATTTAAAATTCTGCCCAGTCATCCAGAAGACTACTTTTCCTGGAAAAATTACAAAATAAATCTAGGTGAGCTGCCAGAAACTGAGTCCAAGAATCATTTCTCAGTTTACTGACAGAAGGAATGCTTGCAAGAAACAAGGACAGTAAAATATAGTTTTTCTGTAAAACAGCTTTACAGAAAAAAATCCCCAAACTGCCAGTTGCAGTAGAGGGTAAGGAAAAAATGAGGGAATGAATAAAACAATATGGGAGCAGGAATCAGTGATTTGTTACTGAGGAGATTTGGTGCCCACAGTATCCATAGTATGCCAGCTATCAGTCACAGGAGAATCAGAGTGGGTGTGTCATCTGCAATGTGGTAAATTGCTCTTAAAGAGGCTCCCCAAAGACTATTTATAGACTGTCAGACTATTTTAGACTGACAGACTATGAAGGACTCAGTGTTGATGAAGTTCAAGGCTACCTCAAACCCTTTAGCTGATCAGACTTGATTGATGAATGATGATCAGCCAGTAAATGAGTTCAAAGTGCTGTTCCTCAGAGGTTACTAAGGATTGGAAGACTTCATGGTGGGAAAAACCCAGTAACTTGGCAGTTCTCTAAAGAACTGTTTTTCAGACCCTGCTCAAGCCTTCAGCACTCAGCACAATTCTGGTTGCTGAGCATCTTATGATCTTCTGTGGATTGGCTCTCACATATTTGTACTTCTGGAAGAAAGATCCCTAGGTAGTGGGTGACATCCCTCCCTGCCCATGGCAGGAGGGGTGGAACTTTGAGGTTCCTTCCAACCCAAGTCATTCTGTGATTCTGTCAAGTAGCAGTCACAGAAATTTTCACACAGAACGTCTCCAGCTGCCAAAGCCTTCCCATGCCCAAGTACTTCTCCTGGCTGCCTGAGCCGCCTCTTCCCTTCTACACCAAGCTTTATGTTGTGAATGAAGGAAACTTGCAAAGAGAATTGAAATCGGATTTCACAATGCTAAGCTCTCCATAGTGTCTCATCAATCTATTTTAAGGGACCTAATTCAAGGGAAGCCCCAACACTGCAGAAATTTATACTCTGCGAAAGTTTCCCAAGTGGCAGATAACTCTATCAGAGTGAAAAAAATGGGCAGCATTGCCAAGCCCACCACTAATCCTTGTCCCTAAGTAGCACATCTACATGTCTTTTATCTATCTCCAGGGATAATGATTCCACTCCTCCCAGGGGNGGGTGGACAGTGGGCAGCGACAGCATTCCTTCTCTTTTTGTACCTGTTATTTAGGAAAAGATTACAGTTTTTACCTCATTTTTTTCAGGCAGCTGTAGAGGGCAGTAAGAGCTCCCTTGAGCCTCCTTTTCTCCAGTCTAAGCAACCTCAGCTCCCCCCACTGCTCCTCACAGGACTTGTGATCCAGAGCCTTTCCTATCTCCATTGCCTGTCTCTGGACACACTCCAGAACATCAATGTTTTTCCTGTAGTGAGTGGACCCAGAATTGGACAGAGAACTTAAGCTGAAGCCTCAATGGTGCCAAATACAGAGGGACAAGCACTGGTCCTGCTGTCAGACTATGGCTAATCCAAGCCAGAATTCCATTGGTGTTTGTGGGCACACACTGAGCACACACAGGGTCACGTTCAGCTGCTGTCACCAGCACCCCCAGGTCGTTTTCCACTGGGCAGCTTTCCAACCACTCTGCCCCCAGCTTGGAATGCTGTCTGGAATTGTTGTGAACAGCAACTTGGCCTTGTTGAACCTCCCACCATTGGCCTCAGCCATGATCCAGCCTGTCCTGATCCCTCTGCAGAGCCTTCCTGCCCTCCAGCAGATCAACACTCCCACACAGCTTGGTGTCACCTGCAAACTGGCTGAGGGTGCACTTGTAACCCTCATCCAGATCATCAACAAAGACATTAAACAGGACTGGCCACAGTGCTGAGGCCTGGGGAACTACACCAGTGACCAGGAAGTAACTGCACTCACCACTTCTTCCTGGGCTGAGTCAGCCAGCCATCTCTTTTTCCAGAGAAGAGTGTGTCTGTCCACACCATAGGAAGCCCCCTTCTTCAGAAGAACGCTGTGGGAAACTGTGTCAAAGGCTTTACTTGAAGTCCAGGTAGACAACCACTAAGTGGCTTACCTGCCAGAGAAGGTGGTTGTGTTGGTCAAGCAGGACCTGCTTTTCACAGCCCCATCAGGCCAGCTCTGATGCCCTGGTTGTCCTGCATGAGCTGTAGGATGGCACTCTAGACTCTCCACGTCCTTCCCCAGAACCAAGGCCTGGCTGACAGGCCTGTAGTTCCCTGAATCCTCCCTCTAGGCCTTTTTGTAGATGGTTATTACATTGGCCAAGCTGGGACCTCCACAGCTAGCCAGGACTGCTGACAAATAATGCAAAGTGTCTCAGTGATCACTTCCACCTGCTTCTTTGGTATCCTTGGGTGAATCCCATCAGGCCCCATAAACCAATATGAGTCTAAGTGATTTAGCAGGTCACTGAGCACTTCTCTTTGGATTATGTGGGCTCTTTTCTGCTCCCCAAACATGTCTTCCAGCTCAAGGGGCTGGGTACCCTGAGAACATCTGGGTTTGCTATTAAAGACTGAGGCAAAGACAATTAGCAATGCTACATCTTAGAAGGATTTTTAACATAACGAGGCAAAGACAATGAGCAATGCTACATCTTAGAAGGATTTTTGACACAACCACTGTGGCCTCCAATCCATCTCAAAGAGATTAATCTGAAAATATTAGAGATTACCTTTGTTGATAGTGATCTTCCATTCAGCATGGATGCTTGCACCCACACAGAGTTAATTAGGATTGATACAGCCTCCCTGACCCACAGTAACATTATGAGAAAATGTATTTTAACAGTGAGAATTGTCTGAATCTGCATCACTGGGTCTTATCACTTGTTTTTCTGTTTTATTTTTTGTATGTTGCAGCCTGTTCATTGAGGCCACTGATCTGGCTGCATGGGGGCCATAGCTAATCTCTTCATATGGGGTGCGTGCAATGCTGCTATGAACAAGTCCAAATGGCAGTGTTCCCTGTAGAGCACTGCCCTCTAGTCTGATTTCATGTCAAATGCCATTTGCACTCAACATGCACAAAGCCTTTTGATTTGCCAAGACAAATTAGTTACATAGTATGTCCTGATGATGCTGTTGTGAAAATAAATTGAACACTTAGAGCTGGCACATGATACAGATATAATGTGTCCTTGAATAATTTTCTAACTAGCAGCTCAATTCTCTTCCTCAATTCTCTTGTTTTTGAGCAACAAATATTTAAGAATTTTACTAAAAGCGTATCAATTGCACCAGGATATGGAGAGGCACAATTTGAATGATGTGATGGTAGAAACACATAACCAGAAGAAAAAGGAGCTCTTGGTACGTGCATTACTTAATATTATATTTATGTAATTGCTTAGGGGTTATAATACCATTAACATTGGTGTTAATGACAAGAAACAATGTTTCCAACTGAAACAGTTTGAAGCATTTGAAATAACTTTTGGCAAGCAATACTGACAGAATATTTTATTGAAATCTATGACACATTTGAGTTGAGAGAAGGATGAACACATCAGAATGACTACTCTTCCAAAGCTACTAAAAAAGTCACATGACTATATCGCAGTGTTGATTTCCTATGGATGACACAATCATGGCCTTACAATGCAACCCAGCATTAACTTAATATCTCCTTCACCCCTGACTGTAGCTTGGGATCCTATTTGACACAGCCCAGAGCCACAGATCCATGCTCCTTCTTGACTGTGGACCTTGCTGAATGCAATCCCTATCCAGGACAATGGCCAAGCCTCAGCTCTATCCTGGATCCAGGAAAGTGCCTGATGTCCATGACTGGGGCTATCCAGCTCCCTGCTGGCTGCTGGGATAGGGCCAGGCTATCAAGCTCCTGCTCTGCCACTCTGGGGATCCTTTGCATCCCTGTGGAGCTGCCAACCTGTGCAGTGTCATGATAATTCAAATGCAAAAACCTTTCAGAGGAAACTAGGAATACCAGTATTTCACGATAAACAAATAAAATATATTACTATAAAATTGCATCCATAGATTTACATGTTATAAATCTACATGTCATTTAATTAGTTTTTACTAAGCTCTTTCTTGTAAAAAACAAATAAATAGCACACATTTCTATGTGATTCTGTTCAAAGAGTGTATATTACTACTAATAATTCCCAAAGTATGATTAGTACATACTATTGCATTTTCCCCACAAAATCCTCGAGGCATTATTGCAACTTTAACAACATACATATTTATGTCTATTTCATACATACTAACATCTTTTCAGTTTCTATACTTTTAATAGTGAGATTAAAATGAAGGCTCCAATCACTTAATACCTAGATAAGTAACTTGATTTCATTCTTTTATTCTAAGCAGTTATTATTGTACAGCAAAAAATCTCAAATTTATATAAAACAACATGCAATGTCAATCAAGTTTTCATCTACACAAAGCAAGATGTACTTCTCTTCACAAGTTACTTTCTCAGAAATTTCTTTAATATTGCCAAAGACAATGGAATCAATGACATAGGTCTGAATACAATGCTCATTTTTTTCAGTATTATGAAAATTCAGGCCCCTGAGCAAACCTACAATAAAATTAAGCATGGGAAGTTTATGCAATGTTTTAGAGTAACTTTTCATGTCTGGATATAACTCTGCAATTCCTTTGATTTGCATGGATATGGTCTCCCTCTGGATCTCCAATCTTGCATGCAAAAAAATCCATACAATTTCAATTCTGAACACATACATGTACTTTCTCCTTCTGCTTCTCCAACTGATATTGAAAGCATCCTACTGAAAAAAAATTACATGTCAGTACACCAAAAATCTGAGGTAGAAGCAAATACAGACATAGGAGTATAGAAGCATGCAGTAGGCATCTTAAGATTCAATCCTTTGTTCTAAGCAGTCCAAAAGGAAGTAAATATTTTGTATTGCTTTCTAAGAAGAAAATGAAACACAGATTGAAGGCATCAAAATCCATTTAACTTTTTTTTTTCATAAAATCATTTTACCTATCTAATGAAACTAGCATTCCCTTTCTAAATCATTTGAGGAATAGAAATACGTCACATGTCACTATTAATATTGAATCGTGTATCTCTTCACAGTACTTCCTGTGATACTACAACATTGCAAACCTAAGTTCTTCAGATCAGGTTAACTGGAACATATTTAATAGATTCACTGGTACAAAGCTGAAGTATTTCTAGGTTCTACCAACAGGAGTATTACACCCACTGAAATTTTAGTTGGACAAAATGACAACTCCTGCTATCTTACAGAAATTTAGTGAAGATGAGTAAATGTCTTCAGTCAGCTGATAGGAAATGAGATGCAAATTACAGTTTAAAGGAGGCTGGTTTCTGATGCTGGACCTTTATCCTAAGGTGCAACATTAGAAATTAAGTCTCAATGCTGATGCACTGGGAGCAGCTAGCTCTCTAACTTTTAAATATTCACCTCCTAGAGAGGTCTGGGTACTTCTCCATTCTCATTGAGTTTCTATTTTCCTAGGAATAAAATCTGCTTGCTTCAAATAACAGCAAAACTGCAATTGATTTGCAGCCAAAACATAAAGTAAACTTTAGATTATTGTAAGACTCAGTTCTAAAATACAGAGATAATACGACCCAATTTGATAAGAAGAGAAACAGAAAGATTAAGCCTCAGTGGCTTGCCTGGCAATTTCACAGTCATTCAGTGGCAGGACAATGATGAAGATGTCTTAGTTCTTTTTCTAAATCCATTTGAAGAAGCTGTTTCTGTTTGAGATATTTGGGATCTAAGGATCTCAGTTTCACCTGCTGCTTTGAGAAAATCAGCTGCTTCTGTTGCTGGGTTTCCAGCATGGCCACAAAATGGCACAATGGAAGCAAATCCTTAGGTAGAGAAAGCTCTCTCACACAGCTTTCTGCTGAATTTCATAATGAAAAAACTCAAGAGAATTCAGATAAAACCCCAGAAATTCTCAACTCCATTGTTTTACCAATTTGAATGTATTATTGTCCTTTTTTTTCTTCTTTTTTATAGTTCCATCATAACACTATGTCCTAACAAATGTTAGGACAAATGTTAATAATAAAGAGGTGGAGAAAAGAAGCTGGCTGTAAAAGTGGAACCTATATAGTAAACAGGAAATTAAATGTATTGGTCATGACAAGAAGAATCCTAAGGGGAAAAAAGCCACTAATCTTTCTTTTAAAGTTCCCATGTACACAAATACCTAACAGAAAACCAACCAACCAACCAACCAAACAAAAAAACTGACGATAAAGAGGAAGAGGAGAATGTTTTAGCAAAAAAAAGTTTTGTGATACTTCTTCTACTTCTTTATAGAAGAAACCCATCTGAGATTTTTGTTCATCTATGCTCAGGTTTTCTATGAGCTTTATTTAAAAGCTAAACAGAGAACAACTTTAGACTCACATCCTTTGCTATATGTAGCTTCCATTATGAAATTGCCAAATTCAAACTGATGCTAAAGGTCTTTCCTCAAATATTTTTCATTTCAAATTCACATCTATGAACCTAATCATCTGTTCTACTTCTCCCACAATAGACAATGTCTTTTGTTGGCCATGAGAACATTTAAATTGTTCTGGAAGATCCATGTTGCCTATGAAATCTGCAAGAATGACCATGATGATACATAGAATTTATGCAATTCAGTTACTTAATAAAATCAAAGGAAATAACAAAAGATATAAAAAGAGAAACTGCTAAAAGTTCCCCCTTAAAATTCAGAAAAATTCTGATTCCAAAATACGTTGTCTGGACTGAGGATGTCCTCTATTCAACCTGTCCCAAGCTTGTTTTGTCATTTCTTTCAAAATATCACTCACGTTGTTGTGTGTTCTGATGCGGCTAACATTCATTATTGAAACAAAATGTTTTCTATTGAAAAGCACGCTTCCTGTCCCTACAGGCTTTCTTCTTAGTAAGGAAAAGAACCTTAATGAGGTTTCCTTGTAAACTAATGTCACTAATAAATGCATGAACTGGGAACAAGAAAGAAATGAGGAGAGACTGCTGATTGTTTTCAAGGTCTTCCTTTCAAAACAACATGTTCCCTTTAGTCCTTAAATGCTGTGGTCTCATGAAAAGCCACAGACTTCAGTGAAGGCTTCACAAATTCTCAAACAGGTAACACCTATTTTGGTCTTATTTCTGCAGGCAGTAACAGAACCACAATGTTATTTCAGGTTAAGGTGTAAGATCCAGCAGAAACATGGAAGAATATCCCTTATATGTGAAAGTGAGACCCTAACACAGACCAGCCCTAGTTCTGAGACTCAGAAAATAGAAACTGAAAAAAATATTTAACTGCTGCTTGGATTAAAGGTGTGAAGGAAGCAATCAGCAGCCAGTTGCCTAACATATGGATGAAAAAGACATATACAGTCTGCAGAAAGGTACGTTCTGCAGAAGAGAGCACCAAAAGAAGAAAAAACCTCTTCTCCTAAGCAAACCATGTACTTACCTATGGGTAACATATTTGAACAGTCAATCTGCTTTAACATGTGTTTGCAGATGGAAGAGAAATAGGTTACTATATATTCTAGTGAGACATTTCCCATCTTACCAGCTAATGAGACATCGAAAAGTATAAAGCAGTATCAGGCAAGGACAGGCCAAACAAGCTATTATATTATGCAAAAGTTTTAACCAGAACATTCAACAGCTTTTGTATATATTTTTTCAATTCTAAGTTATTAAAATTACCTCCCTCCCTTACAGTCTCATCCATTCTGCAATTCTGTGAGTACTAAAAGAAAATAGGACTTCCCCTTCATATTTCTTTCTGTATTTTTATAATAACATACTTCTCAGCATTATCAGACAGCACATGAAGTGCTAATGTTTCAAGGGGAAAATGGATTAAATTTGTAGGGCCAGAGCTGTATAAATATGGAGGACAGGAAAGTTAAATTGAATAAAAATGTTGGGATTCAAGTTGTGCCTTGGCAACTTTAATGTATTTTGATGAAAACTAAGGTATCTGGCAGAATAAAAGTGCTCTCTTTCAGAGGAAGTATAAGGAAGATCTTGCACATCTCATTCAGCATGTCACAAACAGGGGAACAATCCAAGGTATGCCAAAAAGGATCCAAGGACTTGGAGGAGCTAAAATAGTGTAAGATACAATACACACACAAACAGTGAGCTTGAGGGCTGAGCAGCAGCTGGAGACTTGAACCTGAAATACATATTCTATAAACTACTTCTGCTCCTATAATAGGTGTTGTTCCCTAATGCTCTAATATTCAGCCAATATTAAGTAAAGAATAAGTGATAAAGCCGATTCTTTAGTGTTCCATATAGCAGTATGTCAATGGCACTAACTAAAACTGGAGTGACACAAGCAGCAGTTCAGATGCCTTGTTGAGGTTGCTCTTTCTTTTTAAATCCAGATTTCCCAAAATGGATGATACAAAAGATAGAGATAAGGGGAGATTAAACCACATACGAGGGATGTAAATCTGACATGTCTTCATCTTTGACATAGAAGGAATTCACACAGCTTTCACAGCTGAGTGCTTGGAAGTTTTAATGTCTGTGGCATCTTATCCATGTGATGGACAGATTAATTCTTGACTTAGGTGCCTGATTTCTACTGATTTGGGAAAGTTACCTAGAATAAGAGGGACAGGGCTATGGATAAGCTGTTAAGAAACAGAAATTAATTTCTACTCCTGGCTGCTGGAATATGGGTTTTCTCAAGAACTGGTTCCACCAACTATGGAACACTAGTCTTACAGGGACACAGTCCTCTTATTTTTCTTATTATCACCAATGCCACAAGAAATATTACATTTGTTAGCATGACTCAAAGTCAAAACACAGAGGTTTACGCCTAATTAATTACTCACATACACTTTCCCCATGCTGTTTTAGAGCAACACTAGGAAAAGGACAAACCTTTAGCTACTTACATGAGCACAAAAGCTGCGCCCAGTCATATTACACCCTGATTGCTGTTATATACTCTTTTCTGATCTAACAAACAACTCTTGTCCTGGTAATATCTATCCACAATATTTCTAGTAAAGCAAAAAATTCAAGAGAATTTTCAACAATTCAAGAGAAATTTGAACAAAAAAAATTATTTTAAACACACAGAATATGCTATGAACTTCTTGTATGAATTTTTCACAACAACGAAGACAAGTGTCTTAGCTTAATTTTCAAGACCTTTCAGTCCTTGTCCTGGTAGTGCAGTTCTTTATTGAGTATGGAAAGTTCAAGTCTCTTCCAAACAGGGAGTCATCATCACCTCCTAGTTATTTCCAAGCAGTACTTACTCTTTTTTCAGACAACACGTTTTGAGGAAACTAGTTTTACACAGATCCATGCAGCTAACCTTGCTCTAAACCAGCCCTAGCATAGCTCAAAATATTGAAAGTATGTTATTTTTTCCACAGAAGGCACAAGTTCCTCCCTTATAAAACCACACTTAGTATGGTAATTGAAATACCCTCTCTGCAGCCCCTCTGGGGAATTGTGACCTCTGCTATCTAGTCCTCATCTAGATAGGTCTTTCCCTCTAAGGCATAACCCTCACCAACTTTTTATCAGATTGCACTTGTAAACAAACAAATGGTACATGTATTCTAAACCACTAAATACACTCTCCCTGGAGTTCCCTCTGCTCTGCTTCAGGCAGTTGTACCTCAGTATGGATTAGACTGAGGACTGCCTACAATGCCCACGTTTTCCATTCCTCTTTTTGCAGTAAGATTCTCCTGGAGTCCTGTAGCTGGGGCCAGGAAGGTGCTTGAGTGCTCCCCTCAAGCTCTGCCCTCTGCAGATAAGTCGAATGGGTCTAAGACTCCAATAGCAGAAAGAAGTGCATTTCCCTAAAATCTACTATTTCTCTAGGTATTTACCAGCCTAGAACTAAACCTTTCAAACACCCTTTTTACATCAGACATGAAGTTTCTCCTCATCAAAAATCATGTTATTTCCTTTCCTTCTATAAACAAATCATGTATCATTTTTTCTAGCCAAATTAATTTATTTCATAGGGCTAGATGTAAGCTAAAGCAAATCATATAAACTCAGGAGGGTTTTGTTCTTTTTGACAGTGAAATACTGCAACAACATTCAAAACAGGAGTAACAGTATAAATCAGTATACTATTTCCCCAGTTCAGTTAATTTTATTATAGAAGTTGATTCAGCTGGTATCATACCAGATTTGCAGTCTTTTGTATGCTTCTATTTCTTCTTAAGAACTAAGTGGTTTTGACAAGATTATTTTGGTGAAGGTACAATTCCTGTGTTTATTCTTTGATAAAACAGCAGTCAGAGTCACCCTGTTTTACAATCACAGGTCCCTGGACAATCATAAGGGTCATGCAGTACTGTTACTAATTCAGTTATTTAGATCCCTGAATTCTTTAAGACTGGGGAGAATTTATTTGTGAGTTTCTGCTTGATGCTTGTTGTGCACATATTGCTCCTGTGTCCACTGCCTTTTTTCCAGAACTTTGGTGTGTGGAGGAATTAATTTGGTATAGTTTGATCTGGGTGCAGCTGCTGTGGAGTTGCAGGTTGAGCTCTGGGTGGCAGGAGCCAGAAGCAAGAGGCCACGAATTGTCCACTTTGTGGTGGGGTGAGCAGGAGTCCAGCAGGGACTGTTGGGTCAAGGGAGCCTCCCACATGGAATGGTCCCAGCAGTGAAATTCTCTGGTGGTGTGAGTGTGATCCCCAGACTACCTCCTTAATGGTTACACTGGGATGTTTCCACATTTTGCCAGTTTGCTTGGGTGCCTTACAGATTACTCTTGGAATCTACTGCTCAGGCTAAGTTTAAGTTTTGTTGTAATTGCTGTTCCTGACATCTGCTTTTGTACATATATCTGGTGTGAAAAAACAGTCATGGATAATTGATTCTTCACTGTGCTACCTACCTTATGTTTCTCTGGAGGTATGCCCTGGAAGATGAGACACTGTTGTTTAATGTAGCACATAAAACAATGGTGTCTTTGCCCATTTGCTGTATTTTATAGCTCTTCCCTGGCTTTGAAAAGCGACTCCCTAAACTTTTTAAAGTTTTTTTCTGTATGTTAATCCAAGTGAAGATCTGGACTGGGAAAATGCAAGAGTATTGCCAATGTACATCAAGACTTTCTAGAGAAATGACACACGCAGTGTAGGGCTGGATTTTATATCATTTAGAGTTTTACACGCTTGTGATACTGAGGAGTTCTAAGTAGTTAAAAAGTATCTGAGGACACTCTTTCCTCACGTATTTTGTCAGCTGCTTGGTAGGGAATTATATGGCAGTTGGTATGACCCTGCATTTCCCTGAGTGAAGAAGAGCCACCTCCTTGTACCTGTTCTGAGTGGAACAAAACCAACTGGTTTTTTATAGCTTACATTTGGTTTGTGCTTTGTGTTTTCTCATTGAACAGACCCTACCCTCAAAACAGTTATACCTGACCTGAAAATCTGGGAGGAGAGGGCAAGTCTGACCAGTTAAAAGATTTGAGGTAGTCTTTAATTTCATGAGCACTAAGTCCTTTATAGTTTGCCTGGTTTTAAATAGCTTTTGAGGAGCTCCTCCAAAAGCAATTTACTATATTGCAGATGACACACCCAATCTGATTGCTTCGTGACGTACCTGCAATACTGTGGGTGATGCAGACACCACATCTCCTCAGTAACAAATTGGTTCACTGATTCTTTTCCTATCCTATTTTATACAGCCCCTCATTTTCCCTCTATTTTCCCCTTCCACTTAACAAACAAATGTATTTTATTGTCCTTATTTCTAATAAGAGTTCCTTCTGTCAGCAAACTGAGAACCTCAGCTTCTGGCTCAGTTTCTGGCACCTCAACTAGAAAAGAAAATGTAACCAAAAGAAACCTCTGGCAGGCTCTTCCATAAGATTAAATACAGACAAATGTATATAAATCCACTGTGCCTTCCTATTTTATGAAGTAAATAGGCTACATCAGAACAGACTATTTTCTGTGAAAGTCTACAAAACTGCATTCAGGTAACAGGAATGAAAAGATTCCTCTGAGTTGAAGTGCAAGCTGAATGGCATCTCTCTACAGGGGACTACTTCTTGCTGCAACCAGGTTGGGCAAATGCTTTTTATGGCTGAAGAAAGCCTGAAAATCATTGCAGCTCACTGTATGCACCTGAAAACAATGAAGAAAGCAGCCTAATTAGGAAGTGTGCTGGACAGTACCACAATACTAGGCATGAATGATGGCTTAGGCTCTTTCCCACAGTATTCAGAGCCCTGCAAGCTAACTTACTACTTGCAAGCACAAAATTTTAGCCTCCAGAGGGTCCTATCAAAGACATGGCACTGAGACTCAGGCTTTCTGTCATATTAGGCAAAAGCACTGGGTTCTCAGGGCCTTGCAGAATTGAGGTCTTTAGAAGAAGTGAAGCCCTGAAGCTATAGCAGGTGAGAGATTAGGAGAAGATGGCAATGAAAAGAGGATTTGATTTTATTTTCCAAAATATTTTCCAAAATAAATTTTCTTAGTCTCAAGTCAGACCTGGTATTCTGCCCATTGGGCTAGATAAACAGGTTGTTGCTTTCATCTACTACTGACGGCTCTGCCATTTTTTTGCCTGTGTGGAACACTGTAGTGCTCCTTGGTGGAGAGTCAAGAAACCTGCTACTATTGTAAACACATTATCCAAACTGGAATGTTTTAAGAAAACCATGTGAGGAACCAAAACCACACCAGTTACTGAAAAGCAATCCAAAACTTGCTCTATTTGTAATTCACAAAGAGCAAACTGTAATGCCTTTGGAATGAAAAAAATATATAAAATCTCACCTCATCTGAATTATAGCATCTGATCTGCAACTGAAATCCTTTGACTCAAACAGATTTAAGACAAAAACTAAGTACCTTGTCTTTTAACATGACAGCAGGGTACTCCTTCTGTTCCATTAAGCACATCTAATTGCAGTCCAAGGCTGCACAGGCTTCTTCATCAATATATAATTAGTTTTTCAAAGCATTCTGAAGAGAATGAGTCAGAGAAGACCAAAAGACATGCTGATTGATCCTCAAATCAGTACGTTTTAATGTTCACTTAGAAGAGTGAGTTTGAAGGCAGATACTGCATAAAAAATACTTCCTTTCTTGTTTCTTTTTTCTAGAGAATTACCTGATCTGACTTAGAGCAGTACCAATAAAAAGAATGGTGAAACAAGCAAACAGAAAAACTAATGGTTCAAAGTAGTTTTTACACTGTTTGGAAGTATTTCATTAAAAAAACATCATCTTTGTCAGGAACAGAAAGATAGGGCAATTCCAGACTTCAATCGGAAGGAGACAAATAAAAGTAATAAAACAAAAGGGTAAGAAAATGTTAGCACCAATAATCACAGTATTAACCTTTCCTTCAATGACATTAACTCAAAGCATAAACTATCCCAGTTTGTTCTCACCTTCAAGTATCTCCTTTATTGGAGGATTTGCTGCTTCAACTGTTCTATTAGAAATGCTTTGAGAAAAACTGCCCTTGAAACAGCTTACTTATACTTTTTATGCTGCAGGTAAATCAGTGCACAAAACAGTGTGCATGGAACACTGGGGAATCCCTGCTTTAACTCTGAATTAGCTATTATTGATACTATTATTACCTTAAATGCATTGAACCTAGAAGGGCTGATTTAGACAAAAATATCTGCCTCAGGTAAGTCTACTATAAACTACTAGATAATTTCCCATTATCTTAAAGAAAGAAAGATTTTTTTTAATTTTGAACTTGTCATTCAAGAACTGATCCAAACATATAGTTTATTTTCCTACTTGTAACAGCAGGAAAGAGTGAACATGCTGAAAGACTGTGAGAATCTCAAACAAAGCAGGCATTATAACCTGCATGAACCTCATTCTAATCTCTCAGACTGGTTTAAACTCAGAAATGTGGAGCTTCATTTATCTGACAGTTGTCTCCAGTTAAGATTACTCCAGGTAAATTATTACTCCTGTAATTCAATACTTTGAAGCGTAATTATACTTTCTAATATAGCCATATATGGTATCAGTTTCTTCTGTCAGCATTTAAATAACCATTTTATTTCTTGCAACAGTGAGCTCCATTGTTCATAGAGATGTTAACAGTACAAAGGGAATTTAAAAAGGGAATTAACATAGCAAATTCATCATAGAGAGAAGATGTCTTAACCAGGGCCTCCTGAATGTTCAGCTGAAGTTCAAAACATCTGAAGGGCAATACTTAGGTTAAATACCTATTACATTGAATACACAGAATCTTATTTCCACTAGGTATTGCATTATATAAAGCATGGTACATCCACACCATGTTGTTGAATATTGTGAGCTAGATTTCGAAAGTAAAAATAAATGTACCAGCTTAAATGTGATCAGGAATACACCTTTCACAAAACAGGCAAAATGACCATCTGAGTACAAAATTTACTATAGCTTTGTAAAATTGCTTCTAAATGTGAAATGCACATTGAGACAGTTCTGAAATATTGAAGTGATGACATTTTGGTTGATTGAATAAATAAATGTATGAGAACAGCATAGGGTGGAGAATTAAATGTCTAGTTTTATTCAAATCCTTTGCTTCTACTAACTTTATTCTACAAAAACAACTAAAACCAAATTATTCTCTTTAAATAAGGAAATTGAAAGTGGAAATGAAACTTTTACATAAAGCTTTATTTAAAGCTTTATAAAACTAGAATTTTTTCTTGGCCAGTAACAACGAAGTTCAAGATCTTACTGCATTAGGTCTTCAACTGGTATATTCTTATAATACATCCATACGTAATTAAAAATATCATCTGCCTCACATTTTTCTGCTAAACATATTTATTATAGAATGTTCGATCTAGTAATACTTCCCCTTTCTCTTTTGAAAAAACTTCTGCTGGTGTTTGAGGTTATTTTGCTGATCCTTTTACTGTTTATACTGTCTTGCAAAATTAAATTTATTTTTTCAGTGAACTTCACTGAGCAAATTTTCATTATATTTAAATATTTTCCTCCGGGTCTCTGCAGAATTCCTCAGTTTCCCC
>VXBI01002028.1:478910-815494 GCA_013397375.1 Toxostoma redivivum | reverse complement strand
TTATTCAACCCCCAACAAGGTGCTATCATCAAAAAATCTACAACTTAAAAAAATTCCATGTATTCACTCATATTTTTCTTAATTAAAATTCTGAATTGTCTTCTCTAGTCACTTTGTGGCCCTTTCCCCCAAAATTATATACTCAGAAAAAATGCATTGCTTTTGACCAATTCCAGAACCATTACTGACAATGTAAAATTAGTGGCTACATCATTAGAATTTGAATATATTCAATAATTTTTCTAACTGACCTCTAGTAGTGGAAAGAAGAAAACACTGATAAATTAAATATCTGATTAAATGTTTAGTACTAAGCATGTAGTAATAGGCTTCCCTCCATACATGGAGTAAAAGCAGAAGTAGTTCAGCAAGAATTAAATATAAATATTTAGATTTGTGTAAGATTGTTTTTGCAAAAGTTATAGGAGATATATTGATCATTTTGCTTCAGGATATGAAATAATTGCCTCTGGAGACTGTTCCATTATCATGGTACAGAAGTATAGGTACATGTTAGACTTTTCTCTTAGGAGATACCAGTTAAAGGTCACTGCCTGAAGCAAGGTGACAACTGGAATTGATGGGCCATCATAATTTTCAGTAATGTGCTCTGATTTAGCACAAAAGTGTTATCTGAAGTGAAGAAAGATCACAGTAATCCATTAATCAGTTATTTTTTATTTATATCATTTGAGTTCTTTAAACTCACTAAAATAATTCTAGTCCTCAAGTTGGTTTATGGTCTGAAAGAAAGGAAAGGGAGCAATGCAAAATGAAACAGCTCAATGTGATTCTCTCCAATCTCCTACAGATGTATGAGCACTTTTATTTGGAATTTCAATACTGTTAAAGTCAAGGGATTGGCTCAAAAGAAAACACATTATCCACTGCTTTGCATATATTCCCACTGCCCCCTTAAGAGAAGAACTGCTTTTTGTCTGCTGAGACAGATGTAAGGCAGCTCTACATGTGATCCATAGCTTGAGAAGAAATAACCTGTCTTTTCTCTCTGCCCAAGGAGTAGACTTTGATTTTATTTCTCGGAAATGGTCTTGCAGTGTACCTGCACTGAAATTCCCAATGCCCAGGCAGAGTGGTTTCTGTCTTCTGCATAAGTTCCATATCAATTCCTAGTTCTCATAATAGTGGCAGAAAGATGACCCAGTACAAAAAGTAATGGTGAAAGATGATACAGTACAAATCAGAAACTGCAGTTCATGAATATTTTTATTTTCATTTTTGAGAGTTCTATGATTCATTTTGTTAAGACAAAACCTGTAAGAAATGTAATGAATGGCCTTGAAGGAAGTATTTACTGCCTCATGCAATACCTAGTTGCTACTTATTAAACAACATTGCTATTTTCACTATTTTACCTTTCTTCCCCTGCATCTTAACCCCCAGCATTTATGTTCAGAGGGTTACATGAAAATGAAGAGGAATTGTTAGGTTTATTAGGTTTGATAGGAAGAAAGACAGTGAAATTGGACCTGTTTTAAGAAGCTATATTTGGCATGGTTGTAGCATTAGCAGTACTCCACTGAGTTTATTTCATCATTCCTTCAAATTTTGCATGAATAAATATATATTGATGGCAATAAAGAATATGAATATAGGAACTAAATAATTAAAAATAGGAGCTAACTCCTAAAAATTCATCATACTTACTATCTTACTATACTTATATATACATACTATCTGTAAATAAACCTTAGTTCTAGAAATTTTTGTTACAAGATCATTAAATCCCTATCAAACAGTTATCAGTAGGCCTATTGATATTGTAAATAGAATGTCAATGTCATTTAGTCAAAAAAAAGTGTGCAGATTTAGTGACAGTGGAGGTATTTTAGAATTCAGTGCTTCCTGTCGACTTGTTTTTTGAGAAGGAGCAGCTGATTTTGACCATTTATAGAACCACCAGAAAATGTGTACTTTGTTCCCTTTCGGTATTGCATTTTAGAAAATTTTATTAGTACTACTGCATTATTACTTCTTCAAACTAATTAGTGGCTTAAACAACTGAAAAGAACTGCAGTGCACTTTTGAACCAAAAAATATTTTTTTTGTTGCTAAAAGCAGTGGGTTTTTTTCTTTTGTTTTATTTTAGTTTGGTTTTATGTCCCTTCTCTGTACAGTTTTCTCAACAGTTGTGCATGGTTTCTAAAGTGTTTTCCTATATTATTGTTCCTGATTGTATATGACTTTAATTTCCTTTCACTCAAAACATAAATAAACATTTTAATTGTCTAAATTATTTTTATGGAAGAATTGCTGAATCCACGTTCAACAATATTCTTTTTCACTCAGGAATTGGAAATGCTATGGACGGGATTTTTCTCAATATACCAAATGACATTATGATTTCTTACGTTTAGCAAATGATGAAGAATTGTCAAGTTAATGTTTTTTAAAAAAATGAGGGTTGAGGGAGTCACATCATTTTACATTCTTAGTAAATTACTCAAGTATGTACGGATTCTTTTAGAATAATTTGCTTAAACCTTTTACTGTTACCAGTGAAGCTAATTTTGAACAGTGTTAGAGGAAGGAATGAGGTCAGTCTCTAAAAACTATGTGGAAATGTCTTTTTTTTTTGCAGTGAGTTAGAGACAGAGGTAAAGAGAATACAAATGAATTATTTCTTTCCATCTGATTTGATACTTACGAAAGAATGCAGGTATTGACCAAAAGTGTATCAAAATTCAGACGTGCAATAACACATTCAAGTCATAGCTTTCTCTAGAAACAATCCTTTTTTTTTAATAATTATTATTAGGCAGTATGAACAGAGGTTATTGTTTTGCTCAATTTTCTCTAGAGGTCTGAGAAGTTAGCAGAGGAAAACCAGCTACACTGCAAATCTAGAGTGAGTTTATGCTTTCCAACAAATGCTCCAGGTTTGTCTCTCATTTTTGAATACTCATTCCCTTTTAATTAATTAAATAATTAATTTTTTTTAAATTTCCTTACCTTTTCAAATAAGAAACCCTAGGGGGCATTTTCAAGAAGTTTCATTTACTACATAGTCTCTGTTATCAACCCCATTCAGACTGTCATGCCTTGTCTTGAGCCAGCGACTGGAACAAGGTGACCTTAGGACATCCCTTCTAGCTGCAGCCATTCTGTGATCTTGATACTCAGCATAAGGCAGTAAGGGAGAAATTGGCACCTTCTATTGGAGTTCCCACATTTATAGACATTTACTTCATTTGTATGAATGAATACTCTGTGCTCTCTACTTAGTATTGTTGAGTTAGATTGTGGGTACATCCTTCCATGCATATATATTGAAAACAGCTTAATGCTGCATCTGTGTCATCTGAAAATTTTGGGATTAATATTTGGGGTCCAGGCTGTTGCAAAAAGGTACCATAACTTTGGGGTTTAAGTTTATGATAACCTTAGATAAGTGCCATTGCCTTCAAAGCAAAATTCAAAGTGTATGGTACTTTAATTTACAGTGATCCAAATAAATGATGCAAAATGTTTTTTCAAAATTAGATTAGGTAGATAGATGATAGATAGATTAGATAGATAGATAGATAGATAGATAGATAGATAGATAGATAGATAGATAAAACTGCAATTAATCTGTATGTCTGAATGGTAAATTGGGGAGTCTTCTGTCCTCATGTCTGTGGAGACAGTAGCAACTGATAAGCCCTCCTGATTTAGTTGCCAGGAATTTAGCCTTTGTGCACATTTTTTTGTCTCAGGTTACAGACTGAGAGTAAGGGCTGTCTTTGGAATACAGACACTTAAGGCATCCTTCATCTTGAATCCACGTAATTTCCCTCTTCTCTTGCTAAAGTGCATGTTCACTTCTAATTCTTTAAAAAAAATAGAGAAAATAGCCTTATAACCTGCTTTCGAAGACTCAAAAATAAGTTTGCCAAACTTATTTCACCTTTTGTGCTTCAAATATCGATTTGGCTTAACAACAGATGAAACTTCATGCTAAACCGAATGCTTTTAAATGTCTCCATGTATTTCGTACCTATCTGTACTTCAGCAAGTATGCCTGACGAAATACCTGATTTTGATTAATACCTGTAATTCATTATGACTGAAACTGGATATGACGGCCTCCAGGGCAAAATGGTTAGCATACTATGAGGTATTATATACATCATTTAAAGGAATTAGCTTCACCATTTAGCAAGGCAGTGAATTCAGATTGTTTGACCAGATGGCCATTTGTAACAGCAGATATATTGGTATTTAAAAGAATTTGTGACCTTTGGAAGTAAAAACATGAAGCAGCCTAAAAGAAATTAATTCCAAGTAATAAAGTCAGAGTTAGAAAAACCATAAACAATTCCATTAAGAATCAAGAAAGGGAATGAAAAAAAACCCAAAAGACCAACCAAACAAAAAAAAAAACCAAACAACCAAAAAAAAAAAAAACCAGTTGGATGATTTACAAAAATATTTATTTTGCCATACTCTGAGGCTAAGTAATTCCTAGGCATGGCAGATGCAATATCTGAATAATTTGAAATGCAGCATGTTTATTTGAAAAGACAAAAATCATCAAGTAAGCCAATGGCACACTGAAAATTCAATTAAATAGAAGTATCAGTTTACGAACACTAGCAAATAAGTACCTGTGTTCCCGTGCACACTGAAGAACACAAATCACCAAGAAATCAGGGATATCAAATGGCCTGCAGAAGTCCACAGACTGTGAGCATTCTTAGAGTACTTCTGGATAAGGTGTATTTCAGTCTGATTATACTTAACTTCATTGTTTTACCAACTGGCTTTCATGTACTAATTTTTGAAAGTCACCTAGCAATTTGATTCCTTTGGCCTTCATCTTTAACCTTTAATTTTGGAGACATTTTTACACCTTATCAAGCTTATACAATAATGCAGTGTCTGACACAGACATACAGATGTGTCAACTGCAACAAGGTACTATTTAAAAATATTTAAACTTCATTGCATTTTAAAAAGTGTTGAAATTCAGGAATAATGCTGAACCAGGCTGGAATCATCAGGAAATATCTGTGCTGGTAAACTGACAAGTGCTTCAGACTACAACAGAACCAATTTCATAGCTCTTTACTGCCATGTGTGTTTGACGTGTATGTACGTAATGGCATTCTTCCTTTCAGTAGTCCCCTCTGTTGCAATCTTTGTACCACTGGCTTCTCAGAATGTCTCATAAATTTACTTGAACATATTCACACTCAAAGGAAAAATTATTGGGTGCTTGGATGTTTTTCTATTCTTAAAGCAGTTTTACTTTAAAGTATTTTGCAAAAACAGCAGCAACTGAGAACATCCACCCTTTCCTTTTTGCTCATTCAGGTTTTGAACAAAGGCAGGATAATGTATTCATGGTGTCTATCAAACAAACCTGTTCTTATTGCATTCAGCCACAGATATTTAGAAAAAGAGGAAAAGAGCAGAACAACTTTTCCCAGAAATCTAAAATTTAGGGAAAATTTAGAGCTAGAAGTTGTATGTTTGAATTTACTAGTCCTTCATCAATTTTTCTTCTATTACATTGCCCATATAATATTATATGTCCCTAGTATTTTCCATATTGTCATGCACATTTGGAGGGTAGCAGTGGAGGTTGCTTCCAACCTCATTGTTTTTATTGGCCTACTTTTAGTATTTCTGTTGTAGTTACAGTTTCAGTTCCTGGTTTAGTGCACATTTATAAGATATTGTACTTTCTATTTTGAAGTAAAAGGGAAGTGAGAAAAACTGTTAGCATGCGGCAACCACACCTTGATGCCCCCAGAGTCTTGGTATGGTGCATTAATTTTTCAGTTTGTAATTTGCCAGATGCATTTAATGGAACCAATTTTCATTACATCTGTTCTATGGTTCAAAGAGCTCTTTTAGTTGCCAAAGGGAGCCAGCTTCACACAGATTCAGAGAGGGTGCCAATGCACTGTATCTTGAAGTATTAGATAACTAGGGATGGTTTTATAGCAAACAGATTATTTTTAGAGAGGCAAATTCTATATTCATGACTTGCCACTATTTGAATTCAAATTTAAACTGCTTAAGTCTCTTCCTCAGGAGCCATATATTGATTTTAATGTCATTTTCTTCATAATACTCTCAGATTACTTATCTTTTCAAGCAATGATATAGTTCTGTTTATTGGTAAAAGATGTAGTTATACATAAGTAAATACTGGTTTTAAACTAAGAATAGCTTAGTAAAGCTTTCTCATTAAATACTAAAAGAAGTGAGGAATAACATTTTGTAATTTTCAGCTCTAAGACAAGACAGTTTATTATACCGAAACAAGCTCACATTACCAAGATAACTTTACACGTGCATAATTTTAATCTTCATAAAATGTGTAACAGTTGTATGGTATTAAATTCAAGATTTCACTTGACAGGAACTTTCAATGAAAAGGTTTTTCCTCATGGGTTTAAGAAAATTTGAAATGTTCTACTACACTTTGAAGTTCTAAAGCATCAGCCATATGAGAATTATAAAGCATTAATCCTGAAGAGTTTCCACCTGACAGTCATGAAATAGCATACCTGTGTGAAAAGTGACTCAGTTTTACTTCCTCAGGCAATACTTTCCTTTTTTTCTGCTGCTTCAGAAATATCATGCATCATGTTGTAGTGAAAAGATGGCCTTGGAATGACTGGATCTTTTTTAAGTTACTGAAATCTACACTATCACTGTATTTATCTAAGACATTTCAATGACATTTTAAAAAGTTGTTTATACTAGGAGTTTTATTTTAGTTTGATAAGCCATGTGTGAAAGTTGTTCCAAAAGAGTAATCAAAAGCCTATTTTCACTGTGTTGTTCTAAACAAATTTTGTTTGTAAAGATAAAATTGTAAAAGAAGGAGCAAATCTATTAGCAAGAGTTCATATGCAATTTCAGAACATTAAATGTCTCCCAGCTGCAAATAAGATCAATCAGAGGCTTGCCATGTGGCCTACATTTAGGTTTTACACTGGTCATGTTGTGAAGTCCACTTTTTTGGGCTTTGCACACCAAACAGACAATTTCTCTGCCTAAGAGGGAAAAGATACCCACAGCAAGCAGTCCTCCAAGAATGCTAATCTTTTGTCTTCTCTCATTACATGGAAGCATAGGAAAAGGAATCTTAGCTTTATTATGTGCTCTGGCAAACAGCAGGACAGTGATGTTTCCCCTTTCTGCTGTCTGCCCTGGTTTATATTATATACTAAGCTAATGACCACATTTACATTTCCTTGAAGTAAAAACAAGTCCTTATAGTAGTGGTATTTTTTGTCACTGACACTGACTGAAAGGGGAGTTGAATTTGAATTAGCCATTATGAGGTAAAAATGCATGGAAGAAGGAAGGGACTGAGGAGAGGGTTGAAGGAAGATATTAATTCCAGGTCAATTTCAAGTTCGAGATTTGGTTCCACAGAATTTACACAACCAAGAAGACCACAGAAAGAGCAACAGCCTCAGAAGGGAAACAAAGTGTTCTCAATATGTTCATATTGCATTATTTTTTTATAGAAGAATACTTAATACTCACTTAAATTAAAATTCACAACAAAAGAAGCAACTGGAGGTGTTTGTTACCCTGTGTGTTGCCACAACTGGAGACTTATGAAATAAAAAAGGTTTATAAAACATTGTTATGTAAAATAAAGCCATTTGAGCTTTTCTGTAAACAATGCATTCTAATTTTCTTTTCACATTACTGTACCTCCTTTTTTCATTTCCTAGATTTTGTTTTTTATATTTAGATGCATTAGGAGTTAGTTGTTTTTATGAAATAAGACTCATAGTATTTCCATTGCAAAGACACAAAAATAGCTGTAGGTGTAAATTTATGATTGAAACTGAAAGAATAATTTTCATTTCAAAATAATCCACTGAGAGTTGGTAAGCTACAGTCATTTGTAATGCTTCTTTTTTTTTTCTTTTTCTTTTTTCAATTTTTTTCATTTATGCTACTAAACAGAACCTGAGTACTTGTTAACATCCAAATTCTGACAATTCATTTTTGCCTGAGGTCTGACTTTGCTACCAAGAAGCTCACCATATAAACTTTCTGCCAGTGTTCCACTGTGTTTTGTTTCTTTTTTTAAATTTCCTGTCAGACAACTGCTTTCGCTTTAGCCATTGAGAAGATCCCAAGTAAGGTTTTCCCTAGACCATTACAGTTGATAACAAAATTGAATTTCTAGCCAGAAACCAAGAGATAGCAACTACAGTGGAACAGCCTATGTCATCCCAACTTTGAAAATGCAACTAGTGGAATGGAAAGCAGGTGGGCCAGAATTTGCTCATCAGTACCATAAAACTGACAGATTTCAGTCCATAGATCCATCTTTACCTAATGCCACATCCTGGGAAAATGGTATTTTAAAGAATAAAATTCCCTCTAAGATTATCTCATTAAATCAAATTTGAACACAAAACCTTTTTTAAAAAAAAAAAGAAAGAAAAAAAAAGCTAATATTGTTCAAATTGCATTTGGCCATTTTCCTGGACTTTATGTTACCAATGATGATCTTTGATACACAACAGGTTATAAAGTTTAACATTATATTTAGTGATATATGAGTATTTTTAAGAGAAAACACAAAAAGAATGGAAAGATATGGATATTTTCTCTAGATAGTACTACTTACTGCTAGGAGAATTTAGGTGTTCCAGATGCAGAAATAAACTAAAGACTGAAAATACTCCTAAGAGACTACTGTGTAAAGCACATGAAATCTCCTTGCTTTTGTTTCACTCTTTTGTCTTTTGTTCTCTTCTGAGATTGCCTTGTGTATGTTGAAATATTCCTGTTTAATTTATGAGTGAGAAAAAGTAATTTCATCCAGTGAGGACGTCTCTAGTCTTGGGGGGAGCACACTTTGCTCACTGTGCATTTATGATGTCATGCCTCCTTATGTGTTTAGGTTACTTTTCCAAAGAACATGACTTCTAAATGTACATATTTTTCCAAAATACAATGCTACTTTCTTTATAATACAGACTTAGCCTTGTGCTGTGCATAGCTTAGTCCATATACTGAGTCTTCATGGCATATCTTTTGATTATAATTGAACTCTTGTGATTTAAAATATGGAACAAGGCTGTTGTCAAAATAAAGACTCTGAAAGTTGAAAGAAATAAGTAAAAATAACTTAGCTTATCTGATGATACTAACAAATCAAACACTTGCAATAATTTTTTTACTGATGGATGTTGTAAATTTAATATCTTTTTATCATTAACTGGAATCAGGACTATAATGAAAGGTACTAGATACAACCAAGTATTTAGGAAGCTACAAGGTAGACCTGAATTTAAAGTTCTCCTTCCTCTCTTTGGCAGCAATGCAAGCTTCTAACATACGTCATCATGTTTTTTCCTGTTCCTGCCTTTATTATCTGGCCCCATCCATTTCATTCTCCAACATGCAGATAGCTTTGATGGCTGTGACAGGACTACGGAAAAGCAGATTTGAGATTTTTAAGGTCTAAATTAAAGATCCAGATTATCATGAATCAATTATTATACTAGGCTTTTTGTAAATTATGTGAGGAAGGAGTGTGGGAGTAGACAGATGGAAGTACTTCGTGGCACAACACAAGATTTTTTATATTTTCTGTTTTGACCAGTTCATTAGATTCAAGTCTATGAAGAGTGATCTAAATTCTGCAGTTAGTCAAGATGGGCCACAAATTAATAACTGACATCTTCAGGACAGGGTATGTTCTAGATTTGTATAAAAATGCACACTATATATTTGCATTCGGTAGCATTTTGGAATTTTGTATATTCATGGCATCTTAGGATATTTTAACAGGAGTTCTAGAACTAAAATGTACATACTTAATTCTCAGCCCAGTTGAAGTGCCAAGACTTCTTCACTTTGCCAAAGCTTAATATATTGTCATTGTAGCGATTAAAAAAATGCTCAAAAGAATATGTTATATAGTAAAAGCATAGCATACTGTAAATTTAATTTAAAAAGTCAGGTCTGATGTAAGTTTGTAGTGGAATCAAACCAACTTTTTTACTACAATTCTTTTAGATATGTATTAGTGATAAAAAATGCACATGCTTATCGTTGCTGTGACACACACACACACACACACGCACACATACAGAGAGACACACCTGACTCCAAGTTGATTATGCAGGAAAAGAGAGACTTTATTTACCATATATGTTTATTTAAAGGAATCTAACGATGAGCAAGGATTGGACAGTGATGGTCAGACCTCTTGACTTCATTGGCTCCTCATCTGTCCTTCAATGCTCCCTTCCTCCAAAGAGGAATGCAAAACAATCATTGTTTAGAAGAAAGAGTGTGAGAAAGTGTAACAAGAATGTATCAACATCAGAAGGCGAAAAACTCCAGGGCAACACATGCTGATCCACATATCTTTTAGATATGATTACAACAGGAGTATGCTTACTTATAGAAGGTTCTTTCATTGCTTTTTTGCCCTTTCCTCAGCATTGGACTTTATTTTCTTCTAAGAAGTTTTAATCGCTTTCAGCTTGAAATTGTACAGGAATTCAGCTATTGTAGTGTGTGTGCCTTTGACTTGGAAAGAACCAGTCTACTAGCAAACACTAAAGTGGGCACAGAGCTGTTCTACAGGAGCTTCATGAATATTTTTTAGCTAGAAACCAAATGTTTAATCCATGATCTGTGTGTATTTCAGCCTGATATGTTTTCAGATCATCCTTTATTACATTCACATATATCTGTGACAGATCTGCAACATGACATCATTATGCCATGTGATTCTGATTTTGGTCTTATGTAATATCATGGAGAAGATAGTTTTACATGCATCACTGACATCAAAAATTTTAAGCCTCTCTAAATTTATTTTTCTAAAAATTCTCTTTAGAAAGAAATTTACTTAGTTTTGCATAATCTGTTTTATAAAAGCCATGTAATTTAATATTTTTACTCGTGTCTAGGTTAATCTTAAAAAGATTTCATTATTCCAGCAATTTCCTAGGCATTGAAAACAGATCCACTATTCCTAAATAGTGTTTGCTTTTTTTCCCCCAGCAGTACATACCTTCATGTACCATTGACTCTTCTGATACTTCATGTAACTGCTTAACATTAGGATACTGCTAAAGCTTTTTAGCACAATAGGTTTAATTTATTGGTTCTGCTATTTTAAATATATTTTAGTGGTACAAAGTCTTTAATGTACTGTCATTTCCAAGGCTTTCTCATTACTTCTTTTCTACAATTAATAGACTCTATAAGGATTTTCAGATGAGACTGAAACAAAAGCTCTTTTTCAGAAATCCTTCTTCCATTTAGTGAGTTACTTTCCCTATTTTGTCTTAGCTTTCCTTGTGCTCCTCTTGCTCTTTTTCTGCCCAAATGGAGCCCAGCCCCCCTGCATTTCTTTTGAAATAGCCCTTTTTTGCCTTATTTGATGCAGGATTTGGATTTTGTTAAAAGATGTGCTCTATGTAAATACTCCTTGGTTATCTGTGTTTCTTTTTTAACTTTAATTTCTTTGCTGTTTCAAGTTGGTGTGCCAACAAAGAGACCACATTATTATAAGCTTTTACAGTGAGATTGTGCCTGATTTATGACTAGAAGTTCATCATCAAAGCTACCATAACTAGTTGCTGTTTGTGTTTCCTTTGTGCACATGAAATAAAGTACATTTTTCAGCAACATCCAAGAGACCTGACAAAATTGCTTCCATGAATTTCTGTTCTGTTAATTTTTTTCATAAAAATTTAAATTTTCATGAGCATATTTAAATAGCAATGAAAGCAGTCAACTTTCTGTATTTTTATTTATTAGTAGTGCATTTGCCTGTAAACAACTGTAATAATTATGACCAAATATGTAACAAATTCACTTCTGCATACTAATACCCTGAGAATCTCATTGACTTCAGGCAGTTAAAATTGTATGACAACCCAGAATCTGACCAATTAAAAATTAATTAGATTACTGTTAATATAGTTGAATAATGTTTCATATAAGGAATGCTGAAATTAAAAGAAAAAAATTGAATCATTGTATTGTTTAAAAAATTAAATTCCCCCCTCCTTCATGGCGCAACATTTAAGTGTTGCTTTGCAATATGTTAGTTCAGTTAAATGTCTCCTTAAGAAAAACAAACATCCTGATTTATTTTTGCTTTTCAGAGTGAATGTTAATGAGTGAAATGTAACTGGTGAATAAAATCCATTTTCTAAAGTATAATTTTTCTTTTATGGAGGCTGAGTGCCTTTGTAATAGGCATGTTTATGTTTAAAATTGTTATTGCTCCTACATCAGTTACTAGTTAGTGTATTAGAAGAATAATGAAATTTAAGGAATTTTTCTTTATCATTGATATATTAATTATGCTATATATTTGAAGTATTTTTAAAACTGTTGGACCACGTCCCTACAGCAGTAGGAAGTAGCTTCCCCATATAGTATATTTTAGTTACATAATCCACCTTTATATATATTTATGTCAGCTGAAAATTACCAAGTTATTTGGACTAGACACAATGCTAAAACAATGTAGAACTCACATCTTTTGCATACTGACTCAAGGCACTTGCATATATGTTTTGAGATTTATTCTTAACATGAGCTATCATACATTCTTTTCCCCACCAAAAAAAAAATAGATATAATGTGCATGTGTGTGTTAAATATAAATAGATAATACATGTCTCTCTATAAAATACATATATCTCTTTATTTTGGTAGAACTACACCCCTGTCATTGAAGCAATGCATTCTGCAATTGAGACCAAGGAGATAGTCAAATGAAAGCTTTTTATACCATCTAGAAAAGAGGAATATTTAAATCTGAAGCCAAAGTCCGTTAACTTCCCAGATACGTCTTTTTTCATTGTAAGGGGTACTGTTTTTAAGAGTCATAAGGGAGACAAACACAGTGAAACTGTTTCAGATTCACATCTGCTACTGTTAAGACAGATTTTTAGTTAGAGGTAGACCAGACAGCATAAAGGTTAAGTGTCTTCAATTGCTTTTCTTTCACCTCCTTGTAATTTACGATAATTTTAAATTGTTTAGCTACAAGTTTTCTAGTGCAACCTATTTAAATCAAGAGACAGATAATAAATACTTGAGAAAGATATAGTATTTTATTGCATAGTCGATATATGGAATAGACTTTTCTAATGTCTATTCTCTAAATGATGTAGATATCCAAATTGCAAGTGATCCTATCATATAAAAGGTATTCAGTTTTATCCTTAGTTTAAATGCATGAATAAGTATTTACATATTAGTCTTAATTTTTCGGCATTGGCAGTTGCAAGTGCTTTGACGTTATTGTGATGAAGTTAGATGAGTCTTGCATTTGGTTTCTATTTTTCTAGCATAACATGCATTATACTGGCATCATAAGACATTATGGGATTGGACAATACAAAATATAGCAAGATGAAAAGCTTTATGAAGAAAGATGAAAGCAGGTAATAAGAGAACTGAAAAATATCGTGATAATTCTAGTCTATTTTTCACTAACATATCTGCTTATATATCTAGCTGCTAATTTTACTTACACAGTGAAGAAACTGATGAAATAGATACAAAGGCTCAGGTACATTAATAGGAACAAGAGAAAAAAAAAGCAGGGTGAACCTTGAGACGCCTCATGGTGAGAGCTATAGGAAGAAAAATATGACATGATGTAACAAAGCATCACCAAAAACAAAAAAGCATGAAGGCAAGTGGCATGAGAAAGAAAATAAGGGGAAGACATCTCTGTAACACCTACGTATTCCTTACCTTGCAGTATCTGTTTTCTGAGCTTGATGAGGCAGAAGGATTTGCTCTACTGTACTAAAACACAAGTTCCTCTCATACAGCACAGTAACAAAATTCAGGAGCTAATGGAAGGACTGTTCAGGAAGGCATCTAAGTAGTCTTGAAAATGCCCAAAAAGAGAGTCTCTAAATTTTAAACTCGCAATCAGTAATATTTAGAATTTCCAAAAATACTTTTTACTAGATGTGAGTTCTGCCGTCTGAAAGCTGCTCATAGTTGTTTAATGCTAGTGAAGTCTGTTGCAGTTGAAGGCTCACAGGTTTTCTTGATTGCCTCCTTTAAATCCTGCAGCTCATATGCCTGTGAGAGGTACTCTGTAAGGAGTTTGTTTGTTTGGTAAATCTGCTCAGATGCCATAGTAGATGATAGGTAACTGCATGTCAATATCAGTGCTAGAATCTTATTGATTGAAATGGATCTTTACATATAGCTCTTTCTCAAATTTAATATCATAATTCTCAATAGGGCTACTTCTCGTTATTTTCCCCAAAGATGCCGTTATTTTATATTTTGATTGATGTTGCATTGAACACCATTTAAAGGACATTGCCATTCTCGATACCTTTCAATTAAAACCTGGAGAAAAATGTGAACATATCTTTAAAAATTGATCCATTCCAGATATTTGGGATGAAAACCTAACATTTTCTCTTCTTTGTTTTGTTTTGTTGGTTTATTGTATGTTTTGTTTTAATATTCAGAAACAGATTTACCTTTTTCTACAGACTATAGCTAGTAGTTACTTATGAAGAATGTGTTTATATTATCTAGATTACAAAATCTGGGATAAAACATGGAGATAGTCTAAAAATCATAGGATTCGAAAAGGAGCCTTTTTTTGAAGGACTCATAACAGCAATACTTGTATGGAATTTCCTAGTCATTAAGAGAATAATGGCTACTCGCATTTCCCAAATGCAGTCATCCAATGTTTAGAGGAATCTTTATGAAGAAAATGACCAGACATAAAAAGTCCTTTCCTTGTAAGTGCAGGCACTTAATTGACTGCTCTGATCATTAAAATAAATTAGACTACATTCTTCACAACTCCCCATGGAACTTTTATCTCAAGAGAAAATTGTAAAACAATTCACTGTTGCAATGCAAAACAGAAAACAGTTTTCTATACAGTAGCTGTGCAAAAGTATGCGCTTTTCTTTTTTTCAATTGTCTTTGCTTTGTCATCCCCTGAACCAGATTACTTAAAATGTGTTCACTTCCTTTCTCTCTCCCTCTCCCACTCTCACTCTCACTCACTCTTTCTTGACAAGACAAGAGTTCAATGTCTGCTTCAATCCCGCTACAGTATTTTTGATTTATCAAAGTAGTCTTTTTCATGAGGTTTAAGAGCCATAGCTGGAGGTAGCAATTCTAGTAAACTTTGCTTCTAAGATGCCACATCTTTTGTGACTGATTTATTAATTTTGCATTCCACATGCTAATGTTGTATTTCTTCTGTTCAAAGTCTGTTCCAGAAATATAGTATAACTCACTTTATCGTCACAGAAAGCACAATAAAAAACTGTTGAAGTAACTCTTACACCTCTATTGGATTTTTTAACTGTTATTTGTTTGTTTTTTGTTTGTTTTTTATTTATTATCAAAGATTCCATGTCTTCAGTTTTAAATTTAAATTTCCTTTTTTAAGGTGATTTTTAAAAGTTTATATTCACTTTCTGTGTGCTATTTAAATCTTAGAAAAGCAGGTTTTGAAGATATCTCAAGAGGTCATTTAATCTTCTGCCAAAGGCAGAATCTTCTCTGCTTAAGTCATTCCCGTCAAACGTTTTTTTTAAAGCTGCTTCTAAAGACCTCTAACCTCTTCCAACAAATTTTTATGGTGTCCTTCTGTAATCATAGTTTGAAGGTTTTTTTGATAGTGCATAATTTGAGTTTTTCTTGTTACAGTTTAAATTCAATAAATCTTACCCTGTTCAACAAGAATATAAAGAATATTTCTTTTCCCCTCTTTCATGTATCCTTTAGCAGTCTTTTTGTTTTCCTTAATCCATGCTTCCTATAATTTTTGAGTTATATCTTCCTCAAAGCTCCAATCCTAAATTTGGACACAGTAAGCACCTCATGTGTTGCTAGTGACAGAGAGAATGGAAGACTGATTTCCTATGTATTGCAAGCTACCTTTTATTGCAGTGCCCAATCCATTTGCTTTTTTGATAGCAGTAAAATATATGTTGACTTATGTGAACGTGTGATCTTCTGTAACCCCATATTCCTTTCTACATATTTATCAACAAAATGATCCCTGTCACGCAGTTGGTCGTTCTTGCCTAAGTGCTATATCCTCAGTCGAAGGATTTGATCAGCTACTTGATCTCATTGCCTCTGCTCTGAGACATATAAATAACTTTAATCATGAACAGACTCATGATCAGCTTAATATTTCATCACAGGACGTCTGCAAAAGTATAATCATACAATTTGAGCCACTGCCATGTTTGTAATTTACAGATTTCTGGAAGCTGTGATTCTGTAACATTTGTGAATAGTTTATATTGGTTTTCAGACATTCAAGATTTCACTGAGAGTTGTAAATAGATCTCTATATCTTTATATATATTATATATATATATGCACACACAATTATTGTTTATTAGATCATTGTCTTACCGAAGTCACTTTAAAAAGAGGTAGAAAAAACGATAGTGTTGCCATTTGTCAGATTTCTTAAAAGACTGATTATCAAGTATTAATTTTAACTTCTTTTTCTTTTCATAACTTAATTATTTTTCTTTTCATTTCAGTTCTATTTGGGGTTTTTTGTAGGTTTATTAGTTTAATCTTAAAAATAGATCTAGTAATTTTTGTACATTTCATAAAAAGATAATGCTTTGTTGTGTCAAATTAACTACAAGAGGAATTAAACATGGAATATGCAAAGACAAAAACCCCACAGATCTATATGATTATGTAGAAACTGTAATCATGGCAATAAAGAAGTGTGACTTTTCAATGACACAGTGATTTTATTTTATCAAAGTATCTATTAAAACTTATTACAACACCAAGGAGATCGAGACATTCCTTCACCTTCCCTTTCTTCATGAACTTCATCTCCTGACAAAGGTCTCAATTAAAAAGTTTCATCATTTTCATTAGGAAAGAGGGAGAATTACCCATCTTGGATGCTTTAAAGATATAAAAACTGCATTTTATTGTAAGTTGACCTCCTAAATAATTATGTCCTTGTTTTGTTTTTGAGGACCTAAAACTGTAATCCAAGACAATTTGTTACATTTTTAGCTGTGCTGTGCTCTCAGTTTAAAATAATTCTTCTCATCTCACAAATTCAAACTCTTCTAGGTTGGCATAAACTAATGAAGCTTGGAAAATAAAGTTATTTTTAGAAAAATAGGTTAGGGGGCTTATGTTCAACATGTATACAAATAACTGTTAAAGTTCCTCAGGCTGTATTCCGTCACACTAAGGTGTGACTGATTTTGAACAGTTTACTTTGGCCCAATCAGCATGAAGTTCTGGATTTAAAATACGACATTTCAGAAGTGGATCTTGCATGTATCGCTTCAAGTTCAGCAGATTTTTCTCTGGAGGCTTGCTTAGTAGTCTGCCACTTATAAAAATGTGGATGTTCCAATATTGGATTTATTTGAAAACCTAATGTTGTTTAAATATAATTGTTTTCATTGCATGATTTAAAAAAAATATGTGCTTGATGGAACTTTAGAATGGTGCATATGATGGAGGCCCCTGTGTTTTTTCCCAGCTATAGTTTCTCTCTCTCAGCAAAAAGAGAAAGCATCATTCACTTCTCTTCTTCCTTTTCTCGCTCACTTACTTTTTCTTTCCCAGCTTCCATACTGCAATTCTCTACCCTTTCATTAGCTACAGTATTTCTATGATTCTTCTCTGAGCCACTGAACAGTTTAAAAAGGCAGAAAATTATGCAGGTTGAGTTTTGCTGCCATTTTAGTAATTGCTACTTGCCTTCAGAGGAACCCAATGGTAACATGGTACTGAAGAGGCTGGAATACAGGAACAATTTTTAATGACCAGAAGTTGTTCGCTTGGTTCAGCAGCTTTTTTTGCAGCTGTTGTCTCACTAAGATGAATAAAAATACTTCTTGTCCCTGCAAGTCTTGTTTTCCTTATTTCTGTAAATGATCATGTCTTCAAAATGATGATTGGCAAAAGGCAGCTTTTGTCTAACCAGTAAATCATTTATCCCTAATATATACTAATCAAGATGTACTTTCTTGTTGCCACAAACAAGGTAATGTAATCAAATAATCAAATAGAAGAAGTCATCAGCTACAAATAATAACTTAGCACTAGAAAATGAATGTTACTTCTTTTTCTACAACACAGTCTCTTTCTAGAAATTGAAGGAGATGTAGTCCTTGAATTTATTTGCACAAACATGCAACACACAATCCCAAAACACATACAGCTCAAATTTGCATTTAATTCAAAGGTATGACTAAAATTAACATTAATTAGCACTTTTTTTTAATGCAGTGGATAGTGGCAGTACGGTTTGTTTTATCATGTCTTTTGCCTTTTGGTGGATTTTTTTTTTTTTTAGGTTTTTTTTAGCTTAATTTTTTCTCTTATTTCCTCTGTTCTTCGGGTATTTTGGATTTTTTGTTTATTTTTGCATTTTTATGTGGGTTTGTTAGTTCTTTATGGGGTGGCTGTTCTTGTTTGGCTTTTTGTTTGTTCTGATTACTTTTTTATTATGTTAATCTAAATTTCTGGTGGCTACAGGTATCTTCCAGGGACTTCTGCAGCTAGTTTTTCTTACTTTAAGCAGCTGATAAATGTAAAATTTTATATCCATTTTCAAAATGGACGCATCTCTTGTTTAGTGACAAATGACTCAGTTTCTGTTCAGTGATTTCACTCTCAAGGAATTGCTGATAATATGGAATTGTCACATCATATATTTGACAGATCAAGAATAATGGTAAAGGAGATAATTGTTCATCATTGTAATCATTCAACTTCCAGCAGAAAAAAAAAGTATTTAAGTGGTATTTGTTATTAATACTGGTATACAAGAGCATGGTGACAAAACAGTAATTTGGGCTGCCACTAAAACATGTATTTTGTTTGGTACCCAAAATAGCTCCAAACAAAGCACAAAACAAACCAATTTGCCAGTTTTCAATGCAAAATGAGGTATAGACCAGGTGCTTAGTTGCTTTTATTAGCTACACCAAACTTTTCTAAGGATGAAAATTTACATTTCTTCTTTTTTAGAAGAAATGTAAATATGTAGTATGAATCTGTAGGTATTACCATATAGAAGCAATTCAAGACCTTATTCATCAAAATGCGCTTCCTTCCAATAACTATCCTCCATACTTCAATGACAATTATCAGTCTCTGGTGAATATAAAAGAAATAAAGCACAGAATACAAGCACTCTAGATCAAAGGGGGAAAACATATCTTTCAAAATAAGCACTTGACAGAAATAATGAATATTTGAATCTGAAGACTGAATTAGAGTATATTGAGCTAACTTAATGGCTACTGACTTGCATTGTTACATAGGATAAAGATTTTGTAGTTGTTTGGAATTCCTGCACTCTTGGCAGGCTCTGCTGGAAGTTACCATAAAAATGTTATTCTTTATCTCCAGAAATTAGCTGATATTGCTCACAGATTTTCTTCTTTCACAAGAAGCAACACAAATTCATAAAGATAGGGGTAAGAAATTATTTTTGCTTTGGGAAAAATTGCAGTTTAAGAGGTAGTGGAAAGCTCAAGACTTCACTTAAAAATAAATCAGCATTCTGAGTTCATGGCTCAGAGCAGTGAAAACTTCCTATGATACATTTCATACCTTAGCAATAGATTTATTTTACTTTTGAACAGATTTTTCAAATCTGTCTAAAAAGCGCACAGAAGGGAACTTCCACATATGATCATCTGTGTAAGCTGGATGAATCAGTACAGCCCACAGTTCTACTGAATTTATATTTTTTATGTGACCACAAGGAAAAAAAATCTATAATTCTAGACTAGATAGATATACCTATGATATTTAGTTTTATGAAAGCTGAAACATCATGGCTATTGTTTATGGTGGAGTTGAATCTGGTGAAGGATGTCAAATGCCATACGAAGGGCTTCTACAGATAGATAAGCAGCAAAAGGAAGACAGAGATATCAGGAGCCCAGTGATGAGGGACAGGAACACAGTTGATAGAGAGCATGGAGAAGATTGAAGTACTGAATGCCTTCTTTGCCCCAGTCTTTACTTGTAAAAAAGCCATCAGAAATACCTGCTGGGACCCAGGTGGTAAATTGGGAGCAGGAAAGGTGTGTCTTGGTGGAAGAGGATCAGCTCAGGGAATACTTTAATAGTCTGGACATATGTAAGTCCATGAGCAGTGATAGGATGCATCCATTAAAGCTGATGGAGAAGCTGAAGTCATTTCAAGTCAGCATTAATTCACGATCTGAAGTCAGATATCAGCAGCCTGATAACCTTCTATGATGGAGTGTCTGACTTGGTGGATGAAGAGAGAGGAGTGGATTTTGTCTATTTTGATTTCAGTAAGTCTTTTGACTCTGAATCTCATAATATTTTCATAATGAAGCTGTGAAAGTGTGGTCTGGATGCGCAGATAGAGAGGTGAGCTTAAAAATGGGTGACTGGTCAAGGCCAAAGGGTTGTGACCCATGGCTGAAGACTAGTTGGAGGCCAGTAACCCCAGGTGTATACCGTGGGTCAATACTGAATCAAATCCAGTTCAGCATGGTCTGAATGATTGGTTAACTGTAAATGAACAGTAAAATCTTTTAATTAATTACTTTTTTTCATCTTTATTATGTTTGGACAAGTTCTGGTTTGTGCTTTCTGATATAATGGATGCCATAAAGTTAAGAAAAATATGATTTATTGTCTTTTGATTCAGATGTCTTCTGTCATTTATATAGGGCAAGACTGGAAAGCAAACATATCTGAAAAACTATTTTCAGACAAACAAGAGCACAGTCAACAAAAACTTGACTACTCTCTAAAATATTGGAGATTATTCTTAGGCTTTAAAGATTCAGTTTTATTTTTAGATATATATAGGTTTTCCCTTTCCTTTTCCTTTTTCCATTTTCCTTCCTTTTTTATTTCCTTTTTTTGTGTGGTTGTACAGTGATTTTGCTTGAGCTCATAATGAAGTGCTTTTGATCAGCACTAAAAAAGGTCTACTGGTTGAGCCCTTAAATGCAACACTTGTGATGAGAATAAACTTCAAGGTCTCAGAATGCACTTATCAGATCTACTGTATGAATAAGTGTCAGGTCCCAGAGCAGATTGCATAAATCTTTCTGGTTGAATCTTGGTGAGTGCAAAGCTTAATACCCACAGGCTTGCAATCTTTTTGAAGGTGATTATAATTCAGCACCAGCTTTGCATCCTGGATGAAGGTTCCCCTTGAACACAAAGTATGTTACAGGCTTGTGTGCTAGTGATCAAAATACCCAAAACGTTGCCAGTCTTGCAATCCTTAAACCTACAAAGTGATGTTAAAATGCTACAGTCACTCAACTCAGCTGTAAATTCAGTTATTGTAGATTGAAGGCACAGTTCTACTTCATATGCCAAAAAATAATCTCAGTCATAATATTTTTTTACCATAGTCTATGGTCCAGCATAACTCAGAGATTTACTGAAAGTTTAAAAGTGGTAAGTTTAAGATTTCATAACATTTTTTTCTTATTTGCATATTCAGGTAAGAATTACTGCCTGAGGAAGCAAATTGTACTTAATTTTCTAAGTAAATGTAGGTGGTAGATGTTCATCCATGATTGTTTAGGATACATTTGCAGTCATACTATACAGAGTTTGAAGACTTAGTTGTTGATAAGGAACAATATATTGTTTTATAATCTGTTTGTTTTGACTCTTTATTTAGGTAATGGTCCCAAGTTTTTCGGTTTCACAATTCCACTAAAAAACTTTACTATGTTTTTTTAAAAATTTACTGTGAACTGTAAGTTTTGTAATATCAACCATCTCCAACCTCTTACTACCAAAATACTAAAGATAACAGATAACAGAGCTTGTTTTTGTAACAGTCTACCAAAAATACTCTTAAAACTTTATTAACCTAGTAAAAAATCTGTTCTTTATTGAACTGAGGTAGAGTGTGATCTCAAATGTTAGAGTTGAAAATTTCCTTCTACTTTTAAGAGAGTAGCATAAATAAAAGTATAGTTCAAAAAACTCATACATTATTTTAGTAATTCCTTATCTTTGTTTTGAGGTGATTACAAAGTAACAAACTAATCTGCAAAATTCACTGATTCACATGAAGCCATGTTTCCACTCTTGATCAAACATAATTTAAGCCTACTTTACTTGAATAATTTCATCTTCTCTTGAGAGTAAAGTTTTAAGATAATTTTGTTTCAACCTCATTACTTTCCTAGAAAAGGAATATAAGCTTTCTTGGAAAACAATTCCATTTGTCATTTCTATACCCTGTTGGAAGGTATTAGAGAACACTTCCTGCCTGACTTTGTGGTTGCATCCAAAACATTGTCCGTAGTGTCAAATGAAGAGCAAAATTTGTTATAAATATGTAGACTTAAACTGCTTTGTCAGATCAGTAAGTGGACTCCCTCTTCCACTAAAGACAAATAAATAAAAATATTCTTAAAAGCTGTAAGCTATAGAGATACCTTTGGAGATGTATACTGAGTTAAAATGACTCAAAGTTTAGCTATATCATACTGCTATGTCCTGTTTTAATTTTGATTTCAATGATTATTTATTGTGTATAGTAACATAGTGTCCCTGTACAGTATCTAATACATCACTGTTATATGGATATTAGATGGTGTAAGGTAGATAAACAGCCATAAAAGGACCTTACCCATCACAGTGGTACCATTATAAGCACTTATATTACACTTAAGACTTACAAGGTGGTGAGCTAACTAATTTTTTGGGTAAACGTCCTAATATGAATTAATGTTTACATTCTCACTATGACCTGTTCATCTCTCTTTTTCTTGAATATAGGCATAAACATACAAATTCACACGAATATGTACAATGATACATGTACAGTGTGTGTGTGTGATATTTGCACAAATTTGCTCATGTTTTATCAAACCATTAAATTATATTGAATTCAATTTGGGATGCTGTAAGGAAGTTCCAGCAAAGTTGATCATAGTTCTCACTCTTGTGTTTGTGCTTAAGTCAGTATAAATAATAGTTATACTGGGATAACACCAGTCAAACCAGGGGCTGCAGGTAAAATCACCGTGTTCATAAAAAGTCCTACCTATTACTGAGTCTGTTAGAACAGTAAAGCTTCTTAAGTCCTGACACTACTTTGGAGGACATGTGGTTCTCATGCAAATAAGAAGGCTGTATTTCAACCTAACCAGCAGCACTAACTGAATTATTACTGAATAAGTCAGTAATAATCAAAATCTTTCACTACCTCTGTTCCCTAAATTTTCAAAGTTATCCAAGGTGATATTCAAAGCCAAAAGGACATTTTCCTAAACAGATTCATTTTATTCAACTACAGGAAATTCTGATCTGTACAAAGTAAGGTAGTTTAAGTTTTTTAACATTTGGATGGGGAAATATTATCCCCCCCCTTCAAATTATTTATACCACCAAACTTCTACAATAAAGGATCTTAAAGGTTCTTTTGTTTGCTAAAGGTTAAACTCCATTTCTCCTAAATGTGAGGAAACAGTTTTGCATTTACCAAGACTGCCAAGCATGTAAAATTATGATTTTGGAAACAAGTGAATGCAGTTCTTGTACTCAAATTTTAAATTCTGCTGCATTTTTTAAGATACTCTTATTACATATGCTACTTATCTCAAGAAGAAACATAAAAATATACCACAGATCAAAAAAAAAAAAATTACCCATGATGAGGAAAAATGAAAAAGCTGGACCAGAGAAATACATTGATGTAACAGCAACTTATAAAAAAATTGGAATGAAATGCTAGTCACTTGAGTCCAGTGCTATGCTGGCTATTTCACAGTATTCAGGAATAATTATGAAATAATACTTTTTTTGTTTTCCCTGTTTATTTTATATGCAGAAAGCATAACCATTTTTTTGGGAGAGGCTCGGGCAACCAAGGCATGTTTCCATGGAAATAAGATGCTCATTTGACAGTAGTGTCCTTAGAAATGTGAACTGAGATGCTCCACTCCAGTGAGTTAGTAGTTCCTAAGGGGTCACATAGGGCAGCAGAACTGTAGGTGCTTGCTGTTTCTGTACAGTCTATGGAATGAGGCATGATTCTTACACATAGCTCTCTTGGCTCTGAGTACCTAAATTTTGCCTGAGCAGCACTTCATTTTACCCAATATTTGTCTCAGTTTCTCATCTAGTCAGTTAATGAGATCAGAATCTCATGTATTTCCCCATTTCCCATTTCCATACAGTGTTGCTACATCCTCTGTTGTGACTTTGGATCCTAGTTTATGATAAATCTTATTGTCAGTTTTGTCACCAGGTTTTGTAGAGTCTGTCAACATTTTAGGAAAAGAAGCATTAGCAATATGATTTGGAACTGCATTCCCTTTTGAAACACTTGGCACTTTACATCAGAAAGTTAGTAGTATTCTCTGTTTTTTTTCATAAATATTTTTAAAACATCTTATCCTTTGAGAATGGCCATCAGTATATTTTTTCCCCAGCTGGAGATGGTGTCAGTAAAAGCGTAGCATATTTACAGCTAGTGACAAGTTCTTGACTGACTGTATCCGGCAAGGGGTACTTACAAATGCAACAGTGAAACTCTTTTCCTGAGAGACTGTGCTTTTGCTTTACAAGGTCCAGCTTCTACTGACTTAGTGATCAATTTGATATCTTGTTTCAGAAGCTCTGTTTTGAGCAGGTACATTAGACAACATCAAACTAGCACCCTTCAAGAAAGCTTCTTGTGTATGAATATCCTTGACCTTATGTGAGGAGTTATGGGTCTGGTTCAGGTAGCATTTTTGTTGTATTGTGAGGGCAAAATTGTAGTTGAACTTAAAATTCCTGCTGGTTCTTGGAGCATAGGTAATGTACAGCTACTGAGAAAAACATAGAGGGGAAGGCAAAAGGGAATAAATCCCACTGCTTAGAGCTCCAAGGTCCTTAAAGCATACAGATTGGTTTGGCTTTGGTTTTTGTGAGGCCTTTTGTTTTGGTTCAGTTTATTTTTTTAATAAATGGAGTATTTCTCATGTTTTATAAGAAAATTTTGTAGCAAAATTCACTCTTGTTTTGCCCGTCTAACCTTAAAATATTTTACTAGTATTTGCTCTTAGAGAAGCTGAATCTAACAGATGAAAGAATAAAATCCACAGTGGGCATAGATGAAAATCCATGCTGATTCACCTATATGTTACCAAATTAACACCTGTTCACCATAATCCTTCACCACAGCTTTCTCTTATCTAACTACATTTGTCCTCTGGTTGCTGTCTCCATGAGTTTGTCTGCCTTTCTTAAGCTGCCTTGAATGATAAAAGTGATTTCAGCTGGAGTGTTTATCTCAAAAGACACTTTTCCAATTGTATTCAGCATTAAAAAAAAAATTAGCGATCCTGATTCCTATACTTAGACTGCATTTGTTAAATAGAAACCTGATTTATTGTCTGATTCAACACAAAAATACTGGGAACAGTGTTTTCTTACAGCATAGACATGATACATATTTGTCCAAATTTATAAGTAAGAGAAAAATGTATGCTTATGTCTGACATACTGGTATGCAGAGATATATATATTTCTGTAGCAGTCCTTCTGTCCTGATTTTGGTAGGCTGAAGACACCACTTTAGGTAAATATGGTCAGTTGGAACAACCAGGACTGGATTTTGCGTCTCTAAGTTAATAGAGAGTCTTCAGTGACCATAGTAAGTATTTTTTCACTCTGTTAGAGCAAGTATTTATATGTAGCTATTAGTTAAATTCAAATGTGAATACTGATTGATACCTATACTACTTCCTGATATCACTAAAATTGTATTGGGTTAAATTGAAAACAACTCATTATATTTTCCAAGGTTTGACTTTTTAAAATAAGGAAAATTATAAAGCTTTTGGCTTTAAAAGATGGGCACTGCCTATAGGCCTAAAACTTGGATTTTAAAATCATTTAAAAGACATGCAGATGAGGGTAGTAAAAGTGTTAAATATTATTTAGTTTAGTTGGAAGATTAAGATCCAATTTTTTTTGAGTAAGAGAGAAGTAAATTCTCCTGCTTCTACTTGATGGCTTGAAAATGATAAGTACTAGTAAGGATGTAGAAAAAATGAACTGGACCCAGTCAGGCAGCAATTCTAATAAGCATTTGGGTCTCAGACTTCCTATGAGTAGATTTCTTGTGACAAGTGTAGACATGACAACATGGCAGACCTTGAATATCAAGAATAAAGACTGTGAAGTGTGATTGTTACGAACAGGTTCACATGCTTCTGTAGCAATACTGAAACAGCAGGCATCAAGGAAGGTTCAGTATAATAAACATATCAACCTGAAGGATCCTTCAATTGCATCTCTGCTTCTTATTATCCAAAATAGAGCACACTCACTTCTGTGATTAAGTGATTCATTTCCTACAGATGCACAGTGAACTCCACTTCTGAATTAATTAGTGTATCTATATATGTGTGTTGTCTCTACAAAAGCAATTCTGTTGGTCAAAAATTACAGGAGTCCTGAAATCTCTCCCTAATCTGAAATTATTACCTAGTGTTGTTTTATTCACCCCAAAAAACAGATGGCACAAGACAATGACTAATGCAGTCTGAAGTTCGCAGTATTTAGGCTTTGGTGAAAGTACAGACAGTAATGGCAGAGGGAAGAAGAAGAAAGAACAGATTCACATGGGAAGCCAAGGACAATACGCAAAGCTGAGGACAATACGCAACACCAGACTGCTCTTTCTGCCACATTTACCCAACTGGACAAGAACCCCTTTCTCCTCAAAAGAGTCCCTTTGCCCTGCCCCCATGATATGAGGTGGTACAGAATAACTTCTGGATCCTAGCCATGCCCTGTTGCAGCAATTGCAATAATTAACCCTGTCCTTTCAAGAACCAGGACTGTCATTCAATGGGAAATGTCAGGCAAAAGCAGAGGAAAGCACCCTGTATATGACTGGAGGAACAGCTACCACTTGCCATGCAGTTGGTATTTGGCAGGCTAACATGTCTCCTTCAGATTTTCACATCTTTACTTGAGCAGTCTCCAGACTTTTGTCTGTACATTCTGGTCCAAAGCATATTGTAGTTTTTGACTTTGAAATCGTAGACCTTAGGTCACTGTCCTCTTTGTGAAAATATAAGTGTTCTTCTGGAAATATATAGGTGTAAATATAGTCATCTAATTGTTAAAATGGAATTTGGTCCTAATTATTTCCTGACTTCTATGCTGTTTCATGTATCCATCTGAAACATTGAAATAGGTATCAGTAAGTTTGGAGATTAATTGTGAAACCATCATATTATTATTTCAATTTTTAAAAATATATAATAATAATGTTATTAAGCTCAGTTTTAATTTATAAATGGATGCACTGGAGGCAATCATAGGAAGCACAGGCACTGCAAAGCATGATGGTTTTCAACTTTTACTTTGAAATATGCTTACTCAGGCACACTACAAAAATCAACTTTCATTGTATCCAGTGATATTTTGACATGTAGGAAATAGGACCTCATAAGGTCAGTCTCATGAAAAAGAAATCTGAAAATAAGATTGGACACTACCTAACAAAAGATTCCTACAACATTCTTGGTAAGACAAATTGGAATATCAGGTGATGGGTTGTGACAAAAATTTATATATTTAGCAATTTTTGAACAGTAGTTGATTTTGCAACAGAAAGATAAAGGTTTCCATTTGCAGAAGAGCTGTCTATATTGAAAGCTTCAAAATAATAATTTCAGGTATATCTCAAGAAAAGGTTTTTTTGGTTAGAAGATATACTTACTATATGTATATCTATATATCTGTATGTAATTCTATGTATACATGTTTCAGTGAGAGTTTAACCCCAGTTAGCAACTAAGCACCATCCAGCTGCTTGCTCATACTCCACAACAGGGTCAGAGAGAGAATTGAAAGATTATGAGGAATATGTAGGAATTTTTATTAAATAGTATTTAAAAGTTTACAAAGGACCATTTTGAAACATACATTACAAGATTTCCCTCTTTCTTTTCACAGCTCTCCAATACAATATGATTATGAACAGAAGGAAATGTTAGAAAGTGCAGGGCCATAATTTCACATCTTTTAGCTCAGAGAGTATGTATTGGTTGTTTTCACATTAGCTCATATACCTCCAACACCATTAAAGGATTAATACAGAGTCATAAAATTTAATTTTCTGTTATAGCCAAGCAACAAGCACAGGGTCTCTAGATGTAGTGCCTAAGAGTGGTACAGCATATTTCAGGCAATAAACTGCAAATTTTATACTATCATATGATTTTACTCTTCAAAAATCACTCAGACATTCTCAATAGAGTTGACTTAGAAGTATGTACGTTGCTTAGACTCCTACTATACCATGGTCCCAAGGCAAAGATTTCATGGGACTAAGAATTTTCCTTGAAGTGGGCAATTAGCTGAAGAAAAAAGAATCAATTTCTTATCACTTAGCCAGAGTCATAGAAGTTACTGTAATCTCTCATATCTATTTTTCATTTAAGTCTCCAAGTTATTTGCTAAACATGAAGAGAAGAAAAAAGAGGAGAAAATTAAATCCACTGAGTATCTTATATCAATGTGAAAGCTTCTGCTTGCTGAAGAAACAGGATTACTACCTCTAAAGAAGAAAAAAATGCCACCAAAATCCAACCTGTATACTAAATTGCTTGCCAGTGCTATCTAAATAAATAATATTTACATGGAACATCTGAACTTCTCACAGAATGGACTAATTTCATTTAAGAAGATGATGGGTGAGAGTTAAATATTTGGGAAAGATTAATTTGCCATCACGTGATACATATATGTGTGTATGTATGTCAGTGGAAAATGCACATATGTGTATACAAAACATAAATACAAAGCTACAACTATTTAGTACCATTGGGACTCTGCAGTGGCAGAGTTTTCATGCAATTGGTTTATGAAGTTCTCGTTTGAAAGAATACTCAGTCTAATTCAGTTTAGGCAATGTCTTAAGCTCTCCTGCTAGTTGCAATAATATAGGAGATGCAATGAAATGCAACAAGTAATTTGCCATATTGCAGTCATGTCATCTAAGTTATCTGGGGCTATTTTGTAAACACTATTTCATAGAACCCTAAGGCACAAAATATAAGAAACATAATAAGCCCTTTCCTATTGTGATATCATCCTGCATTTAGTTCAAAGTAGTTCAATTCGTCTAGCAGATTGTTTAGTTCAATTTGTCTAGGAGATTATTAATTGTGGAAACAAGTCCGTATGCCTTAATCTGTTTATAAACTGTCCTTACCATAGTTATTTTGAGTAATAAGGATAAGTAATAAATACCTCAGGATATAATTTCAATAGTGTAGACTACTCAAAATTAAAAGTTATTAAAGTAGAAATCAACATAATAATTCGCAATACACCAAAGTACATTCACATCAACATTAGGCATGGCAATGAAATATTTTATTTTGGTAAAAAGTTAACAGAGAAAAGGATTATGTACAATAAGGCACACTATGAGTGAACTGATATATTTAGCAAGCTTTTTAAGGTTTTGTGTTTAAAACAGGAACTTAAATGGTTTGCCTATCAACCAAGCATTTTATAATAAAGAAGTCTCATATTCTAAACTTTCAGATGTCTCTTTTTCAATAGAGATAAATTGTATGTATATTGCATTTTATTAAGCTTCAGATATCTGGATTCAATTTAAACATAAATTATTAATTGCACCAAATGTATTACAGAATTTGCTTGTGTCATTTGAAATACAATCAAAAATTCTAGGCAACAAAACTGAAAAATACTCAATAAGTAAAACTACATAGTTCTATTCTACTCAATATATATTTCCATGCAGAATTGAGTTTGGAGAAGCATTTCATAATTCATTGTTGGAAAAACTCTTGCTGGTTTAGTCAAGCAAGAAAATTACCCCCCAAAGCCCACAAGATCCATAATGCTTACAAAACAAAAAGAAAAAAATGGCCACAAAAGATAAGGGCAATTCAAAACCTAATGAGACATTTTAGGCCTCATTTACATCTCTAACCTGATGCAATTCTTCAAAATGTTTTTCTTACAAATTTGCATACTAAAAGCTTATTCTTCCCTAAACAAAATGATGATGAGATTTCCCACACTATATTAAAGTTAGCATTAGTTTAAAAGCTACTTATAGTCACTTCTAGACACTTCTAAATGACTTATGTGTCATTTTTAAATTCACACCTCTATTAGAGCTGATAGTGCAACCAAATACTTTTTTCTTGATATATGATGTCTGTAAATTTAAAACAGAGATTTTACGGATCATTACTACAAAGTGTGGTAATTTTATCAGTGAACAGCCTTTTTTGCTAGACAAGTCTATTTTTTTTAATTAAATGTAAATTTTAAAAAATCCAAGTATGTGAGTAAAGGTCTTTTGATTGGGTAAGCATCATCTGGTGAATAGTGTATACATGGATTTCCAAAAGGCTTTTAACGAAAACCCCTTGTCAAAGGCTTTACGGAAATCAAGCAGCTGTGACATAAGGAAGGTCCTTGCATGGATAACTAATTGGTAGAAAGAAAACACACCAGGCATATGTTCCCTGTAATCAGTAAAGCAAATTGAAAAACTAAGGTTCCATTTGCCAGAGGATACCCACCCTATGGGCTGGCTATGTCCTTGCAAATGTGTGGTTAAAGGACCAGTCTTCTAGTTCTGTTTACATTTCATTTTCAATCACAATTTGAATTGAAATTTGATATTTTCAGAAATAGAATAAATACTGTTGTAAAAATAACAAGAGGAAACAGTATCTGTTTATTCTTCTTAACTGTATATGGATTTTTTTATCTGGTTCAAATTTAAAATATTTCATATTAGATGAAATATTTTGGAGCTAAGGTGAGTAATGGAAATATTTCATGCAAGAGAGAAATAATATAAATATGGAACATTTTATGATATGTTTAAGAAGATGCAAACTTTAGGTGAAAATAAGAGTGATGAGTGATATCAAATATAAAATGAATAAGGTTATAAAATGCAAGCCTGGTATGAATTTAAAATTCCTTTTAAGGCATAGCCTTTACACAGGAAAATGCTTTTTAGGATAAATGCTTACCTAAGAATTGTTAAATTTTTCATGCACAGCCCTGAAGCGACAAATCTGTCACCTGAAATTATCTTTGCTTTGTGTGTTTTCACACTTCTGTTAACAGTGAACTGTTAATTGATACGCACTGGAGACACACACAAAACAAAGTAAGATTGTGGACAACATGCTGCCACTTTATGGATTAAAAAGCTCACAAGGTTTCCTCGAATAACTGATATTAAATAACTTGCTTTTATATTAGCTTTTTACATCATGCTTTGAATACATCAAATCTGTTGATCAGTTCTAGACAAATAGAGGAGAGGATTAGGAATCCGAAGTAATTTTCTTGAAAGTCCCCTGAAAATAGATGTTTGAGTAGTGAGGAGAGATCCAAAATTATATCCCAGTTCTGTAGAAGGAGTAAAATGAATTTGACTATAATTGTAATTTCTTAGATATTAGACAGAATGAAAATACATAAATCCTTTCATAAAGGTGCTGTTCGTGGAAGTATCTATTTCCTAAACAAATGAGATTGCAAGTTTTTGGATACCTGGTGCTTAGTACCCAGTAACATTGCGATCTCAGAAATTTAAGCATGCTTAATCTGAGCCCTTTTACAGGCGTGATTGCTATCTTAGCTGGATGTAACAGAAATAGGTGAATACATAATTTTGTCTAATGATTCTGAAACATATTTCTCAAACTATAGCATGTTAAAGTATTAGACCAAGGTCTAGAAAGAGGGATCCAAATTATTCCTTAGGAAAAAATTAGTCTTCTATGTGCAATATCTATTTCAGAAATTCCTCTCTTAGTTACTGCCTGACTCTGGAGGGGCCTTAACTCCAAATGCCCTGGGTTTTTGACATAAAACAACAACAGCCTACATTTCTTTGCATGAAAAAATGCCTGGATCCTGGCAACTGAGTATTGCTATGTCTTCCTAATTCCTCGGTATTCTTAGGGATCGTGTGGTTTTGTCTAAGGCCAAGAAGGTAATCAGTCCAGCAAAGCTTCTTGGATTACATCTGCCTTCTCAAAGAATACTGCAGATACTAGATGCTACATGCTATTTCTGGATTGAGATGCGTAATTAGAAATCCTCATCTCCTCCTAAAATTATGTGCTGTGCAGAATAGAATTCAAGATTTCATGGGCTAGCAAAATTGGAAAAAAAACCCCACCAACATTCAATGTCTAGCCTCAAAACAAAAAACATACTGCTAGAAAAATAAAATAGGCTTAGCATTTACCACTCTTTCTACGAAATAACCACGTTAAAGTACTACGTGTCAGCACCTCTACATTCCCTGCTTCCTCCCTCTCCCCAGAGCAATTCCCCTGAATAAACAGACACACTTTTTTCTTAACAGAACATGCACTAAACAGAAGTGTATCTTCCTGAAATAGTGCTGCAAAGGGAGAAAAAAAATAGACTGTCCTCTTCCTTAATTTGGGGGGGGCAAAAAGTGGCTTATAGCCTCAAGTTTTAAAGATGTTCCCAGAGATAAGATGCCAAGTTGAAGGAGGAGCCTCATTATATTCCTATGCTCTGAGATTTTAGGCCTCCAACATTTCAAACAGCTTGTCTTAGGTATTGCCCATTCTCTATCTGTAAATACCTGCACATGGACCCCTAAGTGACCCCCAGCTCAGTCTATTTGTCTTGTGCTTTAAGAACCAAACCTCAACATCCTGCATCAGAAGCTTTCTTTTAAGGAGATCTGAATTCCACACTGCAGACCAGTTCTCTAAATGTTAACCAGACATCACTTAACTTTGAGCTTTGTTAGTCTCTTCTGGCTATTTTGTTGATCAATGATCACTGTGAGAATATAAGAAAGATTTTTCATCCCTAGTAGTGAGAACTCTGTTTACTGCAGGAAATTTTCCCAGGTTTTGTGGCAGGCAAACGTACTTTCTATAGGGATTGCAAAATTTTACTGGCTTCATTTTCATTACAATGACCTTTTGTTATTCTCATGCTTTATAAACCTCTCTGTCATAGTTATTTTCAGTAGTTCTTCATCCTTCTGTTTCTCTTGTCACCCAACTACATTCATGTTGGCGTACAGAACTGAAGTTATTTTCTGCCCATATGGTCTCAGTGAGTTAATCCATTTCTAGATTGTTGTACGTCAGTGCTGAGCACTCCTAAATATTTTCTTGTGAATTTCCATCTGGAACTCAACATCTCACCTCCTGTCTTTCTAATATCTTTTTAGCTATTACATAGATTCCTCAGAGCAAATGGAAAATTGAAATCACCACATTTTAAATCCTGTTTCTTTTGCTTTTCCTCTTTCTGCAGCACTGGCAGCTACTGTATTATTGTCCCAGAAATTTATTTTTTATTTGAGTTGCATTATATAAATTAATTAACATTAATATTTCAAAATAATGACAAAAATAAAAAGATCTGCAGCTGTTTTTTCCTTTAAAAATTATTTTTATTGTTGCTAGATGTTGATTGAGAGAGGACAAATCTCTATATAGGAATCTATGTTTGTTTCACAAATGTAAACATTTATCTTTTATAAATAATACTGGGTCTTCCCAGTTTAGTCTCCCATGGTTTTGGTAATATTTTGGTAATATTTCCATAATTTTCTTATTTAAACAAAGTAATTATTTTTAGTATTTCAGTATCTTGTCATTATCTTAATTTGTGATGCCAAAGAACCAAGCAGTTCTACTTTCCCCCTTTAAATAAATTTGTCAAAATTCATCATCTTTAAATTGCAGTACTGCTCTTTTCAAGGATTCCAAAACATAATTGAACATTGTTAAAGGCTTTTGTGACAATAAGATGCATTCAGAATCGCCCTTTAAATTATCGTGGTTATTCTCACTTTAATTTATTAATTACCTTTCTCTTTCTTATTTAGAAAAGATTCATTTTCAAATACAGACAGGCATTTTTGTCTTATCCAAATCAAAAAATCATAAGAAAATAGCTGTAGGAGTTATTCATAATAATAGGGATTTATCTACAATTTTATTTGCTTTTTGGCATTCAAAAATTAATTGTGTTTACACAGATATCTATTTTTATTTCTTTTTCATTGTTTATATTTCCAGCATTCTAACACTTAGAAACAGCACAAGGGTAGAGTTAATGCATCAAGCCTCATCAGTTGTCTATTGTGGCTTTGAAACCAGAATAGCTAACCCAGGAGAGTGGCTGCTTTGCTTCTTTTGTCACCAGAGGAGTGTTGTGTGGTAAACAGCAGCAGTTTCTGTTGTACTGTGCAGGTGTGCTATTGTGTGACAGTGTACACTGCTTACACTGCAATGGGAAAACCTCCTTTCCACGAAGTGCCTCTTCCCTTCCTCAATCTCCATCTCATGCCCCAAATTTATCAGTGGGAAATTAAAACTCTGAAGATATTTGTAAGACTTTTCTTAAGCCCGGCAAAAGCTGAAGTTAAAACAAAGATTTCTTATATCCTTCTGGTCTATGGCTGATACACCAAGCTTTTAAATCTGTTAGCAACCAGCATAAACTGAATTATCTGCAGCCTGCCATAAATTACAGTGTGAGATCCACAGCAGGATGAGTACTGGAGAAATGCAAAGATCACAATTGCTCATATCCATGTTTCTTAGACACAGATGAAGATTTAGCGTAAGCCTCCGAAGGTAATACAGAAGTTTCAGAAAGCAGGTGCAAAGAAAGATGCACCAAACATTTTTAGAGGATATTTGTATCTTTCAGGAGTGTCTACTGAAAAGAAAAAGAATATGGCAGCTATGTAAAACAGTAGATCAGTAAATATGGCAACCTAACATGCAATGATACTGGATAAAATTAGCACTTAGAAAAGATCGGGACCAGGGTATTTGCTGAATGACTGAAAATAACATGTAGATGGCTCAGCCTGTAGTCTTTCCCAGAATATGCATTACTGTATCTTTTACCCCATTTTTCTTTTTAAAATATCTCCCTTTCCTTCCACCAGCACAGTGATGAACTATTTGTAGATGCTGTGGAAGATATTTCTGCTACAGCACTATGGAGTTGTTAAGATCTAAATCACTTCAGTGATGAATAGAAATGTTACTAGTGTTGTTCAAAATCTTATCATTTTGTCAGCAAAAAAAAAAAAGAAAATAAGAAGAATATTTCACAAAGCCATATTTTCAACTGTTTTTTCCTGGTATTCAATCTAAATTGATAAATCAGTGATGGATGGGAATAGGGTCCTTATGTATAACACTCAAAATTTAATAAATAACCACCACCAAAAAACCTAAACTCAGAAACATAAACTGACAAGTGATTTCCAAAGAATGGGAGGAGAAAAGAGTTTGGTTTCATAGAAAGAATTGTCAATACTAGAATTCTGGTTATTATTTCAGAAAACCACCTGTGCACTGTACTAAGTGCAACTTGGTGTCAAATAGTGCAGGAAGATGGACAGTAAACATCACATGTCCCTTTCTACCTATTGATCTGTGATTTCTCCCACATCCTGATGTAACAGCATCCACGTGTTGTTACATGTGCCTCTCCTATTTAAATGTACACACAATGGATGTTATGAATGTCACCTTGTGCTTTATGGACTGCTGCAAGCCATATGTTCTCAAATAAAAATCTTTTCCAGTTTGACTTTTTTTTTAAATTAGTATGTAGCTGCCAAATTTTGCACAGTATTTATCATTTATTTTTGTCGCATCTCTAATTCTATTTCATATGAATCCTAGCAATATCATCTTTGAGTAGTGCAAAAATTAATTCTGACTCCCAGTTTCTAAGTGTGTTTTTTATTATAGCTAAATGGCATTTGTAAAAGGATATCTTTACCTTTTTTTATTTTATTATATTTGGATCAAATGAAGGTGCACAATAGTGCACAATAACTTACAAATATGAAGATCTAGCTTGCTTGAATAGGCAGAGCAGCATTTTGGAATCAATAATTTCTCAAAATTTAAAGAAATCTGGTTTAGGGGAAAACCATTTACTGCTATCCCTTACTTCATTCAGTGACCTGGACTATGTCTTCTGCTTGCTAAGTTTTGCTTACTGGGAGGAGGTTTGTGGTATTTTGATCACTTGACAAGGAATTAAGCTGAAAAATCACTGATTTATTTATCATAATCTGGTAAGTAGCTCTCAGGTGACCATATCTTTGGTTAATTGGTTTTGACTATGAATTTGCTTAGTTTATGTACATGCAGTTACTAGAATACTACATAGGCATGCAAAGTTCAAGCACCAAAATAACTTTTGCACAGTTAAGGACTTGGCAATGGAAAATTCCATTTCCATTTCTCCAACAGAAACTGTGCTGTGTAGAGAAATTGTATTATGGTGGGCAGAATCACGTGCACTCTAGTGGAATCGTTGTTACAAAGGAAGAGTATCCAACAGTGTGATTTGCATCATGCTGTGTGAGCCGCCTACACTTTTCAGCAGTTGGTTCTGTGTCTGTAATTTATTGCTCTAGAAACCATTATAATAATACAAGAAATGCTGCAGCAAGTGCGGAGGAAAGAACATATCACAGTCAGACTGTAATGACTATTTAGACTATTTAAACTCACTCAGCTTGTTTTACATCAGAAAAACAAGCCCTTTTCAATTACCTATTTTAAGCATTTTACTCGGCTTTCTGGTCTCATAGTGATTGAACTTAAATACACTATTACATAGGTTTAAGATAGTTTATGATTGTAACTGTCCAAAAATGCAAGATTGATATGAAACAGCAAAATCAAAAATTTCCACCCGGAAGAAAAATTATAAAAGTATGCTATTTCCTGCATAAGAAAATGATCTCATCCTCACATAAGTACTCCATAGTGTAGGAAAAATGTCTGATGGAATCTCTCTGTAAATCAGTTGTACAATTATTTGTTTTTTGAAAACGAGGACATTTAATATAGGAACATTATGGACTTCTTCATTAGGTAGGAGGGTCATAGAGTGGGGTTTTGTAGCTCAGCTTTTTATTTAATGTATCATAGTGGGGAGGGCCAGTATAAAAAATAAATGCCTGAGACTGCTAAGAGTCCTTCAGTGGACCAGACCGGGAGTTCCAGCTGGTGGTCCAATTTCACCTTTTCAGTCTTGATTTCAGCACAGGACATGGCCCATAATTTTTTTTCCTCTGGAAAAAATCAAATGTCTTTCAGCACACAGCTTGCTTTTGTGTTTCTACTGTCCTGGAAAATGAGAGCAATTTTTGTCAAGATTATTGTCCTTTTATCTTCTGCAGGATAAAGCCAATTTTTGTAACTGCATACTTCTTCCTCAGGCATCCAAATTCTTGTTTTGACAGAAAATTACTGTAAACATTGATGTAATGGTCTGATTTAATTCCATGTCCTTCATTTCTTCTGACTCAGTTCTTTTCCCTCTCTATTCTGCATCTTTTTTTCTTAATTTTCTAAAATGCATAATCTAGAGTAGAGGCAACAAAAAGGTTTTGATTCTAGACTCCTTTAAACCTCTTTTGTTGTAGATTTCTATACTGCCCTTTCCACAAAGTTTTCTCTTCTGCCTGTCACTCACTGACTCCATTCCAGTGAACATTCCTTTTCTCTTTTGGCAGAGCTCATTTACAAATCTTAAATGTTCCTCTCTGTCAGTTTACCTCTTTGTCTCTTTTATTACTGTTGTTCTTCATTCCCAGAGCTCTTTTCTGTCACATCCTTTGCTTCTAGCCTGTTACTACCTTTCCTTAAGCTATTTCTGCATTTCATTCATATTTAATGTTTCCACAGTTCTAACATCAGTATAGTCACTTCCTTAACCTCCCAGCATAAGTAATTTCTTCTGCCTGAAATACTCTCTTTTTGAAACCACCTATTGCTTGGCTACCATATGCCCACCCTTTTCTTGGGTATGTTAAACAGCCGATGTACATTTGCTTTCTTATCCTTTACATGCCATGTGAATTTATAGTCATTGTCGTGGCTTTTATTATTCAATACAAAATACTGAATAGGTACACAGAAGCATGATGTACCACACAAAATGGTACTGTAAAAAACCCCCAGTATGGGTGATAGCCACATGCTCCTTAGGATGCTGCTTTGGATACTTTTGCCAGGTCTGTTTACAGTAAGACAATACATGGCAATATCATAGATAGGAAGGAATAATTGCTAGCACCAAACCTTATTTAATTTTCCCTGCTTTAGCCTGATGGAAACAAAATGCTTAAGTGCTAAAACATTTTCATCAACTCAGTCAGCATCTCTTCAGAGGAATACATCATCAAGGGACTGACCAACTAGAAACATCAAGGGCAAAACTGTATTTTCATCCTCTCTTGTTTGTTGGGGTTTTTTTAATTGCAGAATAGTTGTTGGGCTTTTTCCTCACGGATTTATTTGTTGTGGAAAAAAAAACCCTCATTGAATAGTCTAATTTCAACCCTTGAATGCATATATGGAATTTAAGCATACTTTAGCACTAAAAGTTCAAAATACATGTATATTTCTTTTCGTAGAAGGCATACTAATAGCTTTTAGTTTACTGATACAATGTGGGGTATTTGAGTTGTTATTATCTAACTTGAGAGAAAATCCATGAAATTACTTATGGGTGTGTTGTATTCCTTAACAAACCCTGATTTCATAAGTCCTTTGAGCAGAGTACAAGCAGTAGTTATGCCACATTTTCCAGAATCACTGGAGAAGTTCAAGAAACTATAAACAATAAAACAGTAATAAAATTGTTGACATTATCTATAATTAAACAGATTAACAGCCTACATTTTTATATTGGTTTATTTTGATGTGGCTTGTTTTTATGCAAAAGCATTTGCAATTTATTTAGGAAATTACAACTAATAGTAATGCAACACGATAGTGCTAAGATATTTTTATGACCCTAGAGATTTGGGGGTTTTTTGCTTTGTATGCAATTTTTTTAAACCCTCTCATAGTTTATTTTTTGTTTTTCTTAAAATGTGTCACAGGAAATATTTTCTTTCCTTCTTTAAATCACCTACATATGCTCCATAAACAGGTGCAACAGACAAGCCTGTAATTTTTCCAAACTCTTGTTCAGTCAAATGCATTACTTGAGCAGAGATGGGCTATTGCATTTCTTTGAGTTAAATTATTAAAATCTTATTTTTATGAACTTGTTAAAATTAGAAGACTTGGTTTTCAGCAGTGACATGTAGCTTAAGATTCTTTGGTGTTTTGCTTCTCTCTCCACACTAGGGAAAACACTTTTTACTTCTGCAGTGTGTTCAAGTGAGATCCTAGATATTTCATATCAGAATTAGCAAGAAGTTCACATTTTGTTAGGGCTGCTTAAAGTCTGAAAACATCTGCACAGATCTAGCCTTCACTAGTCACTTTCTTAAACTGTTCTGAGTCATTCCATGAACTTTTCTTCCACATCAAAGCTTATTTCCAACTGGGCATTAAAATCAGCTTAAGCCATAACTGATCCTGCCTGATGTGGGGCACCATCTGCACCATTTCTAGAACCTTATTGAACTTCTTTTAATTTTTTTTATCAGTAATTTATGAACATATGTGATATGAAATTCAAGGATTTTAATTTCTCCCTCTGCCTTGCCCCCCCTTTTACAGGCTAAAAATGATAAAGTGTGACTATGTAACAATCTAATTGCATATTATTGCTATGTCTGTTGCAAAAAAAAAAAAAAATTGTCACATAGTCCACAGAATTTTATAAATCTTATCAATTTATTCTACTACCTCTGAATGCTTTTTGCACTTTCCTGACTATTTTTTTCCTTCCTTTAATGACTTACTTGCATGAGCTCAGCTGCTCTTCCCTTTTGAACATTATTTTAACTCAGTGCCTGTGTTGCAACTGCAGACATGGCTTCAGAACACTACCAACACCTTCTCTCCATTTACACAGCTCTTGCTGCTTTACCTTCAGTGCAAAGCAGTGTATAGAGCTTATGAGTGTGAAGGAATGATGCCATCCGATATCCCTGAGCCTAAGATCAGCAGGTGAGTTTAGGGCTGTAGTGTAGACGTGGGAGGCAAAGCCCTACTTCTCCTATCAGTGAGGAGAAGGACCTTCCTTCTCTTTTGAAGAAAGCTGACATGCAGCAATCTGTGTTCACAGTCCTGCTTGAGATGCTAAATCCTATGTAGTACAGTGCTGTTGTTTAATGATTTAATCAATGAGTCAGAAACCAAAACAAACCTGCAATCCCATTCAGAAGTTGCTGTGAGGATGAAAACAGTTTACAAAGGAGTAAATGCTAAATGTATTTCTAATTTAAAATGACTCACCATTTTCACAGGTGGATAATCACCTTAATGACAAAACAATATCATGATGCAAGGCTACAGAGGCCACTATGTCCAACCTAATGAAAATATTTTCATCTCAACCCATAACTTTATTTGTATATGTTTATCCTTATTCACTTACTGATGCTTTTTATAATCCATTCAATAACAATCAATAAACACTTCAAAAATGACTGGCAATCTCAGAGCAGGTCAGCTGGCTTTTGGCTTAACCAGAAATGACTGACAAGTGGCAGCATATTTTATGTTCCTAGATCTAGCAGGAGGAGTAAGCAAACATTTAATTTCCATCATGACATGGGCCCAGATTTTTTATTAATTCTGTTGACAAAAAGTGTCAAATACATGAGCTATAAAGAATTTCCTTTAAATTTGTTTATGAATCTAATGTAATATGACAGTACCTTTTACGATACACTCCTGTGATGGTGTAAGTTTATCTATGACACATTAATTTCACTGTTCTGTCACTGCTTTTATTTTTTTTTTTTCTTTTGGTAGTTTTTTTTTTTTAACTGACTTCTTTATAAAGACCAGCATAATTGAAAAATAATTACCTCTATTGACAGATATCAGTTTTGTCTCCAAGGACTAATAATTGCTATGTTGTTCTGTAGCCTGTCTGTATCTCTCCTTACCTTGTGAACCATGCTATTATTGTTGGTTTTTGTAATGCAGTCATTTTTAGTGATCACTGTAAGTTTCAGAGCTATTTTGTGGTGTAAATTCTACAAAATCAAAGACAGACCATGTACCAGAAAGCTTAACACACATTCTAACACCACATCTGACAAGAAGAGACAGTGAACAGAGCAGAGAGAAAACCTAATGAAAATACCATCTTATTTTTATTATTCAAACAGAATGTGGCCAGTAACAACCTTGCTCATTATCTTCTGGTAATTTTCCACAAACAGTACAATAGGTGGGTTTGGAACAGCTCTTTATGTACTATAGAGCAACAACTGCATGGGCTTTTCTATGAGATTGTTTCATATTGGGAGTTCAGGGGAAGCAAAGATACAAATCATTGAATTAAAATGATCAAACAGATGATGAAATGTGTAAATAAGATAAAAACTAAAAACCAAAACTGAACGTTTTATGAACACCAGAAATAAGGAGTTGTTACTTGGATGGTATGATGAAACAGGTCGAGTTTTGATTGACTGAAGTTGATTTGAAGTTTGATTTGCTGAATTTACTCAGCAAATGGGGGACTGCAGCTGGAGAAGAACTGAGAATTTAGAACAGACAGATGAGAAACATCATATGAAAAATAAGACAAGAGGGGAAAATGAAGAAGGAGAAAGCAAGAGAAAAATAAAAATTTCTTTCACTTGGGGTAAAACATATCCGAAGCATGTAGAGTAAAAAGAAGTACTACTCCTATGAAATGTGGAGATGTTAACAGTGCAAAAGAAAGAAGTGACTGCATTGGTCTGCACTTGGTTCTGAAGAGAAAAAAATGGGTTTTTTAGATTATAGGATAATTTATGTGGAAAGTAATTTTGGGAGTCCTTACTCCAACCTCTAGATCAAAGCAAGGTCAGACATGATTTCAGAGAGGTTTTTAAAAATTCACATAAAAACTATTTATAGAATAGTTTATAATAATTGAACATCAGAAGATGAGACCTACTACTACTGTTGTCACAGTCCAGAGAATCTATACCAACATGTATGTGGCATTTCTCTGGATGTGTTTGCATGTAACAAGTAGCAAACACTACATTGATCATTTTATTAATGCATTGGATTGTATAAATGACACAGAATTGCACAAGCAATTTAAGTCAGACTTAATGGTTGTGTTTCAAAGTATCAATGTTCCTGAGCTCCAAAAGTAGGCAAGGCATCACAGTCTGACTTCGACTTAGCAGCTGTAAAGGAACTAGGAAATGGCATATCATATCCTGTTCTCTGCCCTCCTTCTGACTAGTATCTACTTAATGTCTAAAAGGTGATAGATTGACTACCAAGCAAGAGATGGAGGGAGAGCTCTGGGAATATGGAAAGTTCAAGGAAAAAAATTAAACATGCTGGTCAAGGCAAGTCAGAGTCAGATGGCAAAGTTCAAGGTTGGTTCAGATAGCAAGATGGCAAAATATTGGTCACTGTGATAGGAAGTGGCCTCAGACAGTTGCAAACCAGCTATTGCCAAAGTTTTCTGTGTGTATCATAGAATGTGGAAAAGAAATACTTTAAAAAGGATTTTTAAGAACAAAATGGTATCTTCATAGTACATTAAGCCTCCTACTGAGACCTAAAGCTTTTTTTGCAATAAATAACTAGGTTTAAGGAGTAATCCAATAACTTTCAAATGCTAACAATCTTTGGTTATATGCCATTTATTAAAGTAATCATCCAGCAGAATCACAAAAAGGTTTGGGTTTTTGGCCTTAGCTCTGACTTAGAATATTCTATAAACTTATTTACCCTTCTGTGTATCTTATCTTCCCCAGGTTCAAAAGAGAATGATAGCTCTTTACTGACTAATAAACATTTGTAAGGTTCATTACTGTTTGTTGGATGGTTTTGATGATAATCAACATAATTAGCAGAATCAAAAATCATGTGAAAATTTAAAATTACGCCTTTGGTTGAAGAGGATACTTGCCAAAATGGAGACTGTCTGTCCTACATGCCAGTGGTATGCTATTACTAACATACATAATTAAGTACAAAAATGATAGAACAGTTTCTAAATGATTGATTTACACTTCTGAAAAGAAAATTAGATTTTTTTTTAACTAATGTATAAAAATCTCTTAAAGGCAAGAACTATTCACTTCAAATGTCATGGTTTAAAAATTCAAACAATAAATTCAGCTATAAATGTTATTTTGAGTTGAAAGTCCACATGCTTTTCTGTTGCTGATGAAGACAAACTGCTTTTGTTGTGAATAACAGTCAATAACAATGAACTTTTTTGCTTTATTTGCTCTTTGGCAGAGAAACTAGTTTTCTTTTGTGTGTTTCGCACCTGGGGTTTGTGCTTTGGTTTTTATTTTGTTTTTTTTTTTAATAGGAGTACAGGCATCTTTATTTTATGATCTGCTTATAATAAAGCCATACATCAAATTATCAGCACTAACTATAAAATATATTGTGTTCATGTGATAGTGAAATTTGGAATGGGAGACAACTAAAACAAAATAACAACATAAAATCCAAAGAATCTAAAATATTAATTTTTCTTGATGCTCAAAGATGGCTATATAATATTTTTCTGCCATTGAGGCATATTTGAGATGTGAGAAACATTAACAATGAGGAGGGCTTTAGGTCAGGATCACTGTGCATCATAGATGACATTATCTGCTGATTTAGCTAAGCTGAAAACTGCTGAAAAATAATCCTTTTTGTGCCCTTGTCAGTGGCTTTGGCCTAGAGTAATATAAAATCAGCCTTACCTGAGTCAGATAATCATTGCAAAATTAATTTTGTTTTTGACTCACAGAAATAATTGGGAGAAAAATATAGTTCATAGATTGATGAATATTATTTTAAGTTAAAGCTTACTGAGATGTATAAAATACTAAGTGCTCCTAGTAATTGAGCAACTCTATGCAGCTGTAAATTAGCTGCTTGAACTGAAAACAGATGACTACTAAAAGCACTTTTTCCCCCTAGAAAACTTACAGTTCTCTTTTTCCTTAGCATTCACAAGGGGCATCCAGTTAATCATACTGAGGTCTCTCCCTTAGTGCTGCAGTAGCTGATTACCCAGCAGGAGGTGCAGTTCCAGCAGGGTAAGTCAGAATGGTGTTGGTTGTTCCCTAGGGAGGGACATCCTGTAAAAACACCAAGGTTGAGAACTGTCATATTCACAGCAGTAGGTGCATTTTCCTCAGAAATTAATGGAGCAAGCTGGGCAAAAATGTTTTTAAACTACATCTTCCCTAGAGTAAGATGCAAATTCAAAGCTCTTTTGAAGCATTGGAATGAAAGTTGAAGATAAGACTTTTTAGTTTTTGACATTGATGATATAGGCAACACTAGCACTAGGAATATTAAATTGAAATGGAGGATAAGTGGGGCAAATGTTATTCAAGCAGCTCCCAAATGCAGTCCTAGCTGTTTCAGAGCTAGTTTAATTAAGGTGCTTGAAATTATGGTTGTTGTTATTATTGCAGAATACCTGTCACACATTTCCTTCCTTCAATTTGTTATTAATTGATCAACAGTCTTTTTCCTGAAACAAGAGGATTGGATGTAATCTTGCCCAATTGACTCACATCCAACAAAAGAGGGTTAGAAGAAATGAAGCTTTGAGATGCAGGGTTTTGGGTTTTTTTGTTTGGCTGCAGTCTGTGCTGTTCAGCAATATGCAGCAGCTCTAGTCTGCTTTCTCAGTTGAAGGCAATGCAGCACAAAGTGATAGGGATATGTTTACAGAAAGATTGTGCAGAAACATTAAGAGCCTTTTTAGCTCTGTCCTCTTGAACAAAGGCATAAGATAGGTCTATTTATAATACACAGTTTCTACTTTCACTATTTCTTACTAATAGAAGAAGATAAATCCTCAAGGATTGTCTCTAATAGATTGTACAGCCTGGTCACAAATTCTGTTTCCCACCTGTTTTCAGCCTCTATGGTTTTGTCATCTTGTCTTCACTTCAGCTCAGTGCTGCTTTTTTGTGCTTCTCATGTGATTCCTGTGTAAGCTGCACACTGTATCTACTAACACTGGGTTATAAGAACATAAATGGCCAGACCTGAAATACACCTAGCATGGCACACCAGAGACCTAGATAAAAGTTTAAAAAATAGGAGGAAAATTAGAATAAAAAAGAAAAGGGAAAAATAATTTTCTCCATTAATTTACTTTTAGTCTGTAATAATATCTAGCTTAAGGACTTTCTGATCCAAAAATGATATCTCTGTGTGAGAATACTCCATTAAGCTTACACATTCTTTATTTCTTCTTTAAACAACAGGCCTTACTAACCCTTACTGGAAATCCACTCCCTAAAACAGAATTAAAGATGCCACTGAAAATTATCAGAGACACAAAGTTTGAAAGGCTTTATTTCATTTTCATTTATGCAGATTTTTATTGCATCTGTCCCATAATTACTGTCAAGTAAATACCCATTCAAAGAGAAATTTATGACTTTTAAAATCATTCCAGTATAGCCTATAGAAATGTTTCCATGTCTTTTTATTTAATGTATACACATCTAATAGACCATAAATTAAACACTCAATACTAAATATATCTTAAAATAGCTTTTATTTAATATTTCTTCATGCTATACCTGAAATATTTTCAATAGCTATAAGTAAAATATAGCCTGATACCTCTAGAGAAGGGGGACAGCATACAAGGTGACAAATGTGAAAGGCAACATCAATTAGGAGTTCTGGGTCTCAAAACAGTCTATAAATGTTAGTGTAATATCTCCAAAAGTCAAGTGACAGGGCCTTCATTGTTCTTTAATAGGACACAGTTGTTCATGAACATATGGGAAGCTGGCTTATTAATAAAATTTTTCTTCCCCAGTCATCTTAATTCTGCAAGATTGTAAATTATGCAGCCAGGGTGAATTAGAGTAATTTACTATAACCACACATCCTGAGAGATTTTTTCCATAAAGAACTTAACATAAGAGATTTCTAGCTTCTCTCTGTACATTTTTTTAGGTAAATTCATTGCATTCTTCCAACAATGTGCTGAAGGACAAATATAATTTTAAACCTAGTGTAAATTAACAGGAGACTGATGTGCTGAAACAAAAAAAGTAGGCAGGAGTTCTCAAGTATCTATTTAGTCCACTCACACAGGAAGAGAGGTTCAGGTCAAAACTCAAGACTGAATATTACCCAGGCTCTGACTTGATGCATTTTGCAATGCAGACTTGAGCAAAATTTTGCAGCCTGAGGTAATCTTCCAGTTAATTCTAATTTCAGTCATAAAATACCTGTTTTATAAAGTCTGCACACACAATAAATATGCACATTTTCTCTGATTCATAAGGTAAAGGAGTATGCCCTCCCTGACAGCAATGCACTTTAATATATTGCAGTGTTTAAATTTAGATATTTGAGGCTCCCACTAGACAACAAGTTATTAAAACATCTGCCTTTCCATAAGCCATTCTGTTCTCTGCCATTCCACATGTCCTTTTCTACTTCACCAGGCAAAATTGCCCAATCTAAATTTCAGCTCAAGTGTTTGATGGCTTTCACGCTGAGCTCAAACTGTTAGTGCTTCCCTGAGAGAATAGAATTGAAACGGGATTTAATCTAAAATAACAAAATAGAATAAAGGTTTTACATATAAATAAGTAATGCCCTGTATATTTTTATGCACACTTTTCATTTCTGGATTTTGCTTGCAGTGAAGTTAAATGTTAAAATGCATTCATAACCCAAAGCTGACAGAAAATAGCATCAGTGCATGTTGCCAGTGTGCTCAATTAATGCCTATGCTAAAACATATTTTAATTCAAATCCATAATAAATATTACTAAAAAATACATTGAAAAATTAGTATTTTTATTGCTTCCTTTGTCCCAGACTGCTGGGTGATTGTTTACTTTCAAGCAGTGGTAATTTCAACTAGCATTCCAAAACCAATCCAACCATGCTGTCTAGTATTTCCAGTAAAAATAGTTGGAGTTTTATATACTTGCTCTTCAGTGAAGATTCATACTTGGAGGTAGATTTTTTTTCACAGAATGTGAACAATTGACTTTATAACCATAAAACAGAATTATGAACTACCTATTACCAATAGATATTTAAATATTTAATGATGGGATACTAAAAACACTCAGGTCTTCTGCTGTAAAAATTATGGGATTAATTTCCACTACAAACTAAAATCATGTGCCTGATAAGTGAAGCAGAACAGGGTCAAGTTACTGTCATTTACCTTGCCTTTTTTTTTTTTTTTCACATCTAGATAAATGGCAATTAATCACTGTTGCTCAGATAAAAAAGGTTTAGGTTCAGGTATTGCCTTGTATCAGTGAAGGCTTATAACATACTAGGGAGCAACATAACCAGCAGCTTGAGTGGAGTGATTATTCATCTGTATTGTGTCCGGTTATGTCCCCTAGTGCAAGAAAGAATAACAGAGCATGATGTACAAAGGGAAGCTGAAGAAAGTAAATTTATTCAGCTTGCAGAAGAGAAAGCTTAGAGAAAGATTTAATTCCTGATTTCAGCTGTATCATGGTGGAGAATATGGAGCAGCATCTCAGAGGTGGAGCGTAGAAGGATAACAGATAATGTTCAGCAGAAAAGAAAATTCAAACTGATATATTTTTTTTTCACCATGCAGGAGGGGCTAAGCCATTGAAGAGGGTCCTCAGATATTCAAAACTGGATTGGGCAAAACCCTGAGAAACATGTTTTAATTTTGAGTAGGGAATCAGCCTAGATGACTTGCAAAGATCCCTTCCAATCTAAATTATTCTAAGATTCTGTCTGTGATTTATCAAACAAATTAATTGCTAAGTATTTGAAACCTTTTTCTTTTGAAATTTTTCACTCCTGGATTCACACCATTAAGAATGTCTTCAGTTACTAATTCCCTTTTTTAACTCCATGCTTCTTTTCTGCAATCTGCACACTATAAACAATTTTGTCTTCACTGTATTTAGCCTGTATGGTCTTAATTATAGGTATTACAGATGTTATACAGTAATGCAATGGCAAACTTCAAATATTCATCTTTCCAGATATTAAATATGGGCATAATTGTAGGAGAGTGTTTGTCCATACACAATGTGGCCTGACAACTGTGCATAAATAGGTCCAAACCATTGACTGTTAAATTTATTGCAATTATACCTTTCCCATATCACTCAGACAGACATGAACTGAATTTGGTATGTGTAATAGCCAACCTTCCATTTAACTAGATGAATGACAGATCTGGACACTGCAGTTCCAAACAGCTACAAACTTAGGAAGACCAGGAAAAATAAAATTTTCCATTTAATTTCATTGATCCATTTGGCAGAATAAAATCATAAATTCTTCACCATGTGAAGTCGCAAAGATTTTGGCAAGAGGCTGAGACTTCTTAACAAGCTGATTGTGAGCTGCTATTAAACTTTAAACTGTGGAAAAATAAAATTAAAATCTTAGTTGTTGTCTAAAAGAAGTCTCCTATTTCACTGGGAGACTTTTAAAAATATTTTATTTTATGTTAAAACACTGATCAGTTGTCAAACTTAAAGCCTTTAGCACAGCCACTTCATCATGTCTTAGCTAGTCCCTAGATTTTTTTATGGAAAAATAATTTTACAGAACATGAACTCAAATTATCTCAAACAAAACCAGCTGTACTCCAGAAATTTATGTAATTTCCTAACTTCATCTAAATTCCAGAACTGGAAAGATTAATTCATTTTCAGTTTAGAGAGCAAGATCCAACTGGTGCCATCTATTTATTGCTTCTGTGAATTTAAATAGGTAGACATTTATTTCAGCAGTCACTAATATTTCCTGCTTACATTTGCTCCAGCCTAGAGACCTGGGAGAAGACATGATTCTCTTAGTCTTAGGAGTTAGCATGGGAGCCGGAACAGCAGAATCACATCAGGGAATATCTTGTTCTATCCACTAGGGTGTGACATGAAGGTGGAAAGCTGATAAGCAAAGGAACCCTCATAGACATAAAGGACAATTATGAAAGTACTTTTTCACTCTACCATATTTCCTATATTTAGTAATATACTGCACATGCTGTAGGTGGTATAAACACATTGTATTTTTTATTCTGGCAAGTGTCACAAGTAATTTTTTCTTATCTACTTTGAGGCTTTTTTGCAGCTTGGCCCATTCATTCCACTTGTGCAAAACTCCAAACTTAAGTGAAGCATCATTTCCTTTGCAGTCAATAATTTAACATTCCAGTGGACTGGTAAGATGAGCACTTCAGAGAATGGTTTGATTTTCCTAATGTGAAAAGCCTACATAGGTCACATGTAGTAAATTACTTGCTACCTTTGGCTACCATGCTCAGCTGATGAAGCTGAGCTCTGAAGTATTATTACCTTTCCTGATGACATGAAGTCATTAAAACATTCTGCGGTTTGAGATGTAATTCTAACACTCACAGGAAATAAGAGTTTCAGAAAGTGTGGTGCTGTCAGACTGTAAATTATCAGACACACAGCATGTGCCTACAAACCGCATTGGCACTGTGTAACTTTGTGAGGCATGAACAGACCAAAGACCCCATAAACTGTGCTCTGAAAAAAGAAACAAAACCGTAATTGTTCTAAGGAATCAGGTGGCATAATTTTATTTCTGGTAGAAATAAGAATAGTGGATATTCTTCTTGAGGAAGGATTATTATTATTTACTATAATATCTTCGTTATTTTCGAGTTTTGAGTTTATGTTCAGCACCTCTCAAGCACACAATCATGAAAATTATCATTAATTTCCTTAATCCATGCCCTTTCTGAGCCTTTGTGACAATATTAATTTAATACTTTTTAGTTTTTCAGCCAACTTTTATTATTCTGCTATTTAAGTGTATTAAGGAAGTGTTAAGTGTAAAAAAAATTACCCATTGTTTTAATTAACTTTTAAAGGACATCTTAAGGCTATTAATATATTTTTAGTGCGTATATTGAAATAATAAGCAGGGGAGTAGAAAGCTCTTAATAATCATATGTATGACCCTCAATATAAGCATTTTTGATTTTTCATTTTCTGTGTAACCTTGCATATTACCTATTTTCCCAAATTTAGTAATATCCTGTGGATACAGTGCTTGTTTGAAGGTGAATGAAAGTCCACAAACTCCCAATTATTTTCAATTTTGCACTCGTTTGATTAGAGTGCCATTGTCTGTAATTTTTACACTTGTTTTGAGTCTTCAAAGTGCATGATTCATGCCTTGAAAATGGATTGTTTTGTGTTTCCCAGCACTGCTTTTTTTTTATCCCTGCCAGTTATAACCTGATAACCTGATTTCATACTGTGCTTTAGCACAACAATACAGTCATCAAACTAAAGCAACACAGTAAGTGGGCACATTAGCCATCATTTTACTTGATCACTTGGGAGAGATTAAATTTATTCATTTTCAGAACAGATAATGAAATATTTAAAACATTTTAGAGTAAATGGTGGCAGCATTTTGAAGCTCTGGCATGCTCTTTGCCAAAGCAGTGTACTATAGACTGCGCATGTAAGTCTCTTGTGCAGATGTTTGGAAAATTTGTGCAGGTTTTATTTTTTTTTCCCTAGGCTCATTTGCATTTAGTTTATCTAAAGTGAAATCCATTCAATTTTATTGAACTGTAATTCTGGTAATTTACAATATTTACATGCTGTGGTTAGATTGAAATCAGTCCTTAATTCAAATTCAATCTAAATTTACAGCATAGTAATTAGGGCTTTGTAACTGACACTAGGGGCCTATTGATTTAATGAAAAACTTAACCTTACAGTAAGTGTTTAATTAGTTGCTGCAGTAGATTCTGTGCTGTCCTAAATTGTGGACTTTAGAGAATTAGGTAGTAATTTAAATTACATTACTATATAAAGATCAGAACTATATTTTAAAAGAGCATGTAGCCCTACAGATGAATTAATTTCTCAGTCTTTGAAAAAGTTAAAAAGAAAAAGGCAGTAATCAAAGCAATTGCCTACACATCTGAATTCAGGTAAAGCAATGATAGGAATACTAGAAATTACTACCTACCTTTGTAAAATATTGATTTAAAGAGTCAAAAAAAAAATAGTGACATTTTCTCTATGGAAATTTTCCCTAGGAGGTAAAATTTGAAATTTTATATATATATATATATATATATATATATATAAATATATATATGTGTATGTATATACAGATACATGACTCTATATTGAAGGTATCCTTGGAAGATGAAATAAAGAAAAAATCCCATAAATTTTCAGATTGAGAAATAATGAACTTCTAGGAACAGCAGATTTTGTTTCTTCCTATTTCTCCCTCTTTTTGTTATCACGGTTTGGTACAGCATGGACACCAAGTCACAAGTTGGAAGTGGCCAACTTGTGACTGCCAGTAACATTTTGGGTTGATGTATAGCTGTATAGCTATTGTAACAAATCAAAATTCATCAGCAGCATATCAGTACACACTCATCCAAAGCACTTGCAAATAGCAGTGACATTGCAGCTTTTTGCCATGCTGCCTGTCTGGATTGCCCTGGCTCTGGGAATCATAGAGTATTTTGTAATAGGTACTTCTAATATGTAAATTTTGGTGAGCCATAAATTTTATATCCCTAGAGGGTCATCTAGAAGGTCATCATGGGTCTCAGTAATTTCAGTATATTTCAGAAAAACATAGGTCTTATCAAATTGAACTAAACTCTAGATGTTTTATTAAAACTTTTAATTATTTTGCCTAATTTTAAATGTACTGGATTTTTTTTGAAAAGTAACAGGATTTTCTTTTTGGTGGCTTAACTGAAAGGATTTTAATCTGTGTTACAGTGTTCATGGATTTTCTGATCATTCAGTGTTCTTAAGTCTGGACGCAGTAATATTCCCATGTGAGATTTTTGCACGGAGGCCAGGGAACCAAGAAATCTGGTGATACACTGTGAGGGTATTATGTCTGTTCTAGTAAGGAGAAAAAGGGGAAAAATCATTTTATCATTTCCTTTTTTAATCTGTTAAAAAAAGAAAGGCATAAATAAAATACAGATACAAGAGAACAGATTTTGAACTACCTCAGTACTTATTGTAAAAACTATTAACTCTTACTCTTAAATTATTTTTTTTTATCACCAAGTAGCTACTAAAATACATGAAAACAATTGTCTTTCCTGCAGTCATAGAGGAAAGTAAGAATAGAAAGTAGATGTTCTGGTCCTGGTCTAGGTCCTTGTAGGCTAAGCTATACTGCTTCTCTTGATCTTTATCGTTTTATGAATAAGTCAGCACAGTGTCACACCAGACACTTTCTATATTCAGAAATGATAAATGGCTTCTGCCTGAATTAGCATTACAAAAAAGTGACACACATCACCATCAAAACCAGTTCTCAGAGCTAGAAGTCAATGTGCAGTTTAGGGGGCAGGTCAAAATCTCAACTGTAACAGGCAGATTAGTTTCCAATCTTGCTGTTTCAAGGAAAAGGTCATTTTATTTTTTTTTCTTTTTTTCAAAGAAAGGCAAAGAAATACAGCACCTGGAGAATTTTAACTCATCTCAAGTAGAGTATATGTGAAAGAAATAAAGACAGGGAAGGGAAAGGAGATACTGCGTGTGTAGCTATAGATACACAAGACTGCAAAATAAAATAGAGGGAATTAGCACAGGAAAAGCATAAGTAATGTAGTGAAATTTGAATAATTATGTAGATGGATAATAACATCAGAAAATTTACAAGTTCCATTTTTAAACATACCATATATCTCAGCCATGTTTTCCCAACAGTAGTCATCAGTGATATATTTTTTTTCTAGAAAAGACAGGCTTAAGCAGGGAATGTTTAGAGTCCTAGAACCACCCTCCACCTACAGCGCATTTTGCAAATTTTGCAAATTTGGTTGTAAAATGGTTGCAAATTTTGATGAGTCAGCAGCACAGTTCATCAGCAAAAGCAGTTTGATTCGTTTGTACAATAAGCATGATTTCAGCATAGAAATTTGCCATATTTATTAGTCTGATTTTGTTTTACCCTTTAGTATGTTAAAACATAATGAAAGCATTGTGTAATTCTGGAGTAACCCTAGAAGTTTGCAGCACATTGAGGTAGACTCAGCACATTCAACATTTGTTTGGCTCCCCTGAACTGCCAGATTAGAGGCCATATCTAATATTCCCAAGAATAAAAAATTGGCTGAAGGATTTCTGTGCCCTAATGACCCTTAACTTATAGCATATGCCTTTTTAGGAAAGACTCGAAATTGAAGATCACTTTTTAATAGAAATTCAAAACTGCTCAGAATGAAATGGCACAATTCAGGAAAAAAAATAAACCAGAAAACCAACAAAAGACAAAACAAAGAACAGCAAGGAAAAGGAAGACACTCCAGATTACCCTGATTTTTCCTCTGTTGTCTGATCATCAGGATGGTCACTGACATTTTGGAAAACCAATTCAATTTCCTTGAAGCCTTTCTTCCAGCGCAGAAGAAATCGAAATAGATATTTACTCATTCCAGAGGAATACTCTGAGTCCAGAGTTTGCTGGTGTCGGTTTCATTTGTCCTTCGCCTTATTACTTTTGTAATACTTTTGTTCCTGCTGCCAAGTGAATATAGACTGACTACAGATGAGTGCCCTAGCTACTGCCTTGACTTTGTGTACCTGAATGTATTCAGCTTTTCTATATAAAACTGAATTTAAGTTAATAATTTGAGTAAATAGGCAAATCCAAAGAACCTTACCTAAAAAAAATTGCAAAGTTTCAAGCCAGGTATGAGCTGCTACTGAAGCCACACAGAAGTCTAGCAAGTAAGACAGTGTGGTTTATGACATTCCTACGTTATTGTACCAGAGAATGTCTTTAGTATGATCCAGCTTATTTACAAACCCTAGATCCTATAGAAACAGAACACCATGAAAGAAAGGAAAATGGCTCTTTTACACACTGCTATGGTAAAAATTTTCAACGCTATTAGATCATTTGAAAGCTGAGATGCTAGTGCTGTTTACTTCAGCTTGGGTTTCAGCTAAATTGTAATAAATTCCAATTCAAATTTATTGGAAACTCTTAATTGGCATGGAAGTACACAAATTTAAAAGTGGTGGCTTCTTGTTTTCTTCCCCCACCCCCCTGCCAAACTTTATTTTTGTGTTCTTCCACTTTGTATTTTTCTAATGGGACACCCTGCAGTAACCTTCACTTTCTAGCTTTCAAAAATAAACAGGCTGATTGCACAAGGTTTGGGGAATTTTAGTTGTTGTGGTTTAAAATCTGACTACTGTCTGTAAAATGCCCTTGATATTGCAATAATGTTGGTGTTCTCAAGAACTTTTTTCTGTTACTGAAAAAATAGATAATTTCCTCTACAGATGTAATAAATGTTTTGTTGTGAGAGATCATTACAGTAACAAACATTATAATAAAAACTAACATGCCCTTCTGCTGCTGCCAGTCTTTCTTACAAATATACACATCAGTGTGATAGGAGAATGAAAGCAAGTGTGATATAATATGTATAATATGTAATTCCTGGCTTGTGATCATCTATAATTAGGCAATTCTCTTGCTTTTCTAATACAAGATTTTTTCCATTTGAATTTGCATGCAGCAAGTCAAAGACAAGGAGAGTGTAAGTCTACCTTAGAACCTAAAAGATGCTTTCTCAACCTTACAATAAGCTACATAGTATAAAGCTTTCCACAATATCATGAGGTTTACTTCAATGGCACCTGAAATAAATGAGATCAAATGATAAGACTGCTTTACCTTCCATTTTTAAGTTTGTGCCACTTCTGCCCAAGGCAGAATCAGCAAGTTTAAAAGTTCAATGCACGTAGAAACAAGAAAGGTAGAGATATTGCAGAGCAGCTCACTGTACAGTTTATACTAATAGTCATCTGCTTTTGAACATCTTTTGCATTTTCCATAAATTCCCACCAGATATATACATATATATGTATGTATATTTATGTATACTCATACATTTCCGGTTCCTTTGCTCTTATACTGGCATAATGGCTAAAAAGACATTGTAGTATTTAAAATTTAATGAACAACTTTGATTCACACAGTGAAATTCCATGAACTTTTTTTACATTTTGCTGAAATCATTCCTCCCAAGACAGTACTAAAATACATTGTAGATTTGCTTTCAATAAGCATGGTGTAAAAACAATTAGAAATTTATTATTATCCATTGTCTTTATGTCAAAGTTCCAAGCTCCATGTAAAATTTTTTTTTCTTATTCTTACATTTGCTTTTCTTCTGTTGTTTAATGCCTTCTTATTAACATAATGCAGATGAATGGGGTGGAAATAATATGTAATAATTTTTATAAACGCTATATTGTGTTTACCTGTTTCTTAGCTATATCTTGCTTGTTTTGCCTAAGGTGATGCTGATTAAATTCTTGAAAGCAACAACACTATCTCTTCAGTAAACATGGCAGATATTTGAATCACTGTAATTTCTAAAGTCTGCTCTGAGTTGGAATAGTCATTTGTTCCCTCTTCAAGATTGTAATTCTCCTATTTACTAATTTTTTTAACCCACATGGGATAGTAATAAAAATGAAAATATTCCTCCTGCCTCTTAATAAGGTAAAAAAATTAGTATCAAATTTAAAAAAATTAAGGACTTAATAACAGGTCTAATGCCTTAATGTGATCTTTTCTGAACTGATTACTTTATAAAAGGGCCATCTCTAGCAACTTCATCTTTAGAAAGGCAGCTGCATTTTGCAGAGCTAAACAAATAAGTCATTAAGTTACAGCAAATGTGCAGATCCTCAGGTTAGCTGATCTATACACTTCACATATTTGTTTCCATAAAGAAAGGTATTTAGACTTGAGGTCAGCTCCAGTCTGAAAACCATCTGAGGAGATGCACGGATGCTCTGCTTCTCTGAAGGCCAAAGAGCTGTGAGGGTGTCCTGCCTGCTTGGCTGAGCACCGCACTGAGCAGGGCTCCTGGCTGCACCAGCAGAAGACAGTAGGTGCAGCCTCAGGCATTCTGCCCACAGGCTGCATGCATGTTATCTGGCCAGCCAGCCAGCCAGGGTGGATGTTCAGGAGTGTAGGCTAGGTCGAGAAACACATTGCCTTCTATTCTCTCACCTGTTGACTTTCCTCTCCTCGTAAACATCAGAGCAGTACCCATGCACAAGAGAAAACTTGAATTTTACTCGTGTAGTATTTGTCCCCATTCCCATTTTCTACCAAAGCAATCTCTCTGCCTTTTTCTGGTGTTTGGGAAGGGGATTTTCAAAGTGGTCTGAGGTTTGTGGGGAGGACTAGGGAGAAGGAGAAGAAAAGGTTGCTTGGAAGGAGGAAGATAAGAAGAAAGATGTAGAAATCAGGATAATATTACAATAAGAGAGAGCACAAGGGTACTGCAGCAGTAAGACAGAATCTAGATAACTCAGTGTGAGCAACCAAGAAAGCCTGAGTATTATAAACTAGTGTCAACTATTTTGTATCTTGTTTGACAATACTGAAAGTCTGTCTTCATGAAAACTCATTTTTAAAGAGGGAATAGACTATTTTAATCATTACTTGGAAAAATGCTCCCTCTCCAAATGTTCCTTCCCTGCTCTTACTGTACTTAGTAGTTGTTTGTACTGCCAAGAGACTGCACTGTTCAAAGCAATATAAATCCTTTCATCTCCAACAAGAAGAAACCTTTACACCACTGTACGCTATACTTAATTATAGAAAATCTGTGGGGTTTTTTTTAACTATTTATGTTAGTTTTATGCTCTGTCACTGTCTCCGTTTGAAACTTTATAAATATTGAAGCATTGACACAGACATACAATGTGACTCCAAGCAAGTAATTTTTATCTTATAAGGCCTTTGATCCTTCACCTAATAAATGGCAACATTTCTAATTGCGTCTTCTTGCTATTTTTCCTACCTTTTTTCTGTATTTAGATTTGGCTTTTTAGCTCTAGAACAGGAACAGCAGCCTAATTTCAAAAAAGGGCAATATGCATACAGTGGAGCCCTTTGTATTGTTGATATAGCTGGATGGTAACATAGAGCAAATATCTAATAATTTTTAGTCAATTTTTGGTTATATAAACAGTTTTTCCACTGCTCAAAATATTCTTTTCTGAGTTTGGTTAAGCAGAGATGAGAAGCAAACACTAGACCTAATAATGAAAACACTTTGGGGCTTTTTTTGCATCTGTGCTAATTTGAATCTCTGCATGTTATGCTGTCTTTACACCTAAAATTATTATTTTATGGTTCATGTTAAGGTGCAGCAAAAATTTCATGAGCTAAATCATACTTAAAAATGTTGCCTATGCATGGAGGATTCTCCGAACAGCTGAGCTGGGAATATTTCTGCCATTGAAGAATCCAATTTCTTCATCCACCTTTCTCCAACAATATCAAAGACAGTATCTTTTTCATGTAGAATACTTTGTGCACTGATAGAAGTTTGCAATTCTTAAAACCTCAGAGGTTTCTGATAAACATTCAGATAATAATAAGCTTGCTAAATTCATTTTATAATCTCATTAATCTATGACCATGTTTCCATTTCAGTTTGGAGGATGGCTGAGAGTACCACTGTGCTGCATTGCTTCAATATTATCATGTTTGCTTGTTTGCTTGATGTGAATAACTGTCATTATCTCTGAGGTTTTACATTTTGTACGGATTTTCAGTTTTTGGAAGTTTGTATTTTGATCACTCAACATTGTGAGAAGTCAGGGTGTTTTTTCTTGTATATTCTTTCATTTATTAATTAGGAAAGTAGAAAATTTTGCAGAAATCCTTTCCGTAAGCATTGTTTATCCATCTTTTGCACAAAATGAATCAAAAGTCCTATATCAATCACATTGTAGAAATATCATCCTATCCTGTCAACATACAGCTTCAACAAGAACTTTAAGCAAACTCATTAGCACACTAAATTTATACCTGTGCCAACATTTGTCATTAGTTTGCAATGTAGGCAAGTCCAAACCATCTGTACACTGAAACATGGGTGTCCCATCTACCCTGGCAGTGAGATTGCAAAGCCAGTTCAAGGCAGACAAGAAAGGACACCACAGAAAGGAAATGTGGAATAATAGCAATGGGGAGTACACACCAACCTGCTCTACACATATCCTGTATTCTGGCATTGTAGAAGTCAGGAAGCAATGTGAAAACACTTTTCAGTCCACAATCCATCCCGCTTGGTAAAATTTGATTTATGCAGAGTCCTTCTGATTCCTCTATATGCCGGACTGTTCCCTCAGCTTTTTCCTCTCTCTCCAAGAACTAATGAGACAAATATCCTCATTTGTACCTGGTCCTAGAACAACTCTAAGTGGTTAAAAAAGCAACCAACTATACAGAAGGTACTGTCTGGCTCTTTTACAATGTTGGGCTACAATATTCTTGGTCTACAGAGTTTTCAGATAATTCAACTTCTAAATTATTAGCAAACGTCTAATTAGCATAAACAAATTGACATTCCCAGAGACTAACAATGTGTCCAAATACATGGTTTTTTAGCAGTTTTTCAAAGGGTCAATGACTAAAATTCACTGCTTCTCCCTTTAAGATTTCAGGTCCCTGCTTCTGAGAATGGAAGGTGTCTGACAAACCTAATTGTATATATTGCTGCTCCATGGTGGTGTGAAACAAGGCTGACAATTTTGTGGTTTTGGGGGAAGGATCTTTGACAATAAGAAAGTGCTATCTTATTGAAATACTAAGTTCTTTCCTCAAAATTCATTAAGAAAATGATGACTGAAAGTTTTGAACTAAAGAGGAGCATAACTCAGTCATTGTTGAAATAAAATAATGCCTAATAGAATAAAACATAGTTAAACCTCAAGACATGTTCTTTAATGTCAGGATATTAATAGCAAGTGATGAAGATTCAGCAATCATGCTTTTCCCTTTAGAGTATGTTCATCATTCTTGAGTATGTTACAGAAAGTGAGAAAAGATAAATACTGACTTTAATCAGTACTATGTGGCCAGATACTCTTGATTTGTGGTTCTGATTGATGTGTCTATATCCATTCTTTAAATTGTTTTATTCACTGGGCCTTCCTAGGCAATGAAATCACAGAAAAGTCTTGCATGTCAGCAGCAAGAATCTCGTAGACACTATTTTGACACTATTTCTGTGAAGTAGTTTCCAGATTGTTTCCAATTTTTATGATATTCTGCATTCCCCGAGTCACTCAGTATAAAAAAAATACATATACTGTGTTGAATAAGTTTAGGTAATGTTCTCTAGCTTTAACATAAGATACAAAAGTAGTAGTTTTTTTACGTCACAGTTCGGGGTACCTTTGTTTAAATTACTGAGAATCAAGAGGGTCTGGAATTGGAGAAAACATTAGCCTTGTATTTTTTGAAAAACAATGCAAGCCCTCTGAGGCAACCAAAAATTAGTGGCACCACCACTTTTTCAGCCTTTTTCAGTAAGTATTTGCTTATTATATGTGTCTTAATTTAGTTTACCTGCACTTGATAAAATAATAGTATTTATATAGTGCTATTGATACTATATTCAAGTGTAATTATATGTGAGGCAATCTGAATTCATACTTTTGTTGATTTGTGTGTTATTTTTAGTAATGACTTCCAAATTTCCCACAAATGTGATGTCAAATACTGTAGTCCCATACTGTGCTAATTTAAAGATCCCTGAATATACCACATACTGGTAGAAGGAAGTGTTTCACTTACGAAATGTTTTGATATTTGGCACCCCTGAGACTTCCTTAATTTTCTGGGAAACAAAACATATGAAGATTGTTACTAGCTATCTGTGGAACTTAGTCAGCAACTTTATTAATTATAACGGTAATACTATTTTATTAGCATGAAGGATTTTCCATTTGAAGTATTTTGTCTAGGACAAGCTACTGAGTTGGAATTGTTGTACCACCCATGTATTAAATCTTTTCAGATTAACTGCTTGCATGTGACATTCAGAGGGATTTCTCAGCACCCCACAGTTCTTGGAAGTAATGCTCACATATAAGGGAAGGACACGATTTCAACTGACAAATTTACAGATATTACCCATATGCACAGCTGTAGTAGCTGAGTGCAGGGTGAAAGATACAGCCAGTTCCTTCTGTATAAAACTAAACTCCCTAAAATGATCACCATTGGCCACAGCACTTTTTGCATAAGCCGAAGATGTTCACAGGCAATTTGTGGAGAACAGTAAACTGAAAATATTCACAGGATATATGGCACTAGGAGGTTACCGAAGTTCAGTGGTGTTTAAAGTTTATTGCCTTAGACTAAGTTACTGCAGGGGTTCAGTACCATGTCATTGCTTGGTCATTTTTGTGTGCTATATTGACATCCAGTAAAAGCAATTTTTATAAGAGCATGTGCTTGCATACGCCATGTGTAAATTTTGCGGAGGAAAACACCCTTGGAAAAAAAGTATAGTGGGCTAAAAATAAGTTACACAGAGAGAGAAACTCTTTCAATTCAGGACATCAATTAACACTGATTTGCACTGGAGTGTGTATGAAAGTACATGCAATATTCACATGCCAAATGAATTCATTAAAGACCAGTGTGATTACAGTGAATGTCAAATGAATTAATAACAATGGAACCTTTAAGTGTTGCCATTAATTTCACAGTGTGTTGCTGTTTTATACTTATGGGCTCTGAAGCTAAATGACACTCTACAGCTGCCCTAGTAGATTAATTGTGCATTAATAATCTATGGGTGGGCCAGCAATCTGGTGGGCACTTACATTTCATTGACACTTGTTACTAAAGAACTCAATTTCCAGTTTTCAGTCAGGAAAGCCATTTTGGATTTAAAATAGGCTCCCATCATTTCTTCTATATGAGATAAGAGTTCTTTAAAAGTGTTTAGTTTCTGAATTCTAGGTCCACATTAAAAATTAAGTGTGATTAAATGTGATTAAAGAGGTAAACCTTTGATGTTTTTTTTTCTGTATATAGCTCTCCACCTGTGAAATACCTCAGCGATTTCTGCCTGCTAGAAGATATCCTGGTCTGTTCAGGGCATTTCTTTTGCTGTCTAATATTTGAGACTAGTTGAATTGACCTTTGTTTTGGATGGGGATTTTTTGTTGTTTCTGTTTATTTGTTTGGGGATTTGGGAGGGCTTTTTAGTGGGATATTTTTATCATATTTATATCATTTAACTTTATACTGTTAAAAATGTGTGCTTCCATTCAGAGCTTAGAAAGCACATACTAGTTATGTACCAAATATTTTTATATGTCATACAGCCTAAATGAGAGGTAAAAAGAGAGGGTTTTTTTTTCCCCAGATATTTATTACTATTAAGTTGTATATTTTTATTTCCAAAGCATTGCATTTTGTTGTCTTACAGAGAAGTGGAAAAATCTGAAAACAAGATAGCCTGACGTCAATTGTTTTTTTTGGTCTTTTTTTGTTTGCTTATTTGTTAGTTTTTTTAAGCCAACAGTAAGGTAATTGATCTCAGACTTATCTGGGACTTGGATATGTGCATGTAAAAACATATACTATTGGACATGACCCTTGTACAGATGTCTAAAAGCTCTTTTGGATGCTCCCATGCAAAGGCAATTTAATCAGTCAATAATTCATCTAGAACGGCATATTCCCACTTCATTTGTACATTTGCAAATAAACCAGTGTGTGCTACACAATAGTAGTCTTCATGAAAATTTGTCATAACTCATTGCACTGCTAATAAGCCATTAATAAAATATGATTATCATACAAGTCATTAATCTAATTTACTAATCATCTAGGTCTTGCTGTTCTTTCTACCTCACTTTTTTAGAATGAGATATACACACATAAACAATGAGATATTCTATTTATGTCTCAATTGGAGTTGATAAATGGGCCATCAATTACATATTTTTAATTTCATCCATTAAACACTCTTCACACTTCACATGACACATTCTTAAAGATGAGATAGGAATGCACTTCAAACTACTTTAGGTTTAAAATGAGAGAAAGTGTTGTAATCCTGAATTACAATAAATCTTTCTAAATCTAGGAATGTTCCACCTGTTAAACACAGTAGTTGGACTCAGAAACTCATGGACTCATTCCATGTGTGTTAAACTTTGTGGTGAGCAGACACTGTCAGTTTGGGGTGATGTCACACAGAATATGCTCATACAGATACACAATGCATAGTTTGGACTTCATGTTCTGAGACTGCATATGCAAAAAGTGCAGGAAAAGAGAAGCCAGATCATCAATCAAGCTCTAAACCTTTCAGATCTTCATGATTTATACATTGTTGTGAATTCCATTGTATAGATCAAATATTTATCGTGTAACACTGGTGAATCAGAGGAAAAAACATAATCATTTTTTGGACTTTCCTGAAATCAAAATATGCACTCACAAATTCCCTATTCTTTACCTGCTGAGCTTTTATGCTCCTACATATTTCATTTGTGTTTGAGTTAACAAGTGGAAATTGTCACTTGTCCAAACTCATGCAAGAAAATACAATAGCAAAAAGTACGTTTCAATTTCCATGTTTTATTTTGAGTATATATGCAAGTACACACACACATTCCTCCTCTTGGTAGAGTAGTCTGAAAGTCCAGTCCTTGGCCTACCTGGCTAGTATTTCATGTATTTGTTAATTGGAATGGATTTCCCTTGACACAGAGAGGCAGGATAATGTTTTGATTGGGAGAGGTTGTTCAAATGAGTTTTTCACCCATTCTATCATTTCATGACACTTTTCTTACATTTGGATGCCATCTGCGTCCAGCCTCCCTGTTCATTTGCAACAGCTTTGTGCCCACTCAGTCCCAGTACCACTGACAGTGTGACAGGCTCTTTGGAAACTAACTATTGCTCTATATTTGTTGAGAATATTAGAAGCAGTGGCAACTGTCTCTTCGTCTGCAGCTGATAGCAGTAAGGGAGTTCAGCCTACTGAATTTTAAGACAAGCAGTGCAGGAGTACATTCCCAATTTTGCCCTCAAAACTCAGAACAATCTTTTCTGTTTGTCTTCTGTTCCTTCTCCTCTGGCAGGTCACCTACCTTTTATCCCTGTCCTATTTCACAAAATGGGGACCTACCTAGTAAAGTATCTGAATTACAAGTGATGTGCAAATCTGGTATCTGATTGAAGGTTTCCTCTAATTTCCTCTAGCAGTTTATAGCTCAAAAATATCATCTACGTAGCTGGCAAAGATCTCAGTTTGGGTTCATCTATTCGTGAGGGTTTTCACTTTTGAAGATCAGCTGCATCCTCTGTATAAACAATATATTTATGTTGCATAAACTAACTTTTCTGGAGATGAGTGGGGAGATGATTTCCTATTTAAAAATACTGGATCTGAACTATGTGTATATTCTAATGAGGGCGCTCAGAAGCATTCCAAAGTATAATTCCATTTTAGACAAAGTTTTGGTTTGTATACTTTGACAGAAGAAGGGCTATAGTGCTGTTGGATCTTTCAGAGTTCTGGCCATGAGTCACTATTCCTTCTGCATGCAACATGCTCATTAAACAGAAAAAAAAATAAAAAGGAAAAAAAAGGAAAAGCTTTTCTTCTCTCAAAGCTGTGAATATCACCCCCATAAAACTGTCAAAAGTTGTTTTTTTTTTCTCCTTCACTATTTTTCATTTTAGTTTTCAGAGTAAATTCTTCAATAAATATTTACTATTTGGAGTTATCTCCTCACTGCTCTGTAACTTGGAATAGATAGTACCTCCACTGAGGTAAATGTTTAAAAAGACATAAATGGAAGCAAATCTTGGCCCAGAATACAGGAAGAATATAATTGTCTGAAATATAACAAAGTTCAATTTTTTTTTGAGAGTTCCAAGGGGAATTAGGAAAATACTGTGTTAAACGTATTATCTTGAGCTGTAAGGGATTTTTCAGCACATTGAACTACTAGATCCTTGCAGAATGGATAAATTCAATGCCATGTAAGTATATTTTTATCAGAATTTTAAATAAAAATAGTTCTCATTTTCTGAGGGGGGGGATCATATTAACATAAAAGTAGAATACACAGAAGAAAACTGCTGTTTTATTTTTAAGTGACTCAGTGAACTTGAGAAAAAAGAATCCAAACAGGAAAAACTTCCATCTTTTACAGTCATGAGAACAGACATGTGCAGCTCTGTTAGAATCTGGATACTCACCAGGGATCTTACTGGCTCAATGCATCAAGAAGAAATGTCTGTCAAGCTCCTACAAACTTTGGTTTCCCAAACAACTGCCATATGCCAGAACTAACTGCATAAAGGCACTATGAATCAAGCATCAACATTGTGAGATTTAAGGATTTTGTAGATTTTCTTTTTAAAAGTTTCCATTAAATCTTTTCATTTCATCAGTTTCCCAGGCAGGTCACAACAGCAGCAGAGCACTCAGTAATGCACATTTAATCCTTTATTCTTTTGGTTTGGTGATACTTTGCTATTAGAGGAACTTCAGATCTGATTCTGATGAGTCATGACACTTCATCCTACCCAAGAAAGCATTAACCAGACTGACAGCGAGCTCTGCACTACTACAGTACATCCTTACTGCTGGTGTTTCTTCCAATATGAAATTCAGTCCCATGCCTGCTGCAAAGCAAGTATTGTCATTAAAACGATACTTAAACAAGCTCACTCTGCACTAAATGTCTTAATGCTATCAGCCTGACAGTTCTTTGGGATTGCTGTAAGCTCTAGGGTAGAAGAGTGCTTTATTTCTGCCTTAGACTGCCAGACTTCAATTCCCACAGACAATCAGCTACACCCTCTTTGTGAGCCTGCGCATCAGGCAGCCCATACAGAAGGACTGTGTCAAATGGTTAAATAAATAAATAATGTGCCTTGGGCCTGAAGCCAAAAATGCTCTCCCCTTGTACCAGTGTGAAAGGTAGTAGGAAAAAACGTTTCTGTTCTACTACTGATGAAAAAGGCAAAGGCAGTAAGCTCGGCATGTCTCTTCTCTAATACTACATCAGAGAAGCTCACGATATAGTGTTAAATATGTCTGAAATTTCCTTTTTTTCCAAGCCTATTTACTGATGCATCCTAACACAGATGGAACCTTTCTGCCCACACATATTAATTCATTTGTTATTTATGCACTTCTGATCTTTGTGACATTTTGTCCTTTGGCCTACTACCAAGTCATTTTTTATAGATGTTCTGAGAAAAGGTGGTCCTTGCCCTGCAGTGAGCCTCACAAATCCCTGACACACACATATGCATTTTTTATTGTTTTCACATGTTGCTTAACAGTCTGCATTCTTCCTGCTTTACAGCAGAGCAGATGGGTTCCTGCATAGCATGAAACAGATGAGATGTTCAAATCGATTGTTTTATCAACAATCAGTTGTAGATAAAAATCATTTTAATGAGTGAAATTAATGATGTTTGCAAACATGGTGTTAATTAAAGAACATAGCTTGGTCTTTTTTCCCTCCTTTTTTCCCCCTGCACACAATTTTTGTTACCCATGACATCTTTCATTATTGACTCATGCCCCAAAGAAAAGGCGATTAAAATCTGCTTTTGTTTGATGTAGCTCTTATTGAAGAAAGAAATAGATCTTTCTGAAGCTTCCTGGTGAGATGAAAGTCTAATTATCTCCACAAATGAAAGGAAAAGCTTTAATTAGGCCTGTGCTGAATCTGCGCACTGTGAATTTGTGCATTGTGATGGATGGAGCTCACATCTCCTCAGTGACTGCAGTTGAAATAATGAAGAAGGAGAAGAGGTAGCCTGGTCCCATGATTCAGCTGGCAGAGCAGACTTGGAGGTACACCTGTGTTGTGAGAGTGTGCCCAGAGCAGCTGCCACAGGCCATGTTTCTGTGCAGTGCATTCGGCTGTTTTACAGCCTCCTCCTGAGCTTTGATCTCTTTTCAGACAGCAGGGGTCCTAACAAATCAAGCTTTTCATGTTTCCCTCAGTTTCACTCTCTTTTGCTTCACCATTCATACTTGAACTCCAAAGAGGACGGATAAAATATTGTCTTTTTCTGAATCAATTTGATCAGCAGCAGACATGACTGGAGTGGGCATTTTGTCTTTTGTGAGGCATTTTAGAGCCGACTGTGGGGTAAATGCTGCTAAAGAATTGGAAATGGCATTTATTTATTTTGCCATTTAATTCACTATTTATGCTCTTAACACTCTTTATGCATGACCGTTCATTTGCTATGCCTTTCTTTTTTTACAATCTTGTAGTGTCTACCCAGTTAGAAAAGGTGACATTCTGGGATAGCATTAGACTGCTCCCAGAGATAAATCTGAATTATGACAAATAATGCATTATTCCACATTTTATAACGTTTCTGATCTATTTTTACCATGTTGCATGCAGTTTACTCTGTCTTTATGTAGTCCACATGATATCAGGAAGGTCAAACCACCACTTACTCACTTCACTTGCAGCCAGCATATTCTTCTTTTTGAGTCACAAAGCACCTTCGACATCAAGGGCAGCCAAGGAATTTACATCCACACCTTTGTGGGCAGGATAGCAATAAAAACAGGAAGATACTATTAAAGTCAAAGGCAAATCAGCATCAACAATCTAATATTTTACAGTTTCTGTCAGTATATTCAGTGTTGTTTAGAATTTATTTCTTTAGTTGTGTAGCCTCTGGAACTGAGGAGCTTAGCAGTCAACTGGAAGCATGCAGAAATACAGGGATACGGGATAAATGACAATGCATCTCTCGTTGATTTGTTTATTTAAGAAAAGGAGGCATCTGAATAAAACAGCAATGCTGTTTTTCAAAGCAAACATTTTAGGAAGTCTTTTTGTAGATAGATATACAGCATCTCTAAAACCTGGAATTGTTGAAAGCAAAAGGTGCTGATTCTGAGTAATTCAGCGAAGCAGTAATAGGGATTTTAATTTATACTATGTGAAACAGATCACTGGCTGTATCTACTGGTATTCTAAAATTTTATAAATTAAATAAAGTTACACAGTAGCTGAAATCTTACTATGTAAATTTTCTCATTTGTTTAGAGACCTTTAAGTCAGCTGGCACTTTTCTTAGTCTAAAATACCTTGGTTTGTTCTTTCTGCCCACCTCCTGCCAGATCCTTTCCACAGTTTCTTTATGTAGATTTGTCTCTTTTGTTTATGCCTTTGTAAGTATGTCCCTAGTGCTAGCATTGAGTTCACAGAGCTGAAGTCAGAAACCTGCCTTATACAATATTCTAATCCTTAGGCCATCAGTGCCAACATCCAAGTCTGATGCCCTAGAATTACAAGGATTATGGTGAATATATAGAGGTCCCAAAGCTCCATATAGGAGCAAAAAAAAACTGGGGGGAATACTGTAACACTGAGCACAGGTCTGAAATAGGGGCACAGCCAGGGGGGAAATGAGGAGGCAGTGGAAGTCTTGTTAGACTGCTGTGCTGAGATGAGGAGCAGATAGTAAATTAGGAACGAGCACTGCAAGAACACATCTGAATCAGACCCTCCAATTAACTGTTCTCTTTCCTTCTTTCAAGTTTGATTTCCTTTTAACCTTTTATTTTATTCTTTTGATCTCAGCATCTTTTTCTTTTTGTTCAAATGAAGAGCAGTGGTGCAATAATTTTTATTGAGGAGGTGCTTTCATTGTCAGCTCCTGTTTCCAAGCACAGCAAGTGATGAACAAGAGCTGGAAATACTCATGCACATTTTCAGAATATGAGTTTGAACAAAATTTGAGACCTGTGACAATTTAAAATGAAAACTGTTCTTCCACGGTTTGTGACAGTGTTGCCCCTATTGCTTCTTAGCTATTGAGAATCTCAGCAGATTTTATGGGATTTTATATGTGCACAAATACATGTTTAAACCAATGGAAGTTTATGAAAGAAAATATTGTACAAAGTAGGAGCATTATATGTATTTAGCTGTTATACGCTGGAAAATGGAAAAACCGTTCATTGCCTTCTGAAGAGCCTTGCAACATTCTCCCACACACCCTCTATTTGGGCAAAGTCCAAATTGCTACATGAAGATCTTTGATTAGGGATAGGCAGCAGAGTCCCCATGGAGGACTGTTGTGCAGCCATATGAATGCGTAGGAACTCTGTAATACACTTGTGTACTAGTAACATTATTATAGTTTCTGCATATTGCCTACCAGGACTTGCATTAGTTTAGTCCTTCTTCAAGGTGAGAGTCATTCCATCCTTGCAAAATACCTTGAGGAGTAAATAACTTCTTAACTCGTCACCAGGAAGAGAACTATTGTGTTTTGAATCATCCCATATACTTCCAGGGGCTGTAGAAAGAAAATTACATTATAGACGTATTCTTCTATTAACTTGTCATCAATAATGTCTTGAAAGAGTTGTAAATTCCTGTGATAAGGCCTGCAGAACACATGAGGTCTGGGCTTGTGGTTGGTGGTTGGGTTTTTTTCTGAGCACGTTACTGGCTGGCTGGTGCATGCTGAGACAAACACATGGTGCTCTCAGTTGATTCCATGTTTATGGTTTTGAAGTTTCCAGAGTGAGATAAACACAAACATGCTCACTTCATTGTAAACTGCTAATTTTTATTTCTGGAATATCTAAATGGGCATGTATTTTACAGAATCACAGAAGGGTTGAGGTTGAAAGGAACCTCTGGAAAACATCTTGTCTGAACCTCTGTTCAAGCAGGACCACCTTGAGCAAGTTGCCCAGGACCATGTCCAGCTGACTTTTTAATATCTCCAAGGATGGAAAGTCCACAACCTTTCTGGGTACCCTGTTCCAGTAGTCAGTAGCTCTCATAGCAAAAAAAAGTGTTTCCTTACATTTAGACAGAGCATGCCATGTTTGTCTGTGCCCACTGCCCCTTGTCCTATCATTGTACACCACTGGAAAGAGTCTGACTCCATCTTGTATCCTTGCTTCAGACATTTATATGCTTTGATGAGATCCTCTCCTGAACCTTTTCTTAGTGCAGCTTTTTTGATTCTTCCTCATATGAGAGATGTTACAATCCCTTAATGATTTTTGTGGTGTTTCATTCCACTCTGTCCACTGTATCTATGTTTCTCTCATACTGAGGAGCCCAGAACTGGACAGTACACTGTTGTGTGGCCTCAACGGTGCCACCTCACTGTGGACTCATGCCCACAGTTCAACAGCCTTTCCGAGAGGATCTTACAGGAGAAAGTGTTGAAAGCCTTACTGAAGTCTAAGAAGACAATATCCACTGTTGTCCCCTCATCTACCAGGCAAGTCATTTTGTCATAGAAGGTTATCAAGTTGGTCAAGCATGACTTCCCCTTTGGGGAAACCATGCTGAGTAACCCTGAAGATTTTCTTTTTGTTCATATGCCTGGAAGTGGTTTCCATTATTACCTGCTCCATCACTTCCTTGGGGATTGGAGTGAGGCCGATTGACCTGTAGTTCCTTGGGTTCTCCTCCTTTCACTTCTCGACCACAGGAGTGACATTTACTACTCCTAATCTCTATGATTAATTAAAGATTGTTGAGAGTGGTCTCACAATGATAACTGCCAGCTCCGTTAGCACCCATGTGCACAAACCATCAGGGCCCCCATCCATTTTCCTTAAGTACTGCCTGAAGTGATCTTCTTCCACCAAGGGTATACCTACCATGCTCCATATTTACCGCCTCAGTTTCCTGAAGGACAGTCTTCCTTGCAAAGATGGAGGCAGAGAAGGAATTCCATACCTCAGCCTCATCCATGTGCTGTTGAACCTTAAGTGGCAGGCCTACATTTTCCTTAGACTTCCTTTTTTCATCTCTTATAGAAGCCCTTCCTCCTGTCTTTGACATCCCTGGCCAAATTCAATTCTATTTGAAATTGCTATATGTCACTGAGTCTACATATGCTAGGAAATCTTATAGAATAACTTACATGGAGTAATTTGGTTTACTGAAGAGGAAAAAATGAAACATAAACAAGGTTGTAAAAAACATGTTGGTGCTTTTAAAAGAGGAAGAGAAGACAGCTATGATCCTAGGGACTTCACATCAACCTGAAGTGTTTATGATGATCACAATTTCCTTGAAAACAAGTGGATATTTTAGAAACTGTGGTGTTTTGAAGTGCCCCGGTCTGATAACTATAAATTTAAAAGACCTACAGAGGAAGACAGTAGTTTTTCTTTACTTCTCCAGCAAATTATTAGTTTACTTTCTCATTCTCTGAATACTATATTACTATATAAGACAAGTCAATATTATTCCAGAGTTTATAAGTATTCTAAGATATTCTATAGATAATTTAAAACCTATTCAGTTATAAGACTTTCAGTAAAAGATGGATGCTACAAAGCTGAAAGCAGAAAGAAAGACTAATTAAATCGAAACTGCAGAGAAAAATTCTAATTTTCTGTATCAGGTTATATCAGGTTATGGCATTCTTGAGATTACCATACAGGTAGGCATATAAAATATGCTTCCAGAACGCCTAAGATTTAAAGATGTTGTTGAGCTAAATCTAAGCAGCAGGAAACACAACATATTGAAGTTCCTAGAGATTTTATATTTCCGATAGTCACACTTCAAAGCACTCCTAGTTCAGGGTTTTCTAAAGAAGCAGAAGGTACCCAATCTGGAATGAAAATGGCGTTTACTAAATTTCAAATAAATTCTGTACATCTTCACCTCACATTACCCTGGTATTTTGGTTCTATTGTCAACAGTGCAACATGCTGTTGTACTTGATCTCCTACTTGGTGTGAAATTAGGGAAACCATTTTTTTTTTTTTTGCTCACATTGTAATTATACAAGTAAGTTTAGAGCTCAGTAAAAACTGAGATAACTCTGTATTGGAGAGCCATAAAATTCTGTAACTAACTAAACTATGATCTTTATTAAGAAGACAAGGAAGGAAGTACTTCTTTTTCACTCGTGCAATTAAATTATTTTTCACTTACACAATTCATACATTTAAAGAAAACCTTTAACCAGATGTTCTCACAAGACTAGCATGTTCCATAGATCTTGAAACATGGTATTCCAAAATTCCCTTAAATCCCAAGATAGGAATGATTCAAAACCAGATTTTGAATTCAGTGGAAAATTCCATTCTCTTGGGAAACATCATTGGCTCTCAAATCCAAAAAACCTGCCTTGGGATCTTCCATTTGTTATTAATACTGTATATAGCCATTTTCATTCAACTATGCATTTTGCCACAATTATATATACACATATATATTTTGAATTTTTTTTTTTAATTAGAAGGAATACCAAACATGCTCCTGTCAGTTTTTGCAGTCTTTAGGATGGAACCGATACAGCCCACACAATTCCTTATGGCACTGTGATATTACAGGGAGCCGTTTTCTTTCTCACAACCACCAGCTGCTGTATGAGAGCTGAAGGGTTTCTCAGAATCCCTTAGCCTTATGTTTCCTTATCTGCAGTTCATTTTCATGCCTGATTTCCCAGAATTTACTTAACATTTTCAGAAGGACGTCATTCACCCACTAGTTGTAGCTGGATTTGGATTCATAACTCTTTTGAAAAGAGATAGTGATGTGATTCTCCCTACCATCAACACATGATATTGTCAGAAGATAAATATTATTCTCATCAAAATATGATGGAAGAATTGACTTGTGCCATCCACCAGAAAACTCTGAACCAAATTAAGGCTGAACATACCGGATGTTCTTTTACAAAGATAAGAAAAGGGACGAGCCATCTGGTACCTCTTGAGGCTCTTTAAACACAGAGGATCATTGCTGGAGAAAGCATCACTGTCTTCTGAATTCTTCTAAGTGGTTTTGCTGTTGGAGGGGGGGGACTAGGGGTGCATTTTTTAGTTTGTGGATTTTTTACTGGGTTTATACCATATCATTGTACTTTAGATGAGCAGCCCTATTCTGACTCAATGGCAGCAGAAACTTGCTGGAGTTTTCTGATGTAGTAGATCCTTGATTGACTGTTAAGGATCCTGCTCCATATTGCAGAGAGGCTTTCAGCAGGGTCTGGGTGGCACTCATTATGGCCTCCCCAGCTGTAGCTCTCCAGACTAGGAGCATGCTGGGATCTCTTAGCATCATTCCTGTTCTGGAAATGGTTATTGTCTCTTTATATGAGGTGCCAGCTTTTAACCCTTGTATCTAGCAAGAAATGATGAGTGATGATCTCTGAGTTCATGTTCTGTTGTTAGTTAAGAATTCAGTGACCTAGTGTTTCATTCAGGGAAATGTCTTAAGAAGCTGAAATCCTCTGATGTCTTCAGGGTTTGAAACCATGCACCCTTTTGGTGCATGGTTGCAGAGATAACAATCATAATTGCAAAATAAGCTGAGCTGGCTATCACATTTTTATTTTTATTCACACTGTAGCTGAAGAACGGACCTTTTTAATTTTATGTTTTCTTGCAAATAAAAAACATTAATGCCTTTTCTAAGATTGGTCCTATAATGGTTGGACCATACTGTACTTATGGATAGTACTCAGTAAAACAAACTACTTTGTAATAAATGTAAGCCTATGACTAAGTATATTCTGTATAAATTCAAAAATTAAACTTGCCATAGCAGGTGGCTCATGCTAATCAGGAGCTGCTGGAGGTCATATTTGAGATATTATGCAAATTTAAAAGGTAAAAATACAGACTATGAATAATAATAATTAATTACATTTGCACTTTGATTAAAGATTAAATCTCAGTGTAATAAAAAAATGTGTCTTTGTATTGCCTGATATAATTAGACACTCTCCTAAATGACCAAACTTAGAACTGCCTATTATGTCCTAGCAAACCTGTGGGAGAGCCTGACATGTGTTTAGCAATCATGGGGTTTTTTGTGTTCATCAGAAAAAATCATTTTAAAACAATGTGGGAGGGGCAGTCCTTATCTTTAAGGCAACTGTTGGATAATTGACCTCCTTTAGCATTTAATTTCTCGAGCCTCTAGGAAGCTTAATTTTGAACATCAAAGGGGTACCTGTGGAAGAAACTGTTCCAGACTGGTGAGTAAACAAATTAGAGTTAATAGGGTCATTAGCTTCTGTGGTAAAATTTCAAACTGGGTATTCCTCACTAAGGAATGTAAATGTCAATGTTTTTAAGTCTTCTAAAATATAATTAGACATGGAACTTGAATACAAATGCTATTTGTATTCAAGTATTTTGCTACATATCCTATTAACAAACAATGTTTTCCATACTCTGGGCATTTTTTTATTAAGCATTAGGGAATCTGTTGTTCTGCTCCTATGCATTACTTGCCAGAAAATTAGAATAGAAAGAAAAAAGGTACAAAGCTGCTTAGTCAATAGTATGCTGTAAATATCAAGGATACTGTGAATTCTGTTTGCTATGAAAAATGCTAGCCAGTTAGCTTTAGAGTAACAACTGTAGATCTATTTAACCCTTAAATCTCTATGTAGCAGAATAAAAACAACTCAGAACCACAAAAAACAACTTACATTTCCTCATTTGGATGATTGATAATCTTCTCATCTGTACTTTGTCTTGGTTCTATGGCTACATAAAGGGGTAATTGCTGATTGAATTTGAAACAGAGAATGCAGCAAATTCAATTCCTACATCCTCTCATTTCACTTCTTGCACAATACTGAAGTTTGGGTTTTTTCAATTATCCTTACATAGGGTAATAGAAATACCACTCTCTGCCTTCCATCAAACTGGCAAGTTTCTAGTCCAAACACATTTCCACACCTTTGCCCACATACCTAATTGCAGGCTATGGAGCCTGGCATATCCATTCCCCTGAAATTCTCACTGCTAACTGTTCCCAGCAGCAGCAAGCTCCTGGAAGTAAAAGTTGTCAGAACAAATTCCCTTTTTCACTTTGCAACCCAAGGAAATTTAAAACTGTGGGGTTTATTCTAAATCTCTAGGAGGTCAGTACTCAACAATTACTTCTTTTTAATCCAGAAAATCACCTGCTGCTAGAAGTGTCATCATTTAAACAGGTAGAGAGGAAAATTTCCTCATAAGGAATGATAACATCAGGTCAGTCTAAGAGTTTGTAGAATAAGGACTAACTGCCAACCCCACAAATGTGTTTAGCATAGAAGGAAATAAAATATTTGCTAGAAGTGCCAAAGGAGAATTGCAAAAAAGATTTAGACTGGAAAAGTGCAGATGGTCAAGCACATCCAGTGGTAAATCACCTTCTCTCCATGAAAACTGATTTGTACCAGCAGGGTCTGAGTGAGTGCTACAGTGAATTCTACCAAAAAAACAGAAGGTGGGGGAGAAGAGAAAGGCATTTTAAATAATTGATCATAGCTATATCTGTGGTTACACGCATGGCATTTTTAAGTCATTAGCCTGAAGGAGCAAAGAGTTTAAAAAATACTAACTCTCCTTACTAAATATAATCATGAAGTTTAAGAAAAAAAGGGCGTGGGGTCTCATTTGTCTATTATAAATCATTTTGTTGTGATGATTTTGTGGTTTGGGCTGCTTTAATCTTTTAATCTTCTATTCTCTCTTAATGGCAACAATTTCTTTTTGCATAACACAAATAAAAGTAAAAACCCTTTCAAATGCTTTTTGTGTAATGTGAATCATGTTTAAGTGATGTTTTGAAAAAATCCTTGTCCATTAGAAGCAAGCTTTTTGCACAAGGCAAGATGTTATAACTGAGGTTTTTTGCAAAGTGGTTCTTGCTACTGTTTATTACCACTCTAACGCTGTGCTTCAAATAGGAATCTTTAGTTTACCTCCATAAGTGCATCTCATAACATTCATTTTTAAATAACCATTAGTTTTATTTCAACCTCCTACAGTGTTTTTGATAGAATGTTACTATTTTCTCACAATAATAATTTATTCCCACTGTAAGCCAGACTCTTAGACGAGTATTACTCAATTTCTCCAACTTACTGATTTTACCTGTGGAGACACAGCAATATCAAATCAAGATCACATAACATCTATGGCTAATTTGGAATCATATGCTGATCTCCTGATCTTGCATTCTGTGTGTATTCAAGGGTAAGACTCATTTAAACTAACTTAAGGCAGACAATAGTGAGGCATGTGATTTCCCTTCTGTAGTCAATGCCAAGACATGTGCCTCCCAAGGATAAATCAGGTCATCACAAAACATTGACAAGGTTGACAAGAGAAATCATGGTAAAAGTTTATTTGTCCTTCCACTAAAGTGGAAGCTAAATGATTCCTGCACTGTTCCATTAAAATGTTTCATGGTCCAGTATGTCTCACCCATGAATGTAGTAAGGGAGTGCTTCTAGTATGATTTTTCATTTTTTGATTGAAATCTTGACTATGAAGTATTCTGAAAAAAATACCTTTCACCCTTATTTTAGAATTGTTGACACTATATCACTCATCTGGACATAGTGGCAATGCTACTTATAGAACTTAAAGTAAAAGCAAATAAAAAACAGAATAAACATTGTGATCTGCATATTGGAATAAGGCATTTGTTTGTACACATTGGCATTCTTTTAATTATTTTTGTAAGGAGTTAAATAATAGTCACAAGCAAGTATTAATTTCTTCAAAATAAAGCATAAGACAGCAAACTCAGGATGTACTTCTAAAGAAATACTGAACTATTCAATAGAAATTAAAGGAAGATGGAATTTATTCCCATGGCTATTAAAATGTAATACAAAATTATGCCCTTGATTTAACTTGTTACAAGCTTTAGACTTCCATAGCAAGCTGAAATGCTTGAACTATACATAAATGGGTCAAACAAAGTTATGAGGAATGTAACTTTCTATTGCAATTTTTAACCTATTCCCAAACATGTTTCATTGCTTTTTCTCTCCCATAACTGTTCTTGATCCCTATCTAAGTGGTTATGTCAGACCACACTAGAAAGGTCTGACACCAGAGGGTGCAGAGTTGCTATTCCATGACTTCAGCACATCATCTGTAGGATAGCCTGACACATATAATCAGGAGAGGTGGTCTTGCATTAACCTTTTCTACTCCCAGAGGATAAAAGGATAATGAAACAACAAAAACAGATAATGAGGCAAGGAGAGCACAATTCTTGTGATTATGACTGAAAATGGGGGGGAGGGTGACAGCTGAACAACTTCGTGCAGACTTTCGATGAAGCATTACCAATTTAAATCATAAATGGAGTAGATATATATATGTAAATATGAACCCAGTCATGGGCTGAATATAACACCTAGAATAGGAGTCTGTTAAAGGAAAGAGTTGGTTAAGTTTGTTCTTATGACTGGCTACCACTTGGCAGACAAACATCTTCCCGACAAGAATAATAAAATATATCAATATTTTGTGATTTGATTCAGTTGACATCCTTAGGGAGAATGATTCAGTGAGGCAGCTGAAAACCCAGAATCTTACAGTTATAAAGTAAAACATTTGGTTTGTTCTGCATGGAGGAGACTGAAGGGAGACCTCATTGCAGTCTTCAGCGTCCTTTTAAGAGGAAGAGGAAGAACAGGTACCAATCTCTTCACTCTCATGACCACTGACAGAACCCAAGGGAACAGCATGAAGCTGAGTCAAGGAAGGTCTAGGTTGGATATCAGGAAGAAGCTTTTCACCCAGAGAGTGGTTGGGCACTGGAACAGGCTCCTCAGGGAAGTGGTTACAGCACCAAGCCTGGCAGAGTTCAAGCGGTTTTTGGACAATGCTCTCAAGCACATGGTGTGAGTCTTGGGATTTCCCATGCAGGACAGGGACTTGGATTTTGATGGTCCTGGTTGGGTCCTTTCCAACTCAGCTTATTCCATAATTCTGCGATCCTATGATTTGCTTAATGCTGTTTCTGCTGAGACAGGGTGTGTGTAACTGCAGCCTACAAAGACTGATATTATGGAAAATGCTTGTTCACTTTCATCTGTGATTTTATGATATAGTTTTGGGTTTTTTTGGCATGTTCCTACCAGTAAGAAACTACTTCTCCACAACAGAAGGCGGTCAAATATTCAGTGGAATGACAGAACAGATAACTGAAAAGGCACAGATTAAAAAGCAGCCACAACTAAATTTGTACATACTAAGTTAAAAGTAGATGAGAATCTGGCTACAGTGGAATTTGCCCATGGAAAGAAGTGATGGTATCAGTTAGCTCAAGAAAGCAAAGATAAGAGTAAAGCAAAATTGCATTGGCTAAAGCTTATTTCTGAAAAGCTGGATATTGTGGAAATGATGTAATGGTAATAAGTTTCCTTTGTTTTGTCACACTGACAATTTGCACACACCAAAGACTCCATTTATACTGAACTTACATCAGTTCATTTTGAACATGAAAGCTCTGGGCATCTCAGGAAGTTTTAAAACTTTCTTTTTAAAACATGAATTAAAGTCACACTTTAAATTGTGCTGCATGTGGTACCATGTTTACTTATGGCTCTCTGGAGTTTTCAACAGCACAGAAAATAGGCTTCTTCAATGGGAAGCATATGCCACTAGGGCCTTTTATCTGAATGCTTCAGAATCAATCAAAAAGGCATGATTTGAGCAGCCATGGGCCAAAGCAGGATTCATCTGTTTGAGTCTCTGACCCTGGTAATATACTGCATGAGTGACTCTACAGCACTCAAGCCATGTCCTGTAGGACTAACCGTGAATTACATTTGTGTGTGTCTGCTGTAACTCACCAGCTTATCTTATGCCGAGTGGGGTTGGTTTGGTTTTTTTCTTACTCTTTTATATGACAATCACTTACTACTTTCAGCAATAGTATCTCTTATAAAAATCATAGTTTTAGTATTTACTTGTAACCCATTATGCAAACCACATATGTATTGCTTGATTGTACATAAAAATAGTTACAAACTGTTCTCTTATAAAAGTAGTTTGAAATTGTTTTCATATAATACTTTGAAATTCTGATTCAAAAGGAAAGAAACCTGACACACAATGAAAGAAAATAGAGACTGAATAGAATGCTTTTGTTCTTCAGGGAAAAAAAAAACCACATAAACAATGGGTACAAATTTTTTATATTCATAAACTATACTGTGCTTTAAATGCAAATGGTGAAAGCTGAAGTAGGCACACTACCCTGCTCAACCATAATTATATTTCTTCTTGTGGATAACTGATACGGAAAGATCTGTTAGTATGCCCCCTCAGAATTTCACACAGACTGAATAGCCAATATAAAAGGATAATGTAGTCGACATTTTCACAAATGTATTGTTCAGATTTCATTGTGTCACACCTGTGTGTTTTGTGGTACATTGGAACAGTGCAGACAGACTCTTGTCACCACTTCTGTTTCTGCTTCTCTGGCACACTGGCATACATGTATTTTGTCTGATGAGATACTAGGTCCTGAAAAAAATGGGTTTATTCCTGACATCTGAGTGCAATCCATTCTTCTCTAGCACTTTCCAGGTAACTTAATCGAGATAACTTAATTGAGACTTTCCAGACCTAACAAGCTTTGCGACCATTCTGGTTTTATATCTCACTTCTTCAGAGATAGTGGTGGAAAGAGGGAGAGATTTGAGCTATGGACACATTCCAGAAAACTTACCAAAGTATGATTCACTTTAGTTCCTATAAGCAAGATGTTTTACAAAAATAATAAACACCTAATACTAAGCATACTCCATCTTGAGAATTTTGCATTTAAAGTCATATCTCTTTAAGAAACTCTTTGTTTCCTTTCTTCTACTTGGCTTCTCCAAGCATAAGCCCTACCCAGACTTCTAATTTCCAATTTCTTTTGTCTATTATTAGATTATTACATCAACAGATTATTTCTTTTGTCCCTTATCAGATTAATTAGATAATCATTTATTTTGATTATCCCACTCACATTTAAAATTCACTGATAGATCAGCCAAACAGAAGAAGTTTTATTGCTTTACCCACTATCTATATGGTATCTATTTTATCATTGGTACAAAAACATCTAAAAATTATATTAGTAGAGAGGATAATTTCCATTTTTAAAGTCTCTGAAAAGGAACCTAATGCCACAGATTGCAATTTTAGAACTTTAAACAGGCAAAATCAGTCACAAATGTTACTCGATAAAAGTAACTATGAAGTGAGCTCAGCTTCTCCATGAAGCATAGTTCTATGCCGGTTCTCTTCCCAACAGGATGCTTTTCACTCACTAATTTATCAAAGAAGTGCAGGGGAGGTGGGGTGATTGCTTTTTAACTTAGTCATTGATTGCGATTCTGTATCACTGTGTGTCCTGTGAATTCTGCAGTAATAAAGATGAGCACGTTGCTAGCCTGAAAACACAAATTTACTGTGACACATATGCATTCAGCCTCTTAGATACAGTTATAGCTGTGTGGTCACAGGACCACAAACATCTGTGGTACTTTGCAGGACAGAGTTAATTTTTTGCAGTATCTGCGAGGGAGCATGGTTGGGATCGGGGTGGTAGCTAAGACACAGATATCATTCCCAGGGGAGGGGCAAAACTCCCCTGCTTCCGAGAGAGGGAGGTCCTTCCAGTGGCGCAAGCATGGCAGGCAGAGCGCAGGGGTGGCTCTGGTCCTCAGCCGTCGGGAGCAGCCTGAGTGCCGTGCCTGTGGCCACGGCCACCTCTGCACTCTCTGCTTTGGGCACTTGTTATTAATATATTTGCTGTTACTGTCCATTTTCTTATCTTATTACTATTGTTGTAAATTGTTCTTATTGCAGCCTGTGATCTTTGCCTTTTGTGCCTCCAGTCCTCTCTAATCCCGTGCAGCAGGGAGGGAAGGGGGAAAGGGCGGTGGGAAGGGCAGAGTGCACAGCATCTGGTTTTGGAGTCATGGTTGGGGCAGTAAACTGAGGAACACCATTTCTAAACCATGAAAAATACTCCTCTTAAAAAACAGATGAGACCTGTGGGATGATTCTGTTAATCGCAAATTATTTCAAACTGTATGAGCATTAATTACCTAACATACCTTGACAGATCTAGGCTCTTAGGGACCTTTGGCTTCGAAGACCAGCAAGTTTGACAAGTAACACTGCCACAAAATTCCATCTCTTTATGAGGTTCCAAAGGGTTGGGTTCAAGTCTTATGCTTAGAACCTTTCATATAATTTAAATTGGGGGGAGAAAAAAACAAACCAACATTTATCTGCTTCCCCAAAATATTTTGTGTCATTATCACAATTGTAAATCCATGGGTTTTATTGAAATTGCCAGTTGCCAGTTGACAATTTTACTGACACCTGTTAATAGTTGGAGAAAAACTAAAACCAAGTGAAACTTTGAAGTAGTTCATCTCAATTAATATACCACTTTGATTTTGAATTGTGAATATCTGCAGCTGTGCCTGTTCAGCCCTAAGATTCCCTGACAAGATGAAGAACAAAATACAATTAAAGGAGTGGAGTAGAAAAAAGAAAGAAAATTTTAAAATGCAATTTAGGCATTGATAACTAAAAATATTCAGGAGTATGCTTATTAAATGAAACTCAGTAAATTGTCCTAATAGCAGTAGTAGTGACTAAATTACTCTAGTATGAACCATTGCTGTAAAATTATTTTGATGTTTATTTTTTTTCTTACATTTACATTGTTATAAAGATTGATCATCAATCCTTATGATTCATACTGGGTTTCATACAATAAGCCTATAAAGTATGCATTCTCACAGCCTTGTATCAGTTTTGGTAGTAGCGATACAAATTCTTCATGTAAATAAATTGTAACTCAAAGCTAAATTCCCATTATATTTATTGCCATATGAGATCATATTTAGTGGTAGAAGTATTTTCACTTCTTGAGGACCATAAGTCACATGTTTTGATCTCACCAGCTTGAAGGTGTCAAAAGCCCCCTGATTTACAGTAAATTAAATGTATTGGTGATGTCTGTATTCCCAGAACACCCAGTTTTCTAATGCCAGTACCATAAAGCCACTATCAGGGTGCTCCCATGCTAGTAATCAAGAAATGTATCAGGGCTTTGACTCACTGGACTATGGAGGCAGGTGTCTTCAGCTTATAAAAGTGATCCCTTCAGGGGCAGAACACATTGCTTTAATACTGTATAATTTGCACCATTCCTATTCATCTTTTGAAAGATTATTCCAATCCCAAAGCTGTCAATTTTGCATTTTCATAAGAACTAAATCAGTTTATAAAAAGTCAGAAAGTTACTTTCCTGTTTCTGTCCTTTTGATTGATTATCTATGGTTCCACAGCATATTACGTGATCACAGCAATGTTCTTTGGAGATATAATCATCAAAGAGCATTAATCAGCTGGGAAAGTACATGTGAAGGGTGTAAATAATGAAACTGAACAGGGGGCCATTAAATACATTTTTTTGTTTTCTGTGCTTAGAGGCTTGTTTACAGGGTAGGGGGCATACTGTTAAAAAGAAATGTTAAGAAAAAAGGCAGAACTCCTAAATTTTACCAACCAATCCATCTGTTCAGATAGAGAGCCCTGCAGACCTGGCAAACGTTGAAAGTTTATCAGTGTTCATTTTGGCTTTGAAAGGTGTGTTTAGTCCCTGTGGCTCTGAAAGCTCTATTTTACGAGTTAGGAAGTATATTCCCGAAGCAAATGTTTAATTTTTTAATTTCTATAGTCCTTGTAATCCTACTCATATAGTGCAGGGTATTTTATAAAGCCTATTTCTGTGTGGCACGTCAAATACAAACGATTGGAACCATTAATTAAAATTTGGTTTAGAGGAGAAAACAGGGCAGAAAGCAAAGTGTTGAAACTTGCAGCCCCTTGACTTGTAGCAGAGTTGAAAAGTAACTGATTGTGTGTGGATAATTGCCATGACTTTGTTTGGCAGACCCCTATTGTTACTAGAGCTGCAAGGCTGCCTCTTAAACTGTTCAAACATGGATCTCCCACATTATCTCCCACATTCATGTCCAGAAAGGCCACTGCTCTGTTAAAATTCACTGCTTGTTTGTTAAAAAAAAAAAAGTGGATCTACTTTCTGTGTCATTAATCCTGTGGGTTTTTGTTTGTTGTTTTTTGGGGATTTTTTAATGAAAATGGTTCTATGATTCTCTTTCTGAGAGAAACTTCTTATGCAAACTTCTGTAACTGATGTGAAGTGTCTGGTATTGAGTCACCTGATACTGGCCTGATGTTACTTTTATATCTGCAATAAGCATCATTAAGAGTAATCCATACAGAAGTCTATGACTCTTATTAGCACTATATTTGCTTTCTTTGTGTGCCACTTATGTACAAATAAACTTAACTTGTCCTAAGTAAAGAAGATTTTAAAAGTGAAAATTAGATGCATTAGAGTTGAACATTAAAAATATTGCAAGATCACATTACTGCATGAATTGCTGCTGTTTATATTGAAACAATGTAGAAAATCAGAAAGGCATGAAGCCTTCAAGGAGACGTGAAAGCAAAATAAACACAATTCAATGGTTTTTTATCATTAATAAAAAATTCTAAGGTATTGGAGAAGTAAGATGTGTTTGTCTGAAATTAGCTATGTGGAAGTCTGAGCACATTACTGTTACTATCATACTCAGTATATTCACCAGCCTTTTCTGGGTGAGATTAAATCAGCTAAAATACTTATCTAAAGGATTTTTATTGTGGATCTACGATCTCAAATTTTGACTTTTTCTTTTTTTTTTTTTTGGCCAGCCAAACATTCACTTATCTTAAGATTTTTATCTAATGTTTGAATTGTAGATATATAAGAAAAGGGCTTCAAATTCTCAGTTGAATTAAAAATAATTTCACATAATTTTTTTTTGCTTTCTTACCAAAACAATAATGACTGAAGCCTGGATAGCAAGAATTCTGACCGTAATATAGACGAGTTGTTTCGACACACGGAAACATGGAAAACTTTCTTCTTGAACAGAGCAAGTTTAGTTGATCTTTTCAGATGAATATGGCTACAGAACTTCTACGCATGTATCATTTTTCTTATTAAAATGACATTTGATTGAATTTTTTATTTTTGAAAACTATAGATTTCGCACACAGTAGAGAGGTGATTCTAAATAATTCAAAATACACATCTTACCAATCAAGAGGCAGGAATACAAGGCATGAGAAACCTTCTAATTTAGCATAGAGCACTCTCTTGTGCATAACTGCTGTCTTCTGATCAAACCATGCTTTTTAATCTCAAACAAGGAGGGGGAAAAGAGTGTTGGTAACAAGTACAGCTAGAAAATCCTTTAATAGAGATGGAAACTACTTCATATAGAACTGGGGAAAAAAAAAAGCGCTAGGCATTTTGTTATTTTTTTGGAAGGGTGGAATGACAACCAGAAACATCCTTGACTCTGTGTAAGCTCTGCTCAGCAGTAACTAAAACATGCCTGTATTATCAACACAATTTCCAGCACAAATCCAAAACACAGACCATACTAGTTATTGTGAAGCTGCTGCCAATCCCAGACAAAACCAGAAGATACCTTTATAGTGCATATTAAAGAGAACTATCTTCTGAGGAGTATGTTTTTTCCACTACTGTAATCTTAGCAGATGTGGATGTGAAATTTATCCATACTGGTATACTGAAAAAATTTCCAGCTTTCTTTTTGGATCAAATGTAAATTATAATTCATACTGCTGATGGTATCAAATTGTATAATGATTTAAGAACAACAGATATACCAGCAGATTAGGACTTTTTTTCTCAAAGTTTTTAACCTTATTGCAGACTGGTGGGAAAAATATCATTTCTATATCATTCTTGCTGCCGTTTCAAATCTTAGAGTCTAAACTGATATTTGTCTGCTTAGAGGCCCTTTTAACAAGGTTACAGGTGCAAGTTAAGAACCTGTGGTACTAGACATTGTAGAGTCACAGTCAAATTTCATTTAAAATGGTATTTCAATACTATTTCTTTTTAATCTAATACTAGTTAAGTATAACAAGGATAAGGATGAGAAAAGGGGGTTTGTACAACATTAATTTTCTTCCTGGGGAGCAGATTTTGCCAGGGGCAAAATGACATTCCTTTTATCTTGAAGTTAAAGCAACAAAGTTAGTGAATTTGGTTCTGCAATACTTTTATATGTACCTTGATATTCCTCATTTCCTGATGACAAGCTAATCCAATGGGAGACTCAAAAGCATAAAAATTTGGCAAATAGCATGCAGGGTTGAAAAGCAAACTTTTAAGACTTTATAGTACTGAAAATGAAAGAACTACAATTCAGCTAGTCTTCCTAGGACAAGAAGCATTGTTCTCTTTAGTAGTTCACAAACCTCAGCAAGTTATATCTTAATTGGTGTTATCTTAATTTGTCCAGTGGATGGGAAATAAATAATGTTTAGGGTTTTTTATTGCTTCATCCTAAATATGAAGGTAAAGCGTGTTAAAATCTATTTCTTCTTTAAGGGAGGACAACAAGAAGATTAAATGACAGGTTAGGTAATAAATAAGATGGTTGAATAATTGAAATCTCTTATAATGTGGACATCAACAGATTAATTTTTGGTAGTAAATTTATTTCCAGTAATGACCTTTGGAAGTAATCTCTCATTAGTAAGCTGACACAGTGAAGGAGAAGATTTTAGACTGTTGCTTAAATTTGTGCTAACTGCACTGTGCTCACATGTGTTCTATGTAATTCTCTTCTTCACTTGCATAGAAAGCCGAAGAAGCAATACTTATGAGCTCTTAAAAGCCTCTTTTAAATCACTGTCAGTTTGGTAATTCAAAAAATAGCCTATGCTTTTTGAGATGGCACCAAAAATTTTTAAGTTCTTTTTATGCTTTTTAAAAAGCATATCTTTTTATGCTTTTTTTAAGCATAGCTTTTTGTAACATAAAAGGGAAATTGATCTTTGGTGTCTATTAACACAAACAGGAAAAGTTATCTTGATATGCAATATTCTTTGTAAGATTTAATTTATAAAGCCTTCCTGGAGAACTTGAACTCTAAATGAAATAGCCAATAAATCACTGGAAAATATTTTACTCTAAAGCGTGGATATAACTCATTACCTGTTCGGGCCCTGGTTCCTTAATCCGGATCTAGTATTCTGATTTTCCTACATCACCATTTCTATAGATGTTTTTGCCTATCAAAAACCTGTGGCTTGAAAGCCATAATCTCTTCCAGGTGTGTAGATATGTCCAGGGATAAGATTTAGCCTACTCAAATCTGGATTAGCACCTTCCTACCAAGACACTTAAAATCCATTCTTTTTGTATGAAGCCAAAAATAAAAAAAAGGATACATTAAATAGCATAAAACCTTAAAAGTAAAATTGGTGTATTTGGTGCTTTATTTGATAATATAGCTCAGAGCATAAAGACTGTGATTGCAAATACTAATTGTTAGGTTTAAAAAGCCCTAGAGAAAGAATTGCTGCTAGTCTTCATGTAAGAAATTTCAAGGTAAAAGACAACATGTTTAGCTGAAACACGGCTAATTACAGCAGAAGTAGATCCCTTTCAAAGTCTGAGATGATGACATACACAATAGAGCTGTTAACTTCAGAAAACTGAGTGCTGATGTAATCAAATAAGGAAGCTGATTTCTTTTCTGTGCCTGTATTTCAAGAGAGATTCAGACCAATATATTGTTTATTTGATTCTCACATTTTTAGGGTAGACAACTCTGCAAGAAAAAGCCACTCTTGCTCTAAATCTAAAAGTTCAACCTTGTTCAATCTTGTGTAATTTTTTAAAATCAGACTTTTCATTTTCATTCACAACATTTTCTATTTTTAAGCAAATTGTTCTGAATTTCCGTTTTTACCACTTTACATCAAGAGTTAAAAAATTATATATATCCTGTCTTGGGCTGTATTTACAAATTGTTTTAATATTGTTGGTCAAGAGTCACATAAATCCTTTTGAGAGAACCATAAGGATCCTGTAATACAAGCATGTTTATTACTGACTACTCAAACCAGTCACAAGCAAGATCCCTGGGGAGGAGTAGCCATTCCATTAGAATAGAAAAAGTCAGTGTTAAGGGAAAGCATTGTTGGAACTTCAGTAGAGAAACAAATAGCCAATACCTTCAGTATCCCCTCAGTCTCAAACATAGTCCTTTTCTCATGTAAGAAATTTTATTGCTAGAGTATATGAAAAACTCAACTTCTTTTCTACCAGCTCATTAGCAGTTTAATAATTTCATTCTCCAAAACACATTATGTCCTGTTCTGTGAAACTTGTTGAAGCTATTTTTAACCTACCAGACTAGTAATCTCCAAAGATATCTTTATAGGTTTTTTTTTCCTTTTACAGTTTGCTGCAAGTTTGAGACTTTATCAGGAGGGCTGAAATTTCCCCTTAATTTTACTTCGCAACTAAAGTTTTTGACTGCACTCTCATGTTTGTTTTGCCCAAGACCAGCAAAATTCTGTGACCATTATCTCAGGTTCTTCCTGGTAATTGCTGACTTCCCTCAGTCTAGCATGGTAAAGGAGAAGGCCTTTTGTACACTGTGGATTATTTTGAGAGTCTTAAGCATGTAGGCATCCAGGGAAGAGCGGACTGAGTAGTATCCACAGATTAATTGGTACTTTTTCCTTTCCAGATCTCTGCATTTGGTGTCTTCTTTTTAAGTTGTAAGCTGCACATCTCTATCCTCACCTGCAAGAATTGAATTTCTCTTCTGTCCACTTTGCACTACTAATTGACTTAGGGCTTTTTTTTCTGTGATGAGACTTGAGGAAGAATAAAAAGGTGGTAGAAGAGTAGTGGCAAAGAGTAAACAACTAAGGAGAAGGTGTTTCTCTATACTGGAGCTATTAAGCGACTATATAAAAACAATAATTTTCTGAAATGGAAATCTGTATCTGTTTATGTGAAGCAAAAGATATGCTCTATCAGCAGAATCTGTGGATTCCCAGCCACAGAAATCTTCACTATTGTATCAGTAGATATATGCTTAAAATATGTTTGGAGTACAAAAGCTTAATATCAAAAGTCTCATTAATAGAAAAAGAATAAAATACAATTTTTCCCTGGATTTATTCAGGAACTGTAATGAATATACTATTCTCTATTGCAAAAGAAAAATTAAAATAATTTATGGAAATCTCTACAATAATAAATGTATATATTCCAAATTATTATTCTTAACTGTACTTAATTGTTCTTTGTATAGTTATCATCAATACACATAGAGTAAGGTTAATAGAAATTATTTAAAAAGTGACAGATAAGAGTTAAATAGACTTAGCTGTTCCAGATTTGATTTGAAATAGATTTTGAAAGAAAAGATCTGAAATTATCAACAGCTACTAACAGAAACAAAAAAGGCAAGCCTTTATTACCACTATGTGTGGGTCCTTTTTTCAACCACCCAAGCTCACTTTAAATTATTCTTCCATTAACTCACTGTGCTGCCTACTTCTAGCCCTTGCTGAGCAAACATCAAGAGCTATACCCAGCATGTGTCCTGTAGCTCAGAACAGGAAGCACTTTGGTACTCTGTATTCATGGGGAGAAATGGGAGGAGGNAAGAAAGAAAGAAAGAAGAAAGAAAAAAAATTGATGCATAGTTTACTAATACCTGTTACTGAGCACAAAAATGAAGCATTATACTATTAGCTGAGGGGGATCTAGTTCCTGAAAATTAGTTACTTATTTTCATATTCTTGGCACTGTTATGGATGCATTAACCAGGTAATGGTTAATAAAATATCAAAATCCAAGTACAAATGAGCTTTTTCTTTGTATGTGCTTGGTGAAACAAGTACAATTTTAATCAAATAGTTGTTCATTGTAACAGTGTGGAACCCTTCCTTGGAGTGCAGGAGCAGCTTTTACTTGACACATTCAACTTTATTTCCACTACCTGGCAAATTGTATTTCTATGCTTTTATCACCAAACCCAAATTTCCAGTCTCCATTGTACTCAACTATGCAATATCTTGAACAGATATTTGGCCATTCTCTATTTCTTCGTTGACTATATAGACAATGTAACTTTCTTGAAAGACAGTAATGCTGCCCAACTCATACATTCACATGAAAATATAACATATTTTTCTCTGTATGCATTTTATTAATTTACAAGAAAACATAAGCTTTATAGTGGAAAAAAGAAATTAATCAGCTGCAGGGAAACGGAACTTACAAATGTTTTTAGTCTTTTTCCTTCCTTAGTAAGAATGTGAACATTTAAATGTATGCAGCAGAAGCAGATGAAATTACATCCTCTGACACTTGTTAACTCTAAAACAGATATGTGATTGATTGCAAGGTGGCATAGCTGCTGGCATTTTTTGTTGGTACATTTTGCTGATAAGGTGAACTTCAGGTGCATCAGTGACACATACAATGTTTCAGGCACTTTGAGTGATTTCAAAGCTAATAATTTATGAAAGCTTTTGGAACCAGTTATTAGGTTTGTCTCTGAAGAGATTGATTTTTTGTTTTAATCCTCAGTTCCTTACTATATATCCTGTTTACCTCACCTTATTTAGTTAGAAAACAAATTCATAGAACTTTAATTTAGAAATGTCTGCTTTAACTACCTGTCAACAACTTAACCAGGTGTCCTGTATGAAATGTTTGGACTAGAAATTATCTGCAGCAGATGAGTCTAGAAAAAGGTGAAGAATATATGGAAGGAAGAAAAAAGATAATTTCAAAACAGACTAAAGCATAAGGGGAGGAAAAAAAGTGTCTATCAAGAGGTTTAATGCTTTATTTGTGAGACTATTAGACTTAGTATGTTAATACTGTGAGATAGAGCAAATCTCATATCCTGCCAATGTAAAAGAAATAACACCTGCTGCTGAAATTGACCCCATTTATGTCGTGTGTCCACAGGTCCCGTCAGGACTTCAGAAGTCCAGCTACAGACAAACACAGTGATTGAGACACTCCAGAGAAGTATTAGCTAATAAAAATACAAAGCTCTTTCTCTTCCAATATTCAGTGTATATACAATATTGGATCACTTAACTGGAGTATGCTAAAACATAACTGGAAGAATAGTAATGGAAGGAAGAAAATAAATTAATTACTTGCTACTGTGAATTGTGGCTAGATTGCAATGGGATATATTAATTTCAGAATATTTTATAAATATGGATGAATATATTCAACTCAAGAATGCAAAAAATATATCTAATCTATAAAATTTCTGATTATAAGATTTTGCTACTGAAATTATTGCAAAACTATTATGTCATTATATTCCTAGACAATTAAATGGAAATTCAAGTTTTATTCAAAGCAGTTAGTTGAAAGATTTACTAGCATGCTGTAAAGTTTTAATTCTTTTTAAGCAGACATTCCTTTATAACAACTCTAACATGTAGGTCTACATCCAACACTAACATGTAGATCTTTTACTAATTTCCTGAGAGTCTCAGCTGTACTCACCATGGAGCTGTGTCTTTTTGATTTGCCAAGTAAAGTAACATTTCTTTATGACACATAGACTTATTGAAGGTATTTAAGGCAGGTCTAACAGTTACCCTTTGTGGCTTCCAGTGAATGGAAATGACTTCAAAGATTTTACTACAAGCATAAAAGACATAAATAAAGGATGACTAGCAGGTTATATTGCTATTTCAAACAATTACTTGGGACTTGTAGTAACATCGTTTGTATTATTCCTAAATTGGAGTGTCAAATTAATTTTTGGTCAAACAGCAATAATGCTAGTAAAGGTGGTCAAGGGATGAATTTGGTCCACTGCATTTTGATTCCAGATGTTCCAGAGAACTTTCCATGTAATTGCTACAACTAGAATTCAGTCCTCTAAACAAAGTGTAGGAAAATTAATCCCACAAGAAATCAAGCTTGATAATGAGGAAAAATGGATTAGCAGACTTTTTATGAGTGCTAGAAGAAGGATTACTCTGTGGCAATGAGCCTCAGTGGAAAACTAGGTGACAGATTAATTGCCCAGAAGTTGCAATGAAATATGCCCATTTGTCATCTCCATAGTCCCAAAATACAAACCTCATGGCACATTTACTTATTTTTAATTAAAAAAAAAAAAGTTTTCTTCTCATTGTTTCGAATATAAAACAATTAGAATGCTTTCAAAATATTGGTACAATAATTTCCAAATATTCACTAGAATTTTTGGCTTTTTAGGAAGTTATACTTTTTTCATTATCAAGAAATAAGGTACAGTTATTCTTCTAGTAGATTTTAAATATTCCATCAAAAGTAGTTAAACTGAGCAGTCCTAGAAATCACAACAAAATCCTTTGCAGTTGACCCGCTGTTTGGATTGCAGAAGATATCTTGCCTTTTTTAACACAAAATCTGTCAATTCATGCATCTGGTTCTGTTAGTATGTAAATTTAATATGTGAGCCTTACATATCACATGTTACTGTTGAAAATGTGTAATTAAAAAAAAATCAACAAGGCAAAGCCAGCAAAAATACTGAGGACAGTGTTGTGAAAAACAGACTTCACTTTGAAATTTCAGGATTTGTAAAATATAGATGAGAAATATGCATGCAGTGCTTAACATTGGCTAGTGCTCAGCTTCTCCTAGTAACATTCTTTTTGATCACACTAATAATACACTATGAAGCATCACTCTGTGGGATGCAGTTAAAGCCTATTTAAACCAAAGGAACTGCTCACACTCTCCCAGGAGAAAATATCAGAATATTTTTATTTTTACCTCAGTCACTCCAGAAAACTTCATAAGGGATAGTCTCAACCAGTGGTACAGGAAAATAACTACCACCAGTATGCCTGGGAAAAATGGGAGAGAATTGAAGAGTAAATGTGGTGCTGAAAAATACTGAATAAGATGATTCAGAATTAAATGCTTAAGGCTTGCTTGAGCTTAAGTTGTGGAAGGTTTATGTAAATTAGGCAGTTAATGGATATTCTTGTCAGGGATCTTTGTAGAAAATGCAAATAAAAAAATCCTGCTCTACCTCCTCTCCCCATTCTCTTCCCCAGCTCCCAAGAGCTAATTTTCTGCCACAGAGGCCACAAATTTAGGTCTCAGTTTTTCAATATTTCTGTTCTCATAAAAAATTAATTTAATACCATTTCATGCTTAAAGCTGCCTACTTTTATTTTATTTTTTATAGTTGTGACTTTTAACCATCTGGTTTTTTCTTCTTCTTTTATTTTTTTTCTTTTTCTAAGAGAACAATAAAATAATTAGCTGGCGTAATAAGGGATGGTAGATATATTCCTAAGTAACATATATAGGGTCCTTGGGATTTTCCCAAACTTGGTAAATAAATCAGGTTGAAAAGTCTTCCCTTTTGCAATATCTTTACATCTAGAGGGAGAAAATATATGTAACTAATACTCTTAGTAAAACAGATTCTTTTTTAGGCACATATCAAAAAGAGAACTGAAGCACTAATGTAATGAGCCTTGCTATACTGAACTTTTAGTCCTGAGCAGATCAATTAGATGCAACAGAAAAATAGGATAGAAAATACATCTCTTTGTTCACTGGAGCCTATTTCTGTTACTCAGTATAATTGTATAACTTTCATAAACAGATCAGACTCCATCTTAATGGGAACTTGCTTCTGAGTACTTTATTTTTCTTCACCCTACTATTGCTATTGGGAATCTGTTCCAGACCATCACTGCTGTCTGATCATTAAGAATACTTTTGATCTCTAGCCTAATTTTATTCATGGACAATTTATAACATTTTTCTTCTGCCAACAGTGTCCTTTAGTTTAAGTAGGCTTTCTCCTTTTATGGCATATAATTATTTTCCAAACATAATTATTTATAGGGAGTAATTATATGTCTTCTTAACTACAATATGTCTTCTTAGCCATTATTTTGCTAACTTAAGGAGCATAAGCACTTTTACTCATCCTTTGTATGATAGGTTCTCTATTACTCTGATCCTCTTTTCAGCACCTGTTCAAGCTTGGTTTCCCCTCTGTTGTGATTGACTAGATGGTATATTCTCCATACAGAACAAAATGTTCCTAAAGAGAATTTGCAGGTACTGTACAGAGAGACAACAGAAGTCATTGTGCAAAAATCCACCTTGGACAAATTCTAATGTTTGTGGCTCTCATATGAAAACGTGTCATAATACTTAATATGCTAAATCTGACATTGAGCAGGAATCTAGACATTATATTTAGGATTAAGAGATCCTTCAGAATTTGCAGCTCTGAAGTTTGTCTTCACAGGTTAGTGTCTGTGAACATTCTTTCCAAAAATAAACCCACCTAACTTATCTTCAAGATTGATTAAGTAGGCGATAGTTTTAATTAGTTAAGACACTGAGAATGTAATATTTCTCATTAGATGATATGTGAAGTTTTATCACCATGTTTAGAAGGATGTAATAGAGGAAACCAGCATTAGGTAGGATAAATTAAACAGTTTGGTAGAAATGTTAATTAAGCAGCTTCAAGGAAGAAGAGAAGTATAATGTCTTAATATCCCACAGTAACGTATGGTATTTCAGTGTTCTATTACAAACAATGAACATGGAAGCAGAGGAGGAAGTAAACAAGATTCCATCGTTATTTCTGACTAGAAGAAGCAGAATTGGCTCAGAGTGGCTGTTTTGGGGACTCTGGTTGCCATCTTTAACAGGAGGAGCACAAAAATCTTATTTTAAGAACACTTCAAGGTTTATAGATTTGAGGACTTTTCAGAGACTAATTATGTGTTCAAAAAATCTAATATCCAGCTGAGATGTATAAGCAGCCAAGGTATATCCTTATTCCTGAGGTTACTGTTTGTAATGCATGCTGTTATTTTAAGTCAATAGTTATTTTAAGTCAATAATTATTTGAAGGTAAGCATATTCTCATATTCTTAAATCTTTTATACTGGTGAAATTGAATCTGAGTAATTTGGTTCATGTCAAGCATTCTATTCCTTTGGGTCACTATTTAAAGGTTTCCAGTCTCCCTTGAAGTATGAGGGACCTCATCATATATAGATTTAAAAATGGTCAAAATTTATAGAATTAATTTTCTGAACTGTATTCTGAGCTTCCAATAAGGAAGAGGGAGAGCTGGAATTGAAAATTACATTTCTGCTAATGCCTCACATAACGTTCTGTATGCAAATGCAATGATTAGAAAACTTCTGAAGAGATGATAGACAGATATGTGAGCGTTCCACTCTCTGAGCACTGGTCTAAGTACCAGCCTCTGAAATATCATGAGACAGAAATGCTCCTATTGTCTTTTTCCAGGTATTGTTTCACTTTGCATGAAACAATTGCATATTAATTAGCTCAGACAGAATGCAGGAGTTTGAGGATAAAAATCCATCCTAATGGCTGAAGTTTCTGTACAGGGAGGGAAGCTGGTAGTTGCAATTTTTAGCACATAATTTGTTTATGCATTTTACCAATAATTAATAAGTGTTGCCTGGAAATTTTTAATGGCCCCCATAATGGAAAGGTTTTGAGGAGCTGAGCCATTAAGATAGGAATGTATTCTCATTTTAACTTCTCTCTATCACTGTGATTTTTGATTTATCCATATACAGTAGAATTGCTACAACAGGAAGGATTAAGAGTCTTTGGATAAAAAAAAAGCATAGTAGATTGATGCTGATAGCTTAGAAGAGGTGGGTTTGATAGCTCCTTGGCAGAAGACAAAATAGAATCTTTGTCCTGTATCTTCTTGCAGTGCGAGCTATTAAATAAAAAGCAATGTGAGGAGATCATCCATTTAGATTTAGAAGAAGTCTATAAGCTCAATATATTCAGTGAAGTGCTTGATCCTTCAGGCGTAGTCAGGATCTATGCTTAGCACAATTCTTTTTTCCCTTTCGGATGCTGACTGTGTAGTCATGAAACTGGTGCCAGTTCAAGAATATGTGTTTTGAACGTAAATAAGAGTAAGGTGAGATGCCAAGGAAAACCTTTAATCTCTTTTAAAAATATTCTGAAAGTATTGATTTGATTTTTCCTTTTAAAATTACTTTTTTAATGTTAAAAATTGAAATTGGGATGTTTTATAAATTGTAGCTTCTATTTAAAATAAATACAAATAACAATTTTGCAATTTTGGAAAATTTTCATTATCAAAAATAATTTCATAAAACTGGTATTGAAAAATTAGATCTCGATTTCTCATTTTTGTTAAGGATGAAGTGTACTAAACGATGCAAAAATCTAAACTATTCTTATGGAAGAGGAAAGCAATTATAAAAACTATTATTTGGTTTTAATAAGTCCCATAGAGGTTAATGTATTAATAAAATGATACTTTCTTGACAAGTTTAAAAAAAAAAGGCCCTTTCAACACTGCATTTTATAATCGTTTATGCACTTTCATTTTTCATATCTTCATTGGGAAAAATGAGATCTCAACCCAGGGCCAGCACAATCTGGGACAATGCCTGTGCACAGCCCCGCTGTAACCAGGGATCAGACCTGGTGAGCAGGGAGCACAGACTACTGTGAGTTCATCTCCCACTGCTTTACACAGCCCTGCAGCACCACCTCTGCATGCCTGGCACCCTGAATCCCTGCACCTGCTGGTGCCAGCAGCGCCAGCCCCAGGCTCCTGGCAGCAGAGCAGCATTCCAAGGGGCAGCAGTACAGCCTTCACAGACCCTCCGCACTGCAAAAAGAAACACAATTATGTTAAAGGACAACATGAACACAATGTGGGACTGCAAAGTGATTCAGGAGCACAGACTCTTTAGATGGAGGTTACCAATGTTAGTAAGCTCCAGAGCCTGACTTCTCACTGAGCCTGTTAAATGGTATAGGCAGTCTTTCATATTTCAAAGACTTGATTCTCTACAGCCTTAGAACTTAGGCCAAAGTGGCAATGTCTTCTAACCATGTCCTGCTCTTGTAAAATCTAGGTTTTTCATGACTTTTCAAGTAAATTTGGGTGTTCTGTACATATTTGGGATAGTTCAGCTTTTGAATTAACATCTGGGGAAAATATATGTGAAAGATCAATTCCATGACTGCTTCTTCATAGGAGCAACAGAGAAATATGGAAATCTTTCTCTTGACACCGCATATGACTGAAGAGCCAAAAATATGTCAAGATATTCTATCTTGAAAACAGAGCAGAAGTGGAATACAGATTTGAGCTTGAAGAGGATGAAATGAGCAGATGTTCTGTCAACAAACTGATCACTGTACAACAAATTTTAAAACAAGTGGAACCGAGACATTTACCACATTTTTACACAAATCAGTTTTTCTTCAAACTGTAGCTGAGACTGGTCTCATGAGCATCAATTTTTTCAACACAGAAAATTAAAAGAAAAAGACATTTTAAAAGCCAGATTTATTTTAATTCTAAGGTTATATTTAGAAGCAACAAGGTTCTCTTCTGCAGTCAGTATCATCTTCTGTTGCTGAGTTAGGTAAATTAGTTATTTTTATACCAGGTAGAAATGCTATTATCATGTAAAGGCCTCATCCAAATTTTTCAGGTCTACAGATGTTAAAGAGAGTGGAGAACTAGTCTGGGAACTTTCCACTAGATTTCAAACTGTTCATTCTGTGACCCTGCAGTAAATTTACCACAGCCCTCCAACACCTTGGAAGTAATCGTTATAGTCTCCCCCTATATTTGTTATCTACTACCATATGTTTTCAAAGAGAAAACAGAATTTTCTACAGGATTTTAAGGAGGCTTAGAAAACAAGTGAATTGTCCAGGCTGTCTCCAAAAGAAAATTAGCCCAAGCTTTTGGCCAATATCCAAATAGATCACTTTAGGTGACTAACTGGGAGAATACAACAACTAAACTTGGCACCAATTAAATGCAATATCTCAGCTGAATTTAGTGTACGGAAACAGGTAGACGCTTGTATTGCACAAGTAGATAGCCTATGTGCCAATCTAAATACCTAGAGCTATTTAACAGAAAATACTCCAGAACATTCAAGGACTTCTTAGCTTATATTCTCATGTGTATTTGAGAAATTTCACACTTTGAAGTTGATTGCCTCTGTAGCCAAAAATACAAAATGTACAGGATACTGTGTGTCATTGAGGTAGGAGCCAGATAGGGTGCTAAATTTACTTTAACAAAAGGCAGTTGAGCTATTTATTGAAAAGAGAAGCTGCATACACAGGCTGTAAGGTTTGGTCTCAGGGCAGCAAATGTGCCTTCGTGTATTTAACAGCAAATGTGAGGTTTTGGACCTTCAGGTGCTCTAGGGCACCCCCACTGTCAGGTTATATTCTTCTTTAAAAAGCCAAGCAGTTAATAGTTGCTATAAAGTTATTTATTACAGAAGCACATTAGTCTTAAAGGCAAAAACAAAGCACAGCAATGGCATAGTACATGGCATAAAAGCAAGTGGCAAAAGTAATGGCAAAATGCAGTGGCAAAATGCAGGTGACATAAAGCCATGGCATAGAGCCCCAGCTCTCCCTAATGCATGTTCTTTTATTGAAACTTCCCAACAAGCTACAACGCAAACTCAGACCACTACTTCTTAACCTATTAGAATTTTAGTTTTTTTAGCACACCAGGCAACGTATAGACAACGTACATGGTTTATCTTGTTCTAACTGAAAAATGTAAGCAATATTCTTAACTCTATTATGTTTGAAGCTAGGTTTTTGAAGCGTCGAAGGAAACACTAGTATGTTTTTTAACCTTTACTAGAACATGTACTACTTCTCAGGCATCTAAGATCTTTTACTTATTAAAAGCATTTAAAGCTTATTGCATTTAATTACTCTTAACTTCATGTTACAACCTAAACCTTTGCCTCAGCCTTATGTGTGAGAGGCCTAACATACTTCAATCCATCTAAAGGTTTTAACTTAATCCCTGTATTCTGATTTCTCTCTGAAGTGTCCAGATACTCCTGGCTTACTGACTCCATCATCTCGCCCTCCTCTTAGAACCATAAAAATTCCTTAACATCTAACCAATTCAATCCGTTAAACAAACTAACTTCAATCATTCTGCGACTCATCATCATCAGGCTACTTGGCCTATTTTTTTCTCTTGGATGGCCTTCTGGTAGCAGAGAAGGCTATCCTTCTCATCAAAGTCTGGCATGGCATGTGTCCCCACCACTCCACGCCTACTGGGTTGCATCCAGCAGCGGAGCTAGAAATCTTCTTGGTGACAAACACAGAGGCCAATCCAGTCTTGCCCTTGGTGATTTTAGGAGGGTCTTGGTCAGCCCTGCTCCTTCTACCTGGTTATCAAAGCAAAACTTCACCTATTTCATTCAGTAGCAAGTGGCTATCATGGTAAAGCACACAAAATTTGCATTAACAATATAGCTAAAAATATAAATACAAACAATAGAAATAACAATACAAATCAGAAACAACATTAACAATATTACTACAAGGATAGCTAAACAAATGAAAAATAAGTTTTTTTGGGGTTGTGTTGGATAGACATATGACATTTAAACTTAATACATTAACTAAAGTTACTTAAACATTTTTAAGTTGACTAATTGAAAAATCTGTACTACTAATAGTAAACAAAGCAAAGCAGCAAAAAAGTAGCATAAAATCAAAAACCATATTTCTCTTAACTATTACATAACAAAAATTCTACAATGCTTCTGATTCCCCCTCTTTAAAAAAAAAACCCAAAGTACAATCTTCTACAAGTAAAATACAAGATGACAGGTACAAGTAGAAAGCTTTGGCAGTTCATGTCTGTGTGCCCACTTCTCTGCTGAGGAGTGGTCAGCGCTTTCTTGCATTCAGTAAGATTTCACATTCTTTGCTGGAATCCACCTGTATGAATATAAGCAAACTCTTCACTCCAAATTATTAGAAGAAATGGACCTTCAACAATATACATAGTAAAACTAGAAACTTAAAACCAGGGATAATTTAGATATAACAATCAACAATATTTTAAAAGATACACATTCATTCATAAAATTAGATAATCATCAATCCTTAAAACACTATGTCATCACCCCAGAGTCTGCAAACAGCTGACAAGCCTTGGTTCAATGAAGAATTAGATGATCATCTTCGGATAATGACCATTGAATTCACCCTAAAATCAACTTCAGCTGTCATATTGATAGGGTCAAATTGCCAAGTCAAAGTGACTGGAGAATTATTTTGATGCAGAAAACACCTGGGTTAACACAGTTTCCAGGTAGAATTAAGGCCTGGTGCCAGTTCTACTTACAAGTACTGTAAATGACATAAGATACATTTTTACAATGATGGACAAGAAAATTCAGCATGACATGTTTTTTCCTTAGAAAGTACTCCTTTATCTTAGAATCCAAAGTAACACAAAACTGATATCCATTAACTGTTAGCAACAATTAGCCCTTTTTATTGCAGACAGTTATTAGTCATTCATAATTCTAATAAAGAAGGATATTATACACATTTCTAACAATCTTATGGTCACATTTAAACAATAATTTGAAAGAACTATACATTTAACTGATTATTTTTATAAATTGGCATTCCAATTATTACTTATTCACAGACAATTATGCACTTTAACTCTCTGCATGTATTATAAATTTACTTTGTAGTCTTGTCTCTTGACCAGGATTTTTTAAAACTTCTATGTAGTGATCTTTTTAGATATTCACATCACAGAACCATATAATGGGTCAGGTTCGAAGGAACCATAGTGGGCTTGTGGTCCAACCTACCTAAAGCAGAAAAATCCTAGAGCACAATTGCACAAAATGCAGAATTAGGCAATTTTTGAATATCCCCAGTGCAGGAGACTCCACAACCTCTGGACAATCTGTTCCAGTGCTTAGTCACTTGCACAGTTAAGAAGTTCTTCCTCATGTTCAAGTAGAACTTTCAGGGCATTATTTTCTGCCCATTGCCTCTTGTTCTATTGGTTGGCACCTCCAAGAAGAGCCTAACCCCATCCTCTTGACACTCCCCCTTTAGATATTTATATATGTTAAAGAGGTCCCCTCTCAGTCATCTTTTCTTGAGGCTGCACTGGCCAAGCTCCCTCAGAACTTTCGTTTTTAAAACTTTGATCGTCAGAATTTATTATAATACCTACATAAAGATTGACTAATTTCATAATATTTTGATTGTAATCTAACAGCTATTTTGGGAGGACAGATTATAATAGAATATACATAGTGCTGAAGGCAATCTTGCCCCTCATAAATTGCAGCTGTACTAATTACCAAAGAGTGGGAACAGCCTTGCCCCTCAATAGGTCATAGCTATGTCCAAGGAGGATGTGTGTTATAAAAAAGTGAATTAGCTGGCCAGGAGTTGGTTGGAGTCTGCTGGCCATGCTGTGAGGATGGCCAGGTGGTTGTGCAAGGGACTGAAAGGGTGAGGTGTTGTATGAGGGACAGACAGGGTCAGGTAGTCATGCTACGGGCAGGAAGGAGTTAGCCAGTCCTGTAGAAGGAAGAGAGAAAGAGTCAGTGTTGTATGGAGCTGCCCATGGGAAGTTTACAGAGAGAAAGGAATGAAAGTTTTTAAGATAATAAGGGACTGAAACTTGCATCAGTTGCGAGTCCACCATTGTTTGGTGCCCCGTGTGAGGAGTGGGCAACAATAAGCTTTATTTTCTTCATTTACTGGTGGTTCTTACTTGCTATTTGTTTAAACTTTGTGTCAGTGTGAACAATCAGCATGCTGACAGCAATAAAAGCTTATAAAAATGAACAGCAGTGCACTACAAAATCAGAAGTCTTGTTGGAAATATTCCCTTTGAAGCAGTCAGAGATCTGGCATCTTATATAAAACTCCTAGTGCATGAAAAATAGAGGTCTTCCAGTGCTGCTTGCTATACTTTTGTTTTAGAATTAAGGGGCATTAGAACTAGGAAGGAAGCACAAAGGAAAACTTTCTTGGCACTGACTTTATGAATATAGTTAAAGAGAATGCTTTCCTTGAACTAGCCATTTCATTTCAAGAGTCAGTTTAGAGAATGTTGCTAAGTGGGCTGTCCTTCAAATTTGGGTTATCATTCCTTTATTTTAAAAGTTATTTCATTCTTCTGTCCCTTTCATATAAAGTAACAGTACCTTTCATGAATACATTCAGCCCTGAGAAAGCCTGATATCTTGTTCTGTGTAGGGAGGATGTCAGCTAGGAAAAGGAGCTGATGATTGCTGAAGTTCTAAGTGAAACCTTCTGGGGAGCAGATTTGCTTGAAGTGTACTCGCTATATAAACGAGCTTGAGAAAAGCTGGAGGAAGTTTGGTTGCATGTTAAGTGTTGTACATTGATGAATTGGTTCTGTAATATTTTCCTGTTATGCTCATAGTTAATTACCTATCACATGCTTGCTATAGCAACATGAGGATAAAAAGCAGAGGGAAGATGGAAGCTGATGGTTTTTATCTGTCATTCATGATGTAAACACACATGCCTTGCACTACTTGAATCGAAATCCAAAGGAGAAGAAAGACAATGAGTGGTATTCTGCCCTTCCACAGACGTAGAAACAATGGTCAGAGTCAGACATTCAGCAGTGCTTCCATAAACAAGAGATGTTGAAATTTTAAAAAGTATTGCAAAACATGCATATGTCAGGTTTAAACCATGAGTCATGACAGCTCTGAAATGAAGTAGTCCCAATGCCCACCCACTTTTTTTACAGTTGGCACAAAAAAAGGGATTCCAGGAAGCTTCTGTTCTGTCAGGATGGTTTTATTAAAGCATCCAAATTAGAGATGAGCACAGAACCAAGGTCTTTGCAGGATGGGCCCTTCCCTGCCCAGAGGACTCTGGGCAGCACTGCAGAGGGGCTCTGCAGAGCCCCAGGGGTACCCAGGCCCTGTCTTCTCACCCTGCCATCCCTCAGAATGCACAGCAAACTGCAGGGAGGTAAGGAGAAGATTTCTCTTTTGGCTCCTGGGCTGCACCTGTAGCAAGCAGGCATGGATGAATGTCCAGACAGGAAACTGATGATAGCTGTATTTTCTCAGCCCTGACCTGGAAATCCTGGCCTCAGGCAGGGGGACTGTGGGGCAGCTCTGGAGGAGCATGCCATACTCCTGCTGCTCTGGTCGTGGAAGATCTTAATTACAGTGCAAAAAGTGTTCTGTGACACTAAACAGAGAAAAGTAGAAGTTTATTGTGAGTGCATGCAGTAGGGAATTCACATTAAAGAGTGCTGCAAGTTGGGGAAAGAAACTCTCTCACCTCTGAAGAAGTAGGGAATGGGCACATGTGTCTGAGAAAAAGTCCTTAAAATATTGCTAGCTGACTTCTGGTAGAAAGTTTGATGCTGTAGTTAAATGAATTTAGTAAAAATGTTACCAAAATCATAGCATGTTTCAGTCCAAATTCTGCTGAGCATCATATCTCTGGCACCCCCACACATAGACTTAGTTCTATTCTACCAATTCATCAGTCATTTGAGATCCTGTGAAGTTATTTTTCTTTTTTTTTTTTTTTTTTGTTCAAATGCAGAATGCAATTTAATCACCCTGTTAGGTTGGCGCTGAAAATGCTGTACAATTGCAGGATTAGTAGTTCGAGCCCATTTTGGTAGAGCCATTGTGTGGTAATCTACAGCTAGGTAATACAGAGCTATAGTGAAAATTGAGTGCTCTGGATCAAGCCAAGAATTCTGAAAGTTTGGGTTTTTTGGTTTGGTTGTTTTTTGGGGTCTTTGTACTGAATTTTAAAAAATATTAATTCAAATGTTTTTCCAGCTATGTGTTTTCTTAATATTTAACAGCTGGTATCATACTTGAAAAAGAAGCATCATAGAAAATTGAATAAATGGGAAATTTGATTAATTTTAAATAGAGTCATCTTTTTAGAACAAACTCCTGTTTGTGGTTCAGGATATTGAGGTATTAATAAATTTGTGCTCTTCTACCCCTAGCCTCTTGGCCGCCATTGTCATTCATTGGACAAAAAGAAACCCTACCTGCTAGCAGTGGTGCATCTAGCTTCTGCAAGGAGCTAGAAAAGCAGGTGGCTAGCTTTTTGTCTTTCTGAAACTTGCCATTTTATCTTGGATGATGTCTGTCTGTTGCCTCCAAATTCAGATTAGATACTATTGCACTGTAGTTTGAGCAACAACTCACAAGGGAAGGTAACACAAACTACTTTATTCCAAGGCTTATTTTCACCCATTTTAACTTCCAACGGGAGGAACTGCATGTTCAATTAGTTATTTCTCATTCTTAATCTTAGATCAATGGTGGATTACTTTGGAAAAGTCAAAGAAAATAAGGGGAATCAATTCTGAGTGACAATGTTGCGAAGAATTTGCATATTTCAGTTTTATGGAAGTGTTGTGACCTTTTTTTGCTCTCCTGTATCTCAGAAGTATTTGGTGTTAAAAGTTCAAACTTGTCATGCACTTAATCCTTGATGAGAACAAGTGTGTGTGCCATGTCTGAACTAAATTAGATTTGACTTAGAAACAGAAAATATCCTTTAAGTTCTATCCAGAATGGAAGATAATTAAGCAGTTCCAGATGCCTGCATGTGGCATCTTTAGCAGACATGAGCATATTCCTTCATCCTCACTAGTAATTCTATTCTGCTTTGCCCTGTGTTTAAAATGAGAAGGAGAGGGAAAGAAAGTTACCTTTCCTTTGTGTTGTGTCACTTACCAAACAATTTAATCATATTTTACACATTTTATTAAAATCTAGCTATAATATATACTTGCCAGAATATTTTTATGTTATATTTTTGGGGCAGCACTAAGACCGCACCAAATCAAGGTATTTTTTATTGCCTCCCTAAAGCATAACTTGAGGAATGTAGTACTCTCAAAACTGACTTGACATAGCACTGTGTGAGAAAATGATTAGCCTTTAAACCTGGAATAGGACTGTGGATCAACTAGAACCAATTCTTTGGGGTTCACTGATTTGGGAAGATCCAGAGAATATCTAACGGGCATGACATTTCCTGACTTCCAGCTGCAGAAACTGGTTTTCTTCCTGTCTATTGTGAGTAAGCAATTCTGGTTCTCAGGATACTTGGCTCTACACCTTTCTCAAAATCCCATAATGACTTGACATGAAGAAATGGATGAAGTTTCTTCTTGTATCTGTTTACAGATTAAAGAGTAGAGGCAGAGGTTTTGTATGACCTGTTACTGGGTCCTGAATTAAGTTATTCTAGTTCTTACTTTTGCTAGCAGACTTCTAAGTATAAAAAATTACCCATATTTTTTAGTGTACTTATTTTTCTTTTAGATGATAGCTTCTTCTCTGGTTATATTTCATTCACTTAGCAGTCAGTGATAAAAGTCTATGCCAGCCATCAACATGGTATAATCCCATAGAACCTTGCTGGTGGGAGAGTAACTGTTTCGTCCACACTTCAGTTTTTCACATCCTTTCCTTCCAAATCTGTTGCCCCCACTACAATGTCATGGGACAGCTATTTTTTTGTTTTCCTCACTGCTCTCTTTGGGAGGAAAAAATATGTAAATTTGCATGACTGAGCTACAGTGATCTTCCAACAGATAAGAGAAAAAAGAATCCAAAGCATGAGGAATACTTGGACCCCTACTTCAAGGGTGTCCTATCAGTATTGTAAGGAAGTAAATTAATCTCATTCTTCACTGACAATACAGTCCTTCAAGATTTTATTTGCAATATGTGGCAGAAAATACCTTTTAATACATTTTCATTAAGTAAACTGCAGCACAGGTGTGCTGAGTGCAAGAATATTTTCTCAAGTTAGAGGAAACACAGGGATGATTGTATGCCAAAGTAATGCATATTATAGAAGTCTCACCTAATAGTTTCTTCATCAGGACAATTGGAGTACATGTTTAGAATTAATACTGTGTAGTACACTGGCTACACCGTTTATTTATAGGCTGTAATGAAATGTGTTAGAAAAGCACAAAAATGGCCATTGTTTCTTCTGCTGATTAGCATTGCTTCTACTTATTTGTACGGATTACTTTTATATGAATAAAAAAAGAAGTGCTGCAATATCAGTAGGTATTTCTTAATACTCAAGTGAGCTATAAATGTAACCATCCCTTTTATATTTAAATTAGGTATTTGATATAAATCAACAAAGCTCAGTGGTGAAAACTGACAACTCCATGCATAATGCTGTAAAGAGAATGATTTCTCAAATATTTACTGCATCTATAATTTTTTTACATGCTGGCAGAAAAAATACCAACTGAGTAGCCCATGCATGTATATTTTATCTATTTTATAATTTGTCATTTTAATCCTCATAGTACCTCATTTTTTTCTTCCAGTAGACTAAATAAGAAATCTATGATTACTTACAGAGTCCTTAACAATGGGAGACTCTATTAAGCATGCAGAGAAAACAAATGCAGCCCATGAATTTAATTCTAGTTTTCATTATCTTTTATTTGTGTATCACACCCTAAAGCTGTCGATTCTATTCTCATATTCATCTTTCTAGCAAAGTGTTTGGAGGCAGAGGGGAATGTGCTGAACAACTGAATTATTGATTCACTTTATGTGAGAAGAAATCCCTGTATTTTAAAAATTCTAATGTCTTAAGTTACTATTGCATTTTTTCCTATATGTGTAGCTCTGGAAAGGTCCTAATTCTTGATGGTAAATTATTATCCAAGTACAGTAAATATTTTATGCAGGGTACAGTATCATAAATTGAGAAATCTCAACAGCAAATGTACCAACTTTAGCATAACATCTCAAATTCTGTTAGGAAATGTTTCATGTCAGCATGGTGGTGTATTTAGCCTCCCTCAGCCTCTTGCAAGCCATTAAGAATGCTTTTCTCCCCTTCTTTATGTTGTTTGCTTCTTACACTTTTTTTGCCTGTCTATTTGCCAGAGAGATGTCTTAGTGTAGTTGCAGAATCTGGCTTCACTGAGGACCTGCTTTTTGTGGTTTTAAGCTGGATTGACTGAAGCAAAGGAAAGCTGAATGACTTGCCTGAGGTTGGCTCACTGGGGATTAGAACCAGGAATCCTCTTGCTCAGGGCCATTTGCTCTAAGATGGAAACCTCACTGCCTTCATATTATCCCAGAAAAACGAAGGGCATAGCTCACATTTAGTTTATTTCTAATGCTTTACATTCCCTTTTTCTTTGTTCAGATTTTAGAGATTCTTTTTCCAAGTCCATCGTATTTTTGGACTTGGAAAAAGAATCTCTAAAATCTGAACAAAGAAAACAAATCCTTCTTTGTGTTCATATTTCATTTAATATTTATCTTTTTAGGGTATGTGGTACAAAATAGCATTTATAAATCAGTCTTCTTTTTACTATAGCTTTCTATTTAGCAAGGGACAACTTCTTCTGTGCTTGGTTCTTATAAGCAATTGTCAAAAAAACGTATCCTAAAAGAACACCCCCAAAATATGATTTTTCATAACCTGTGAACTTGCTACTAACACTTAGCAATAAGTATGACCATCACATGTATACACACACACACACCCCCCCAATGCATTTATTTATATGTGCAAATTTGCACACCTTACTCATGCACAGTACTGCTTTCTAAAACCAAAATTTTATGTAATGGTCAATGATTATACCATGCTTTAGGAAGAAAGGCTCCAAGATAACATTTTTGTTTCCCCAGTACCAAGCCATAATGCTTCTGGCCAATGACAGAATCCCTAGAAGTTCTATGCCTTCTAGCAATGAGTCTATTGGGTTTCCAAGCTATAGGGTTTCCAATAATTTCCTGTAGCAGTCTTCCCTCTTACTAACAAAATCTCTAGTGCTGGAAGTGTACTTTTAAAAGTGTATATGCTGAAGCTGTTAGAATTTAGAGCCCAAACTGTGGCAGAGCAAATTTTTCTCATAGCTCTTTTATGCCATAATTTTACTGGTGATGTTATTGTCACAGTTGTTTTTCCAATTCTGAATGCATAATTAAAGTGCAGTTTTCAGATCTGGTGGTAGAAGACACATTGGCCTTGAGGGATTGGTAATTATGAAGAGATTCCTAATCTATTATACATGACAGTAGGAAGAGGGAAAAATAAGGAGTAAAAGGTAAAGGACAACAGCCTAGAGTCATCTGGGAACAGACAGGGAAGTACAGAAGGTCAGTCTGTGGCATGCAACATTTCCTTGCCACCTGAAACAAAAATATCTTAATGGAATATAGAATGAAGTAAAAAGGCTTCTTCTATTTTTCTTCTTTCCTCCCCTAGCATAAACACAAAAGGGCTTCTGTGTTGAGAAGACTTGCTCTCCTAGGCAGAGAAAGAAGAAAACCTGCATCACATGCCATATATTAGTAACATTTCTGTACCTATCAAGTGATAAACATGCTATAAAACCTAAACAGAGGAAAAAAAGCTATGTTATCTTGATTAAAAAAGAAAAAGAAAGCTATAATTTTATTAATTTTGGAGATGGAGCACTCTGTAATCCTGAAAAATTACTTCTTTGGGTGTCTCCACATTACTAAGTCTATAAGTACCTTCCATTTCTTTGAGCCTTTCATATTGCCCAGCCATTTCTAATTTCTATATTTAAGGAGACTAATGAGTTGACCTTTTGCTTCATGAGCTTGTTTTACATAAAAGTTACAGGTAGATTCATAGATTAGGTGAAAGCTGAAATTAATTTTTCACAATTTCCTCAATCACAATTTTAAGGGACATGCTCTTGAAGAGTATCACATTACAGTGAGTCAGGTGATCCTCATGCAGAGACTTTAAAAATATGTTTAAAAATATTCCCAAGGATTCTTTAGGTCACTAGGAAATTTCTTAACAAATCAAAGAAAGGAAACAGCATAGGAACATGCCTAATTTGTTAATAATTTAGAAAATTTCCCCCATTCAGACCAATTCAAGTCTACTCCAGCTTGTGAGGTTTAAGGGAGACCAGATGGTGGTAGTACATTGGAAGGTATCCAAAATTGCTTGAGTTAATTGATATAGTGGAGAAGAGATCTCTGAAGAAGTATATATCCCCAGGTAGTTGATTGCTTTGGAATTCCAACAGAGAAGAAATGTGTCAAAAAGAGAAAGGAAACATAAGTTATTGAGTGGTTTTATCTTAGATGTAGCCCACTAAATTTCTAGCCAAACATACATGAAAAGAAAAAAAGTTTGCTAAATAAGGAAAAAGTGGACATTGCATAACTAGATGGAACTGAGAAAATAGCCTTTAGTTTTTACCTTTTGTATTTACACTGTTTCCATTGTTTTAGTGTATTAAAGTAGAATACTTATTTTTAATTGGAAGCAGTAAATTTCAAGCAGAATTACAACATTGGATCTTCTAACAGTATATTGTTACATACTGCTAAATGTACTAAAGTAGAACTGCCAACAAAGGTTGTCTAAATTCTCTGTAAAACAGAGCAAATCACACTGGAAAAGAAATTCATAGCCACAGTGAAATGGAAAATTAATATAGAACTTTAAATCACAGAGAAATCATGATCTACATAGTGAATATTCACTCTTCTCCTAGGCTTCCTAATTGAACACCTGCATTGTGCCCACTTAATTAGCAAGGAATCTACTTCTGCTATATATTTGCCATTATAATGAACACAGAATCTTAGAATTATTTAGCTTGGAAAAGGACTCTAAGATCATTGAGTCCAATCTTTAACAGACATCGAGTATAAGCATTTGGTAGCTTAGCTTAGTTTTACTTTTTCTCCTTTTTTTTCTTTTTATCTTCTTCATTTTCTTTCATTTTTCTTTTCCTTTTTCCTTTTCCCTTTCCTTTATTTTTTCCTACAAATATATGTAATTGCATGTATTTAGTTCTTAACAATGAGATAAATCCTTCAATATTTTTAATAATTTCATTTTGGAAATGTTTCATCAGAAAACTGAGCATTTTCTGTGCTTTTCTTTCACATGATGTCTTTCAATCTTCTTTTAGTGTGCATTCTATTAGAAGAGCAGTCAATGTGACCTTCTTCTATGGGGTTAATAAAGAATGCATAGTTTCATAAGCTTGATTCAATTTCCTTAATGTGAGCACACTGAATAAGTGACCATTATAGTATTTGTCTGGTTTTCTGTGCTTCAGTGTGCAGTTACCAACCTTTTATATGAATGACCACATCTGGTGTGCATTTGGCCACGTAAGGTGAGACAAAAGCAAAATAGATTTTCCTTAGCATTAAATCAAATTTCCACACATTGTACTCTCTAATGTAGATCTAAAATGTATCAGATCATATATTATTTAGCTGCATTGCCTTTTGTGCTTTTTTTTTAATTCCATCCCACATTCCCAGTTTTAATAAATGCATGAGTAGATGCAATATTTGAGCATTATATCTTAGAAATTCAACACTTTCAACAGATTCTTCAGACTTCAAAGAATTTAATATTAGTATCATAAAAGGTCTTTTGAAGAATAATACTGAAACATAAGAAAAATGACTGCCTGAGTGTGCCCTATCATTTTGAAAGTGTTTTATTGCTTTAATTTCCTGTCTTACTAAAGTAACAAGCGGTAAAATAGAAGATATACTGTAACAGAGTTGGCAATTTATTAGAAGGCCTGAGCTGGTTGAGGACTTTCTGTGATGTGAAAAAGAAAACCTCTATTTAGCTGAAAAATGGAGACAAGCTGCAACACATTAATGTTGCAGCAGCTCTAAATGGAGTACTATCTTTGACTGATAAGTTGCTTCTAGAAGCCCAGTACGTTTGAGTAGGATAAATCTGTAAATATAGGTCTCACTTGGTCCCTTTTGTGAGGGGATAGCCTGCTGGAAATCTAATGCTATTTCATCCCTGAGTTGTATATGAAATTATGTTTCTATCTGGATTCTATATAACAAAGGCACTGTTGCAACTATATTCACAGAAACATAAAATAGCTGGGGTTCAAAGGGATCTGAAGGATCATCTAGTTCTCACCCCCTGCTGTGGGCAGGGACACTCTCCTCTAGACCAGGTTGCTCAAAATCCCATCAATCCTGGTCTTGAACACTCCCCAGGATGAGGCATCCACAACTTCACTTGCCATATCTATTTTCATTTATTTATTTATTTATAATACTTCCACATACATGACTTAACTAATTCTGGGCTTTGGCAATCTGGTATAGTCAAAGTTTAGACTATGCTGTTTTTAAAGTTTTACCTATTTGCTCTAACATGAATGATGGAATTCATCTCACACAAAGCTGAAAAATCCATTTTTAAAAATTACAGAAATGGAAGATGTGACAGTAACTAACCTGTAAAAATTATGATGCAAGATGAATTCAAAAAGCATTTATTTCCCTAGAAGGAGCAATGGACTATTGGTTTGCTGTTTACAGTGTGCATAGCAAGATATGCAGGCGTCTGTATGCTTGTGATGGAAGTTGCATGTTTATCACTGCAGAGCAAGAAGTACAAGAATCACAAGAGCTTCTTAATCCCACCACAGTTCTGCCACTGAAGGATTACAAAACAGCTGCTTGTAACAGATTACTTGGTATTGCCAGAAAACAAAACAAAAATAGGTAATAATGTGTGGGCAATGCCTTTGAAACAACATAAAATACTGTTTAGCTGGAGATTTTATTGATAATGCTGTTTTTAGTGGATTGCACACTGTGTGAATTGCTTTGAGAAATTTTATTTCTTATATTTGATGGATTATTGACAATGCTACTTCTATTTTGATTTTTTTCCATTGAGACACTCCTAGTTATGTTTTAAGATGGGCAAATAGTGTAAATCATATAATAGAAATCTAACTTTAAAAGTTTATTGAATTAGTACCTCGGACACCTTGGGGCTCGAGAAAAAGCCCAAATATTACTGGCATTCCCTATGCTATTCGTTGAAAGAATAATGATTTGCAAGGTTTATTGCCTACTGAAGCACAAAAGATTTCCTCTGGGCTTGCCACAGACAATCCTCAGGCACGTTAGAGGAGTCAACTAGAGTTAGTTCAAAGTGAATTACTCTGTTTTAATCATGGTGACTTTAGCATCTCCGTCATGGCATGTAATATTGTCAGTTTTTTTTTTCCTTTTAAATGACAAGTTTGGTCACTTTTTAAAGGCATATTTTAGAGTGTTTGTGAGATTTGTAGATTCAACAGCTCTTCAAAGACTTTCTGCCTTACTTTACAACCCTGAAAATTTTGTATCGTGTCTATTTCATCACCTTGAGGCAATTCTAAGTTAAAATATGTGGAGATGTTTTATAACTGAATGAGTTCTTAGTATGATATATAACCAATTATATAGCTATAATGAGTTCAAATTTGAAAAAGCAAATAAAAAATGTTGCACTAAGGATTACTAAGGACTAACATTACTCTATCTTCATTTATTTGCAAATAGGAAATAGGTATATAACCATAGTATTCACAAATATTACTATCAATAAATTTAAAAATTCAGCACTTTGATTACTTTCATATTTAGCTAATTAAGTTTGAAACCTTGGAGGATTTTATGCATTTTCCAAAGTCAGTGCCAATTTCATAATTACTTTGATCACTTCCTAAACTGCTAAGTTTATCAGGATACCAAATAGTAATCAATGAACAAAAAATGAGAATCTAGTCTTTTATCAATTTTTTTCCTCAACACACCTGATGCAGTTTGCTGCAGAGATACTTTTTTTTTTATGGTGTAGTGGATTAATTTCTGAATCATCTAGGAAAGATCCAATTTTTTTTCAATCCTTTTCAAGAGGTTAAAGAACTATCTGAACTCAACTCTGAATTTTACAGAGTAAATCAATAGACTCTATGGTTATACAATCACTCCTGTATTTTTTTTCTTAATACATGTAATATAACTACTGACGATGATGGTCTTTACCCTTAGCCCTTCCTGTATTTATGTCTCTGATCCAATAACCAGAGGGACCATGGAGATGTGGTTTATCTTCATTTTAGCCCTCTTGATATAGTTTTAGTCCAAAAGGGAAATCAAATGAGATACAGAAGATGCTAAACTTGCAGAACTCTCAGGTCATTAGAAACTAATTAGAAACAGCTTATGGATTTCAATGATCCTTTAGGTAAGATGTGAGAGAGGGATCAAAAAACACTTAACATCTTGCTTCCTCATTCTTTCCAGACAATGTGGAATTGTGTGATAATTTCGGACTTATTTTCTATTGTTGCTTTTTTTACAGTATAAACCTGTATTTTGCAGAGTAGGTGAAGTGTAAGAAAATACTGAGATACTACTAATCTAGACAATAGGTCTTTTCACTATGACTTCATTAATTATTGTTCAAATGTTATGATTTTCTAAATCGATAAACCCCTAAATTACAGCTCTTGTCATGTATAATCTATATAAAAAGAAAGATGTTGCACTATGAAAAACTTGAAGGATGCAAATTAGTAATAGACACACTATTAATATTAGCAGTTTGATGCAAGCTGTAATTTATCCCCAGGTTTAGAATGCTAAAGACTGGGAAGTTTGTAAATCTTGGAATCAGCTCTGCTGTTGCATCTCAATGTTTTTTATATGAAATAGTTTTCCTCTTCTGGAGCATGAATAGATGTCTAGCAGAGTTACAGTGACTAAGTTGGACTTTCTTATAAAATCTTTCTAGCTTTGATTTGCAAGAGGTATTTGCCTTCTCCCAAAAACACACAGCCTCTTTAGGCTGAGAATATCTGTGAAGAAAACTGCTGACTATAGATGTCACTTGCTCACATGCAGACTTAATATTTTGATCTGTGCATCTGAACAAATTGGACAGTAAAACTGAAAATAAACAGTCGTAGTTTGAGCAAAGTTAACTCCTTTTAGTACAACAGGACTTCTAAGTGCATGTGTACATGTCTTAGTCTAGCTGGAACCCATAAAATAGAATTAATCCTTTGTGGACAAGGCAGAATTTTTGATATTTCAGCTGGCCAGTCCAGCATGTTAGGGAGCTAGAAAATAGTTTATATTCCAAGTTTGATCAATCAGTGGACCTAGAATTCCTTTATTAACTGTTAATAGTACTGGGATAGGAAGCATAAAAGACTTAGGAAAAAAAAATTTCTGAGGTCTTCTATGTTTATGCAAATTTTACTTAAATTTTCATGCCTCCTTTTCATATTGCTTCTGCTGACTTATAAAAATTTCTGGAATATGTCTAGTCCTTTTTTTGTAAACACCTCTGTCACTATCTGTCTTGCACTTCCACGACCTGACCTTCAACTAAAGATACCATTTTTAAAATGAGGGACTTGTAAAATGAGGGACTTGCAACTTACTCTTCTCTCTAAAAGCCCTATCCTTGTTTATATTGCACTCTTCCGCTTACAGCAAATGTACTGTATCTCCAGACACTCCCTTCTTTCCAATCAATCTTGACACAACTGGCTTCCTTCCCGGGATGATTTTTAGGATGGTTATTCTTTGGCTGTTAGAGACCAGTTGCTAAGGTTAACAGTTCCCTTATGCATATAGACTAAAGAATATGTGTTACAACCTGTCAGCAAATGCTTGATCCACATCAAAAGAGAACTTCAGACTTACATGTTTTTGTGGGCTGTGCATAGATTGATTCTCTAAATTATTCTGGCATTTTTCAGTAAGAATTTAGGCAATTTTCAGTAAGAATTCATGAAATCTCATCTTGTAGTGCATGTAATCCAGTATTTTCTCTCCATCATTGAAAAACCTCAGGATGTCTTACAGAATGAAAAACATGCAACAATGTAGCAGTTATAAACAACATTTATTAGTTGTTTTCATTGTATTTCAGATTCATCAGTGTATTTGGAGGACCTTCTCATTCATCTTTATTGGGACTTCTGCACATATTTAAAACTTTTGATTGGCCCAACTATCTTACAGCTGTCTATAAAAGGACACTATAGAAAGATTATTTAAATATTTAGATAAACCACTCTCAAAATAACAATAGCTTCCAATACTTTCATGTAGTATTAATGATGCCAAGTTAAAAGTGACAGCAAACAAATGTTTATTATGTATCATTTGGGAATTGAGAAAATCTCTCCTTCACAATGCTGAATGAATAACACTATAGAAAAAATAGCAGATCCACTACAAGGGTTTTTAATTAATCTGTTGAAGTGTATGACATACAATATGATGTGAGAACAGTAAATATTTTAGTCATGGTTTTCATCATCTGCATTAGTGCTGGGCTGGAATGCCCTAGATAATGAAATAGCATATTTCTGGCCACCTGCTTGGAAATTTCTGGCCAGTACATCCCATGCATTGTACCCGTCTTATAAAAGTTTATTATTTTAGGAATGGCAGTAAGTCTCTTTATATAAGTGTAGTGGGAAATTAATGCTGAGTCAAATGCAGTATTGTGGTTTTCTGGTTTCCTCAATCAATTAGGTGTGGAAAAATAAGAAGGGACTGGCCCTGGCAATCTTTGGAATAAAACGCAGATGTATGTGAATGGACTCTGCACATAACTGGCACCACCTAGCAGAGTTCATCAGTTTGTTCCTAGTACCATAACCTAGTACCTGATACTTTTACCTGCAACACAGCTCACTACACAAAGTATTGCTTTATCTTCATAGATGGCTTACTTGTCACTGGCTCCATGAACTGGCTGGTCTGATAACTTAAAGAGACAAGTAGCAGATAAGCAGGAGAGATGTTTACACCTAAATTTAAAAGCACCAAGGAAAAGGACAAATTTCTTAGCCTGGGAACATTTAAAAAATAATAAAGAGTAGTTCAGGTATGCATGAGCATCAACCTGAGTATAACATAAAATGTAATGTGGCTTTAATTTAAAGAGATGCTTTATGGGTTTGGCTTTTTTAATAAGGCAAATGTGATAGATATGATCTGTAAGGACTTCAAGACAACATTTGATGTATTGTCTCAACGGAAATGATCAGTAAAGATGGGATCAGTAAAAAACCAATAAAAATGGTGAAAAGTTGGCTAAAGAAAGCTGTCATTTGTGCTGTAAAGCAGAAGTACGAGTTTGAAGTGAGATTATTAATGTATTTCTTTAGGATTTATGACACTCATGGATATTATTATTCTTCAGCCTAAACTGTCCTTCCTGTATAGTTCATAAATAGGTATTGCATTGCACTATTACTAATATTTGTTGTTCCTTCATGCTCCCAAAATGCCTCTTCTTTGTAGTTTCCCTTTCTTATGAGTGCTCTAGGTCACTTCTATGCTGTTATTTTTTTTTCAGAATAAGTATAATATTTTATCTTCTAACAGAAAGCTTATTTTTATGTATATTAATGTATTTTTTTCCTTTTGTACCCTTTTTTAATATTATATGTCCTATATGTGTTCATTGGGCATCCAAGAGTTGTTTTGGACCCAGGTCAAGAAAAAAATTCTTCTAGTATACTCTGGCCCTGTACTTCCACTTAGCAGTGGCTAAAATCTTGGAGTCACAAATAGGTCAGAATAGAGTAGAGGAAGTAAGTAGGAAGTAGGGAATATAGAGTTGTCAGAGCTTAGTAAATAATGGTGAGTTATAATAGCCACTGCAGGCCTAACTCATGCTGCCATGATTGGATTCCTAGAAAACCACAACCATATCAAATGAAAAGAACACTAAAAGGTTAAAATGGGTGCTTCCTCTCTCTCTTCAGCTTGGAAGAATAATAATTAATTAGACCTTTCTTCAGATGGGAGGACCACCAGGTTCTGAGTTCTTACACTGGCAGTTTAATAGATTTACTGATATAACTCTTTCTGCTGTGTCACACTACAGAAAATAATAAATTATTGTGTGTCAGAGAGAGGAAGCATGAGTTAGTTCTGTAAGACAGTAATCAGGAGATGAAAGAGGAGTAGTCATGGGTTTCCAATCTTTGTATATCCTCCAGCGATTGTTTAATGTAAAATGAATAAATAGTCCTGGGAGCACAGAGGAGGAAGCAGGGAATTGTTCAAATCAATGGGTTTCACAATCATACTCTTCTTTTTCATCCTCTTTCATATTGCCATTTTCTGTGTATAGAGAATAAAGATGCCCCAATAATTGGTTACTCTACTTCAAAGACAAAATATGATTTTTACTTTGGGCTTAAATATAGTGTCACCATATTTTGGTGGGGGCTTTGGTTGTTAGTCAGTTGAGTTAGGGTAAAGGAGAAAGAGAATATTAATACTATCATTTGCTTCTTTTCTGGGAATATTTTAGATGAAAGAAGTGATTCATGTTGTCCTGAGAGTAGATCATTTTTGCTTCTAATTTGAGGAAATTTAGTGGTTTTTAACACCAGTCAGAAATTATACTCCAAAACGGCACTCCCATTTTCTCCTACCCCTTCTGGTAAGAGAAGGACAAAGGCAGAGACTATGGGTTGAGATAACAATTTACTACAATCAAAAAGCAATGGACTAAGAAGTGTAAAGTAACAGCAGCCGTGTTAATAACACAAGTATGCACACAAAACAAATGCTTTACACACAAAAGGTGTTCACCTCAATTTAGTTCTCTGTGGCTGTGGGCACAAAGACAAGATGGCAGATGCTCCCCATAGGCGTGTCCAAGTGGCTCCCAAGACAAAGATGGCACCTGTTCCCACAGCCAGCTCTCCTGTCCCCAAGCACAAGACAACAAAAACAATGATGGACAAACCCTTGAAAGCTCGATTGTCCATGTCCTGCTGTGCTGCTTCTTCAGATGCTGGACTCCATTCTTCATGGCTGCTTCTAACACCACTGTCTCCACTCAGATTCCTTCAGCTCAGCTCCTTTCATCTCGGGCTGGACTCAGCTGGACCTGGGCTCACTTCTTCGCTCGGTTCCACACGGTGCTTCTCACACCACTGCTGCTTTCCATCACCACGCCTTGGATCTGCATCTCAGCAGAACAGGTGGGAGATGGGCAGCCAGAGCAGAGGACAGGGTCTGCAGGGCTGATCCTTGCAACATTCCTGCTGGAGAGAGGGAGGCAAAGTGGCACTTGTGAGGGTGTGCTCACCTTTTCTTCACCCTGAAACCACATCCCCCAGTGATGATGTGCACAGTATAGAATAACAGCCTAAGCATGTCTGCATGGTGCAAAGCTCCATTCCCCCTCTGGAATCAGGGGTGCATCCTGAATTGCAAATCTTGTTCTGCTGTATGCACAAACTTTTATATATCCCAGTGGGGTTTTATAGTCATCTGTTGGTCTTCTGAGGTGTTTCTCTTTAAATTTTTTTAAGTGATCTTACAAACCTCACTTAGGTTTCTAAATTTTACAAACCAGATACTGAAAGCTTAACAGTAGAACATATAATCTTTATCTCTTTTGTGTCGTTTGGAAGGTTTTATGATGGCATTCATTTTTTTTTTCTAGTGCCTTGAAGTAGCTGTCTCAAATCACTAGCTGGTCTTCACAAATATGATAAAATATTTATATTTATTGGATTAATGTTCTTTTTTTCTGCTGTTGGTCATAGCTAATGTAAAATAATTCACCTTGTAGAAACCTATCTTTCTTACAATCAGCTATTCCCTGTCCAAAATCATGACCTCTGATGGTTGTGATGTGAGGTTCTAAGACTTGGGGATTTTGCTTTGGATACAAATGAACTTTTTTTTTCAAAGAATGACAAAAATTAGACCTTCCCTTGGTACCTTCAGGGTCAAGCCAAGTTGATTCACTGTTGAAAGACACTAATGCATTTTAAATTAGTGTAAACAGAAAAACTAAAATATCTATTGACAAGAAAAATGACAGATTGATCTCCAGGCTGGCAAGATACTGTCACATCACAATTTCTTGAAATTTAGGTTTCCTGAAATGTGTAGCTTTTGAAATAGCTTTTGTGAAAGGTAAGATCAATAGATTAGACTGAAGATAGAAAAGAACTTTTGTAAAAATATGGAGGTTTGGGTTTTTGTTTATCTTTTCTAAAAAGTACAATATTTCTCAGAGACATTAAGGTGTTATATTTCACAGATTTGTAACTGTTACAGTAATTTTGTACATTGACAATTTCCTGAATTTTCTTCTGCTCCCTTTTTGTGTCATAGCATGTTTGTAGCTTTTGGTTTTTCCTACAGGTCTTGCATTTAGTAGAGGATGTTGAGAAAGGTCTGTGGACTCTAAAAAAGTGTTGAAAAAATCAGTTTTTCTATTTGTCTGTTCAGAATTTGAAATTTTTTTTTTTTTTGTTACCTGCAACTCAGAGAACTGGATTTGCCAGCTTGAGTGATCTGTACTGGCATTGTGTTTCTAGCATGTATTACAAACTGAACTTAGTTCTTATCATTCAGGAGATTTAGATACTGTCATACACAGCATCCACTCTTTCCAAATATCTAGAATATATATTTCCAAGGTAAAAGTTATCTTCTTTACTAATCTAAAATTTTCTCAGCCTCTTTCTGATGTACTTATGCCCTAGGTGTCTGAATTTAATTTAAAGCTGAACAAAGTGAGAGCAATTAACTGCATAACCTAGTGAAATATAGCTTTTGATGAGATCTCCAGAATTATTCTTCTTGGAAGTAACTCAAGAGATCATAACTTTTTTTCTATATGAACATCATCATTTTTAGACAGGTTTTCTGTAAAATTTTAAAATGCAGTTTATAGGATTTAAACAATATAGCCCATGAAAGGAAATAATTGGTAATCAGTTTGAAATTTATATTATACTTTTTGTGGTCTTAAATATGAAGATATAATAATACAGATGACAATTTTCTTTCATAGGAAACCATGAAACAATCTTCTTTTGGTCTTAGGTTAATGTGCAGAGAAGCTATTCATCTGTAGTAGAAGACATACAACCTTCATTAATATTATAATTATGTTTTAATTTGGATGCTTACCTACTGAATTTTATTATTAGGTATCACAGAACAATGCAGTTATGGTTGTTCCAGTATTTTATTTAGTATAACTAGGTTTTATATTTTTCACATACCCATCAATTTTGCTTAACTGATGAAGCCATTTAAAAGGAAGTATTTTTTATTATTAATCATACTTGGCCTTGTCTTTGTGGGTGAACAACTAGACCATTATGAGCAAAATAGAAGATAAGAGGAATGTAGAACAGTCTTATTTTTCAAAGCATCACAGAAATGCCTTCAATATTATTTGCATATAAAGCAAATGGTATCTTGTATCTCATCTGGTCTATTAGTGGTATATCAAAACATTTTAAGGAGTTAAAAATGTTCAAGAGCAGAGGAAAAGTCAGAGATCCACAGGTGCTGGAAGCTATTTTTTCTTCTTACAGGCTGCTACTCTTAAATTGAAGCTTCATAACTATGTAAGGGTTATCTCTGCAATTTAAGGGGTGTATATGCCATTGATACACATACGATTTTCCACAGGTCAGCCACAGGAACACTTCTGGGTCATGGTGTATCTGCTTAAAGCTCCCAACACATCAAGAGCAAGATAAATGACTCTTGTCAGAGGAAAGCATGTTGGAACAACTGCTCCCTAAGGCTCTAGTGTTCATAATAATTGCTAAATCATTTACATCATAAATTAGCAGGAGTAATACAGCTACAGTAAATGACTCACATATCTGCTGCTTTGTATTTACTTTAGAGAGATGGTAACTGTCAAGTTTCATAGGTGCTGATAAGAGCAATACACTACTTTAATCTTGTGTTACTTCTCAATGTTCAGATCTAGTAGAGATTTTTCAGAAGATACACTTCAAAAATTAACTCTATTTTAGTATAATTGTCATGAAAATACAACCTTTTTAGTGGATTCTCTAACATTTATCCCACCTTAAATTCTAATTTCATTGGTTTAGATTTATCTTGTAGTCTGTTCATTCTTTAGAAACACAATAGGGACATAATTCATGTTTCATAAAATGTGCAAGATTACAATTTCTAATCAGTGTCTTAAGAGCTTTTGCTAAGAAGAAGTAATAGATTTGTAAGAAAATAAAGAAATTACTACCTTTATGGTAGTGCCAGCTGTAAAATTACACATTACTTAGCAATTGCCTTTATTAATTTTCATTGATGCAAGATGCCTCTAATGGAAATATGGTACTTCAGTACGATCATAAAGTGTTGCTTTGTGGTGCTATTCTGCCTGTCCAGCATTTGTTCTAAATGTTTCAGATTTGCTTACCTACGCTGAAAATGTAAAAGATACAGAGAAAATCTCCAATTTCCATCTTCATTCCCTTACTGAAAATAGGCCCAAAGGATGTAGGAGCAATGGAAAAGTACAGTAGCCTTTCCTTATGGAAAAAGTCTCATGTAATATTGGGCAGGAAAAAAAATCTGAAGAAGACTAGGATGATGCTAACTGCCTAGATGGAAGATAGCTGCAATCTGAGGGTTAGAAATTACAAATAGGCCAAATATTAGGGAATCTTAAGGGATGAAGAAATCATTATGCCATCCCAAAGCCATTTAAATGGCTTTGAATAAGGTAATTTGGAATGAAAGTTGTTTGCACACTGGAAATTCAAAGGAAATACTGTGAAGTTTTACTGTGACCTTGAAACCATAAATCCAACTTTTAATCAGAGTAGTGACGTAATGGAAATTATGCATTTCCAACACCTCCTTGATTTCTGCAATAGATATTTCATTTTGGTAACAAAACATATACTTTTTGTCCTCTGGTTTCTAAGAGTTCAGATGATCAAACTTCCAAGTTCCATGCATTCCTATTTTCTATATTCACAGGAGAGGTGATATTTTAATGATAATTTACAGGATAAGTCCTTACTGAGCTTTTTATGTCTAAATAGTAATATGCCCTTGTTTAAATGTGTGGGGTTGCAATTGTCTGTTCAGGTGCAGACTGCCAGTACTGCAAGAAACTTTATATGAGTACAGGTGTCTGCTTTCACAGAATAATTTCCAGGATCACATCCAGAAACTGTTGAATCACAACTCAAGAAGCATTAGTAGCTGCTGCATTTGTAATAAATGCTGTTTTCAACACTTTGCAAAACACAGACAAAAGCTCCCTTTTCTGCCATTGCCCGCCACTTAGAACTGTGTATTTCTCTTTAGGCAGCTTCTCTTTGTAGTATCTAGATTCTCTTCTTATCCAGAGCTACTATCTCTCAGAATAGATGTCAAAAATAAGTGGAATAGAAAAAGTGTTACATATATGCAATTTCCAAGGCATCTGAAAGGGTTTATATGCCAAATATATAAATAGAGACAATACTTTTCAAAGTCTGCAAAACTGAACACATAGATGATTTTGATGCCTGCCTATGAAAATTTAAAATTATTGACTCTTGCCAACCTAAAGCAAAGCTTCAGCCATCCAGACCTAAAGACCTGAAACAGTAATGTGACTGATGTCTGAATCTGAATTAAAAATACAAAATGAACTAATGGACTGTATTTTTTCATGTGAAGAGAAATAATTTTGTTCTTTGGAAAAGGTCAGTCTTGGAGGTTTCGATCTTCCAATATAAAAATAAATCACATTGTTGATGCTAAATTTAAAAGTATAATTTTCAAAGTAATCTGAGGTAAGGAGCAATAGCAGATTTCTTCTGCATCTGTTTCAGTATTTTTCTAACACTCTGCAACATTTAGTAATCTTGAGAATGATCCCTAGACTACAAAAAATGGACTCAATTTCAGGAAGGTTTAAGGAATGCTTCCTGTTCATTTTCTGCTAATATCATTTATAAAGAACTAAAATGTTTAATTGCTTATTTCATTTAGCTTTTATCGCAGCAAAACCATTTTCCAATCAGAATATGCAAGCCTGACTGAAAAGGGTCACACAATTTATAAATTACTGTTTAAAAGTGAAATGTGAGAAAAAGCTGTCAAAAACAGAAGGTGCAGTTGATTTTTCACCTTCCAAGGCTGGATGCATTGAATTTTAAACAGAGTTTTAATATTGTGCTATTCCTTCTTCTTGGTTTACTACAAGTTGCAAGCTGATATACTTTTATTCTTGTTAAAGATGTTAGTCATAAAGTAACAGAGTACATGCTGTGCAGCAAAAGCTAAAGGGACAGATGTATAAGCTGGGAAGTTTTCCAGATTAAAGGTACTTAACACTGAATGCATTTGATGTTCAAATGCATTTTGGGATCTTGTAAGTCTGTCATAAAAATGCACCAAGGCTTAGCACGAATTCTGATTCAATACATGCTGGTCTGCATCTTGGTCTACTACTCAACATATTGATTTGTTTCTGATCTATTCAAAGATTTTACTTTTTTTACAAAAAGAGTGTATTTAGAATTTGTGTTTCATAGGAGTAGTGATACTAGGTGTAAGTTTTATTGCCAAAATGGTGGAAATACTCTGTTAAAAATTCCTGTGGTTGAGGGGGCTTTGTTCAAGATTACTACACCCTATTGAATCCAGGTAATATTGCCAAAAGTGATGCTCTCTCTCTCTTTCCATCTAATGCTATAGCCTTTTAATGAGAGTTGGAAAATAATTTGAGAAAGTGGTAGATGAATGGCATGATAGTATTCTTCCACTATTCTTCAAAAGAGAGAGGGATTCAAATGCATCTAGAGCTGGATGACTGATTGAGACTATTTTGTCGGTGTGATAGCAATCAAAATGAGAAAACTAGGAAGAGGTTGAGAAGTACATATGACCACTGACTTTATGAACAGAATGTATGATTTTTTGAGTATCAGTACTCATCTTCACCAGAGAAACTTGAATATGCTGTCTTCCAAGTTCTTCAGACAATTTAAAGAAATTTTCTATGTGAATAAAAAAAAATGTTCTCAGCAGCAGTTCTTTAATGGATATGAACACAAAAACAAGCAATATACAAAGCCCTGCACAGGACAAATCCTGGCCCCGCACATGACCATCTCCAAGAGTCACACCATGTGCCTGAAACCATTGTCAAACACTTCTTGAACTCTCTCAGGCTGGTCCTGTGACCACTTCCCTGGGGAGCCTGTTCCAGTGCCCAGCCACCCTCTGGGTGAAGAACCCTTTCCTAATATCCCACCTCAACCTCCCCTGACACAGCTTCATGCTGTTCACTTGGATTCTGTCACTGAACACCAGACAGGAGAGATCAGTTCCTGCTCCTCTCCACTTCTCTTCATGATGAATTTCCTTGTGAGACAACAATAAACATTTGTTTTTGAAGATGCTCTGAGGATAGGCTAAGGAAGCTGTTATTTATAATCCTAGAGAACAAGGTGGCTTTGAGGGTAGCTAATAGCAGCCTGTCCATACTTACAGGATGTTATTGAGACACTGAGGCAGGCTTCTCATAGTGTATGAGTCAAACTGAAACAGAGCAGGCTGTGTCTAGATAAAATCAAGTTTCTCTAAAAGAAGAATCAACTATTGGACCTAGTAGGCCTGTGAGAGCTGTGGCCCAACTAGACAAAGCTCTGAACAATGTGGTCTGAAATTGATGTGGGCTCTGCTTAGAGCAGGAGGCTGAACTGGGTACCTACTGAGGTATTTTACCACCTGAATGATGCTGGGATCCTGTGATGTACAAAAGTGAGGGGAGAGAATAAAAGCAAGAAGTTGTTTAGTGATCTGGACATTTAGTGATATTTTTATGGGTAGATATTATTGTTTCATAAATGTAGGAATCTGAAAGGTGAAATTCTTTTTAATATAGCCACAGCAAATCCAGTTCTACTGCTTAGTCCAGGAGAAAGGAAAGAAAAGGTATTAGTACTGAATTTTTTCCTTTGGAGCATGAGAAAAATGCTCAAAATGCTCCTATTCTGCATTGCATTGTAGAATCTATATATTTATTTAAATATGATTCATCTTGGTTGTTTCATTCAATGTTATGACTGACCTAAGATATGATGAGAAATTTTAAAATTTGGTACACATAAATAATCAAAATCTGCATTTAAAACCTCTGAAATTGACTTAAATTGAAGTGCAAAAAACAAATTACTTAAGGAGACGGTTTAATCCACTTTTTTTTTCTTCTCCTTTTTAAGGATTAGGGCTTTCTGGAAGAATGGCACCTGCCATTAAATTAATAGGATAAAATGGGTTACATTACAGTGATTTTGAATCCTTAAGTTTCAGGATAATGGCAGATTTTTCTGGTAAGGTTTTTATTGATGGCCTATTTATAGATATTTAGGGTAAATATGGTTTTAGTTGGTTTGGTTGTTCTTCGTTGTGGTTTTTTTGGTGTGTTTTGTTTGTTTTTTTTTATCTATTTGATAAATACTAGAGGGAAATCAGGAGCAGAAGTCCCAATAAAAAAATATCTCTGAGTCAGTATTTCACACATTTCTTGGTCTCTAGTGGGCTACAAGAAGATCACAAATTACCTCAATTTCCTAATTCTGTAACTGGCTATCCAAGATTGCAATGGGAGTTAGAGATCCATAAAGTCTAAATTATTATTGCAGTTGGAGTTCATAGTCTTTCATTTATATGGCTCTGAGCACTTTCAAGACCTTTTTCTACTGTAGGTTCCATTATATCCTTCAGTGGTGTCAAGAAGATGAAAAGAACGAGAATACTTTTTATAGCTTCCCAAGCTTTCCCTGTCACCACATCTGTGTGAACATCCACCAAACATCTGTATGTTCTTTTAGCTTCCAATTTCATATATCATTAATATTTTTTTATATTTCTGTAAGGAGAAAGGCCTGATTTTCCTTTTCTATTTGCAAATATACACAAAGATAAATGCAAATAGGCAACATAGGAAAACAACATCTGGAGATGTTATATTCCTTCCATTCTGAAGTGTTTTCATAGTGGCCTATATCTGCCTTTAATAATTTCATGTCCAGTTTTGTTAAGGATTAAAGTTTAGCCTTCAGACATAAAATTTCTGATGTGACAAGTTATACTAAAATACTACCATAGTTTTTACTACCATAACATTTGTCTGTTCAGAAAAAATATGAAAAAAATATGCCAGAATCTAGCAAATTATTCTTAATTAAAAATTGTTATTGAAATTTTTAATATCGTTCAGTGCATTTTTCCAGTTGTAATTTCTATATCCATTATTTTAGTTTATACTTGTCTCTCACTTATTTTTATTAGCATAAATACAGTCTTTTAGGGCAACATATTTTGAAACTAGGACATGGTATGGCTCTTGGAATGGTTCTATTTGGGGCCTGAGGTAGACTCAATATTTAAGGATCCTTTCCAACTCATCTTATTCTGTGATTCTGTGGTATATTCCTTCAGAACTCTTTAAGTCTCCTTAAAGCTGCCTCTAACTCTGCTAGAACTGGTCTATTTTGTTTCAGGTAATAGATTCTGCAAGGCAGAAGACAAATTTGGTTCTTGTTTTTAAATCATTCAAATCATAATAATTAAACTCAATCAAAATAATTCATTTTCAATCAATAGAATGAAATCTGTCTAGCTTCCTTTAGTGAGGAAGGCTGCAACATGAACTCTTATGTCAAATGCAAAGAGCTTCAAATTTTATTTCTGTCTTCACTCATATAACTTTTATGTGTGACTGAAGTGAGCTATGGGATGAATGTGATACAATTATGGGGTTTAGCTCTCGACATGGCAGTCTGTGCCTTCCTCTGTTTGGCACGCATTTATGAGTACTTTGGTCCTGTGTCTGATTCAGAGAATCACATTCTCTAATATTCCAGCAAATAGAAGCTACTTTCAAATTATTTGTGAGGGTAGTAGACAAATATATTCCATCCTTTAAAAATCCTGAAGGTTCAAATAGTCTTCTTGATGTCTGTCTTAGTAAAGTTGTATTCAGAGATGACTGTAATAGAACTCTACTCTATTTTCTACTACAGTACAGTAGACACGGTGTTAAAGTATAGTGTAATACAAGTCATGCAATAGGAAACAATCCTATACCAATTGCTGCTTATTGATGGTCTGATTTACACTATATAGGCACATAAAATTAATTTTAACGTTTCATAGATTTTATATCTATGTAAATCTTGATTTTCCCAATATTCATTGTGTATGTTGTGTTAGCAATCTGTTCAAGTTCAGCAGTGAAAGCAGTAGGTTTCAGTCATAATCAGGATTCAAAAACGCTGTGTGTGGCTGCATGATTTTTGAAGATGCTTGTCATTAGATCACAGTGCTTATTACAGGCACTGTCTAAAGAAGAACACAGAAATTGGAAATTCATGAGGGCCAAAGAAAAGTTGCAGATTCTAAGAGACACACTTAGAAAATATGTCACAAGAGACTGTAAAGCTATGGAAGCAGGAAAAACTTGAAGTTTTAGTTCATTTGCAATTAAAGTTTGTGTTCAAAGTGATATTAGCTTTTCTTGAAGGAGTGACTGAATGGCATCTACATAGCCTGAGATTTTAAGGTTTGCCTAAAGATAAAAATAGTGATAAAAGATAAAAATATTGATAATTATGATTCAAGGCTAAAAATTTATTTCCGTAGTATTGCTAATTTATAAATACTTTATACTGATGTCTTGGAAAATGTAACAAGTGTAGGTAAAAGTAAAGTTTTAATTTTTTTTTAACCTCAAAAAGAAAGCATTTCCTACGAAGAACTGTTTATCCTTTCCAAATTGGGGCCGTTAGGGTTAGGGGTTTTTTGGCAGTGGAGTTGACTAAAATAATTATCAATTGGATATAGGGAGAGCATTCATACTTCCGAAACATGGAGCTCACAGACCTTTTTTCAGGTCTTCAACTTCATCTGGAAGTGGCATCCAAGGTCAGCTCTTTTATAAGAACACAACATAGCCTGTAATTTCTGTTCAGCTATGGACATAAAGGATGTATAGAGATGAGCTAATAGAATTGTACCACCATTTCCATGTTAAATTTAATGCCATCTAATTGTGAAATATCTGCAAATTTCTCAGGGTAAAGTGTGCCTCCTACTTCTCTCTAGACCTGACATAGTGGAATGTCATAAAGTTTTCTAATTACCACTCAGAGGCAATTGAAGCCACACTCATTAATTTGGATCAGCTTGTAATTGTCCCATGCAGAGCAGAGAAAGAGTTAGAATAATAAGACATACAGAAAACAAGATTTTACATATATGTATATGTATGTGTGTTTTTACAAGACAAATTTTGAATACTTTAAATTGGAGTCTGTACGGCACCTAGATTTTTAATGTGGCACTTTCTAGAGATTGCTTAGTTCTTGAGCCAATGTGTGCAGACTGGATAATTCAAATGGCTTTTGCTCTTGAAATAGACAGTTCTTGAGGGGACACACTCTTGTGTTCTACAGACTGTAATTTTCATGTGTCTAATAGTGTTAGAGGTATTTTCAAAAATATATCTGAATAAATAGCTTTTGTAGGCAGAACCTTCTTAGTTTTGCTGTAATTAAAGGAATAATACCAAAATGATTGCTAGCTATTAGAGGCTGTAAAAAAAATATCTTGACGTATGTCTTTCTGTTAAACTTTTTTCAGGTAAGTCAATAATGCATTGCACTGCAAGTCAGAAAATCATGTGGGAAAAAGATGTTAGCTTTTACACCACTACCAGTGACCAGAGTGAGACACGCTGTATTTTCATGAGTGCGCTGCCTGGTGACTTGGGTAAGCTTCAAGCACAATGCCAGCTGCGATCACTTTGCAAACAGCAATGCAAAATGTGCAAGGGGAAACAAAGCTATTGTGAGATTATTTTTTTAAATTAAGCTAATGTTCTAGAAACATGCTTCTAACTTCTTGTTCTAATTGGAAACACTCTAATCCAATGCTGCTGAGTGAAGCTGATTGCAGACTTAATTGCTCTTATGTAACAACTAATATCTGGCACTAACACACACTGTATAGCACTGGCAGGTTTTGAAATCAGTTTGTTCCCTTTGCCCCTTCTTTCTTTGTTGTTCTGTTTACTGTGCCCAGTTAATGTGCTCTTGTGCCATAATAATCTCTAGCTAAATGGTAATTGCTCTATTGACAGCATTACTGTACATTTTTGACACATCATTATTCATACTTAACCACTTGACCTGGAATAAATGTTAAAGCAATTACTACTGAGAGCTTTTCTATGAGAAAATTGAGGCAAAGTTTAAAGATAATCAAAATGCAAAGCTGATCATGATAGCAACTGGAAAAATGGCAAATCCTATTAAACAGATTTTTATTAGCCAAGTTGATGCCAGTAGATATTATCTGGTAATTTAGTCTTATTAAAAAGAAAATAAAGCAGCTAATTGTTTACTATTCTGGAACTTATTCCAGCTTGCAATTTGCAACTGAAATTAAGCTTTATGTGGCTCATCTATTTTGTCACATTGAAATATGAAAATCATTTGGTAAAAAGCACATCTGCTCAGTCCTTTCCATCTTCCTGGCAAATCCTCATTCAGTATGTTTCATATATGTTGAGGCATTCCATTCATTCATACAGCACCAGTATTTTAGATATTTCTCTTACTAACCTAATGTCTTCAGATCTTAAAGCTGACAATTTTAGTACTTTTCTACCATTCTGCATACTTTTTGCAACGATAATAAATGTATTAGTGTAATCTGTTTTAGCTTGGAGACTTTCAAGGGAATTTGGAAAACAGAAAGGGACAGAGTTATTGTTAATGCAATTGTGTGAAAATTGTCCAAATCTCCCAGACCAGCATTTTATTTTGATAGTTAATTGCATATTTGTTCTAGTTGTGATTGTATTCTTAAAGGAAAGTAAATGTTCTCCAGTTTAGTTGTTTAAAAAGTGGCATTTACACTGATCTCAAATAATTTCAAAGGACTCAATTGCAGCACAATGCCTTCAGTACAGTGCTTACAGTAAAACTGTAATTATAAGAGAATGCCAAAAGACATCAAGAAAGCCTTAAAGGGATAGCATAAGCTTTTACTGCCCCCATCTGAACTATGAGGCTTGCTTGAAAACCACCATTAGGATGCAGATTACTGATTGTTGATATGTCACTATTGCTGTCATGGGAGAACTGTTGTAAGGGCCAGAAGCTTACAGTGGTTTCTGTATTAATGAAACTTTTCCACACTTAATGAAAGCAAAGAAAGATTGGGGTTTTTTAATTAATAAAATATTAAAAACTAGGGAGGAAATCTCTTTTCATGCCGATCCACATTCAGAAGAGCAATAAGGTTCTGCAGCTGTGCTTTATCAGGCAGAAAAATCTTTTGTTTTTAAACATGCTCAACTCCCTCTTAACTGCTTAGGTTTCCTGTATGCCTATCAAACTGATAATAGATTGTTCAGAGGGCATTTAATAACTCAATTCTTAAAATTTTCATTCACATTATCACTTCTGATTAGTTTTAGAGGAGCTTTTACAGTAAGTATAAAGAACCAAAAATTGTCTAATAAATTTTCATAAACTGTTATGCAGACTAAACTCATCTAGGTCTCTCCTATTGCTGCTGTGATTTTTATTCATAGCTGAGAAATCTCTTAATAATATTTAATTTGGAACATTTAAAATGTGTACATATTTATCCTTAGCATAAATAAGTTTTTTCAACAGTTAGCCTTCCAATGTTGAGGAATTAGCCTATAGAACAATTGACAGCTTTATTTCAGCAAAGATTGTACACAGTAATTCCAATCAGACCAGGCTATTTCAAAATCTACTTTTTTAAATAGACTTTTTTCCCCCCTTCTTACCAAACTGAATGAAGCGTAGTATTTAGTATGTGTTCCTCACATGCAGTAAAAGACAGCTAACATAACCAATCTACGGTTGTTCCCTGTCAGTCCACATTTTGTAGCAGAGAGAACTGTACAGGTAAAGAGAGTAATTACTGTTGATAGGCTTCACTGGTCTGGAGAAGAAATAACAAGATTGCTTATTAACATCCTGAGGTTTTTGTACCACAGTGCATATTGAGATTTGTTGAATTTTCCAGCTTTTGGAAAAAAAATTATCTTTTGGAATTTTCATCTACAGTTTTCTGAGGAGAAATGGTGTAGGAGAAAAGGATCTAAACACTGAAACTGTCACATGAATATTGACTTTTAGGGATTTAAGGGATTTAATTGGTAAGATACACCAAACTTACTATATATTTGTAACAAATAATGACCTTGAAAATAGCCTGAGTTGTAAACTATTTACTCTTGTTGAAATGCTGTATCCATGCCAAAAAAAATTTTTGGATTGTTCATAGCAATGTGTTACCATTACTGAACCTGGTTTGGTGGATTCATATGGGATTTATTCAGTGCACTTTTGGGGAAAATTTGTACTGTCTGAGACTTTTCCACAATATTAGATTAGCAAATAAAAAGAAGAGGTAATTTCTCAGTCTAACAGAAGATTCTTCAGAAACACATTCACACTACTGTATTAACAGGGTTCCTGCTGCTTTTAAAAATAACTGTTGGAAGACGGTAATAGAGAATCATGAAAGCAGGGAAATCGGGTTCCTCTCAGAAGAGGATGCAAGCACAATGTGGTGTAGCTAATACTGCTTAATGGTGCTACACTTTGAGCCCTTTCTTTTAAAAGGTGTAGCAAATGTCCAAATATATTTAATATTCACATCATGTTCAATATAATTTCTTAATACATTTACAGGCTTGTAAATCAAGTGAACAAGAAAGCAAATGTAGGAATGTTATCTTATGTCAGCTGTAGACTCAACTGTAGGATATATGAAACAAAGAAAAGTGTTTGTTTTCTTGTTCAGCTTCACTTTGTGTGAGGCTAGCAGTGTGATGATTCTTGAATATGTCTTTCTTCAGCTCAAATATTTGGCTAAATTTATACTCAGATGAATTATATACCTCTGTATATAAGGGTATTTCTGAATCAAATCAGCTCCAGGTTTCAGGAAATGTTCTAGGTGTCAGTGAACATAACCTTACTGGTTTAATGATGAAATAAAACTAGAAAAAGAGGGGAAATAGATCACAGATGTGGTTTTCTGCTACTTATACAGCAGAGCTATATCCTTGATACTTGGGTTGTTGTGAGCCCTCAGTCATATTTTTTCAAGGCTTTTCAGCACAACAGACAAACAGAATTTTGTCAGGCTGTAAGAAAAAAGATTTGTTGGTAGTGGGACAGTTTTAAATCAAAAGAGGAATGAGGATAGGACAGTGGTGGAATGTAGGAGTGAAAACAACAGAGCTCTGCTTCCTGGCTAAGGGGAAGCCTTGGTTAAGGAGGAATGGGTATTGGGTTCACAGAACTAAAGGCATCAAGAGAGTGAGGCACAAATATAGCTCCTGGTGTTACAGAGAAATCATAGGAATGCAGGCATATGTCAGACAAGGGCCCTTGCATTGGCTGTAATTGGGTTAGTGAATAAAAACTTTGGATCTCACCAGAAGCTGGATAGTATGGGCTCCCTTAAGATGGATGGACTAGTGTCTCTTTTGGGGCTAGCTAAACTTGTGTTCTGGTTTAACCTGACAGGTGGCTAAACAGCTGCTCAATTCACTCCCTCCCACACTAGGATGGGGGAAGGAATTGAAAGAAAGAAAACCTAAGTAAAATTCATGGCTTGAAATAAAGACGGTTAATATGGAAAATTATGATGATGATAATAATGTTCAAATAATTCAGATACACAAAACAAGTGGTGCACAATGCCATTGCTTACCACCTACTGAGTGATACTCAAGCAGTTCCTGAGCAAAGGCCCTGAGGCAGTTTTCCCTCTAGTTTATATACTGAGCATGATGCCACCTGTAATGGAATATCTCCTTGGCCAGTTTGGGTCAGCTGTCCCAGTTGTGTCCCCTCCCAGCTCCTTGTGCCCCTAGCCTCCTTGATGGTGGGGTGTGGTGAAAAGCTGAAAATTCCATGGTTTAGTGTAAACACTGCTCAGCAACAACTAAAACAGCAGCGTTCTACCAACATTATTCTCATCCTAAACCAAAATACAGGACTATACCAGCTACTAGGGAGAAAATTGACTGTGTCCTGGCTCAAACCAGAAAAATATGGTTATGGGACAACCTAGAAGACAGATCCAAGCAAGATCTTCTCTTATATTCAGCACACACTGTTGCATTGTTTAACTGTGTGCTAAAACAAGTGCAGAAAGCTTTGGTTTAGAAAAGTCTCTGAAAGAGGGTGTAACTAATTGATTTGATTGTCTTATCTGCAATGTGATTTGGTTTTCTTGTTTCACTAGCTTATATGAAAGCTGTACTAGAAATTAAAAAACCCTGAAGCATAACCAGTGTTCTCCAAGATGGAGGGATTAGATTTTTTTTTCCCACAACAGAAATTTAAAACCCATGTTCTCCCATCATAAAGATTGCTGGGCTGGTGTTATTCAGATGAATGCCATATGGATCTGGATGAATCTTTGAATTATTTTAATCCCATGAAACATTTTCTGTGCAAGCAGATAAAATTCTTCCACATGCCTAATTCTGTTTAAAGTTTCAAATATGATGTTTTTTTCATATTATCTACATGAAATTTCAGATGAGAAGCATTACTTTTCAGCAACAGTAACTTTAATATTACATACATAGTCATTTCACTCTTTATTCTCTCTTACAAAAATAGAGATTATTCCAGGATAAGAGAAATGGATACTTACTTTATTAATTTTTGAAAGTGTTGTTATAGCAGGTATCACATGGGTATTCATGTTACTGGATTCATTTCCTTCCTAAATTGTCATAACAGAGTTCAACTGAAGTAATATTAAAATTCTGAGTTGTATTCAATAGCCAGAAAGAGCATAGTAAAAACATCATTTCACTGATGTGAATGAGGCAAAATTTTGTCTTTTCTACACTTCTCAGAGGACACTGCAAAAGAACTTGATTTTACCAACTCTGAAGAACTAACTAATGCATTACATTCTTTGAGATTATTTGTTATGATGTCTTCTAACAGTATAATTATAAATGTGCTTCCCAAAATGTGGTTCTGCATTATTGAAAATTTATCTGGAAAACCACCAAGTACCTTATTGTGCAGTTGGCATCCAGAATAAGGCAACTTGAACCAATAGCACATTTTTAAATTTAGATACCAGGTAAGTGATTGGGTGAACACTGAAGGTGGCAGATCTGGAAAGCTCCAGATGTGCACATCAGGTTCTGCATGGCAGAATTTCCATCGTTTTGCTCACTTGCAAAGATGTGCCAAAAACTTGGAGAGGTGCCTGCAGATTGCTATAACAAACCTTGAGCCCTTTAATGCTTAAGGGTATTAGAAACAAGAGATATAGTATTTTAATAATAATAGTAAGAAATCTATGTGGATTTTTAGATATGTAGAAAGGCAAGAGCTTTCTTATAAGAGCTGATATCTGTGTTCTAATTTCCAGTAAATTGAGTGAATTCATAGATTTATACTCTTCATGAATGAAACATTGTATTCCTCTAATTAGCAAGCATCTTTAGTAAGCGTGCATAAATACTTGGGGGGCATGTTTCTAAGTTTTATCTTTCAGTTTCTGCATGATGGCAGCAGCTGGAAGAAACAACCAATTTGTTGCCATGTTTGCTTCCTGATAGTTCAAGCTTATTAGTGCCCTGAACTACAGAGTGATCCTGATACATTAATCCCTCAGAAGAGGAAAGAGATCTATAATGCAATTTAAGGAGCGTGTACTCCAGTCCCGTTTTGAATTGATTGATCCTGGTTTTCATATCACAAACAATGACAAGTGTTGAAAGTATAAAGAATTTGTGAAATTAGAGATAAATTAATCAGGATACATTTTCTCTCTGTGAAATACCAGAAATTTTAAAGAAACGGCCTTGCTTTGTTAAAGCACTAGTACAGTTTTCAGCAGAAATATGGGGCAAATATATTGATTGGAATTCATTTTAGAGCATTAAATACTGAATGTGCTACTTCAGCTTTCAGCACAGATTTAGAACTAGAAACAACAGAGAGACCAGTACAGAAAAGCTACACCTCATTTGTCTGTGTCTCATGTGGTATAGATCAAGAGTAGTTTCTACAATGTTCATGAAGTTCCAGTGTTTTAAAAGGTACCATAAATGAGATCAGGACTTGCTCTATTTTATATAAAGTAAGAAGAGCAAAGAGCTTAATGAAAGAACCGCAGCTGCCTTAGAGTGACTAAAAAGTAGTCATGTGATTATTTAATTACATTTCATTATTGTTGTGTCTATTTTATTGTAATTTTTTTTAAGTATCCAAATAGCCCAGGAAAAAGAAAAAAAGAACTCATAATACACGTTTAGCATGAACAAATTATTTTTGCAAGAAGATTCATGGCAGACTGTATAATTCTTTTAGTACTTCACCTGTGACACTATAAATAATATATGTTTATTTAAGTAGTGCTATTATAGACTACTATTTATGTTGTACATAATTTATAGACAGTGGTCTCCTAACATGCGTAGATAATGTTCTTTGTTTAAAAAAAGTTCAGAATAATTTTAAAGAAATGAAGTAGTTATTTAAACTGAATTGAATCATTTTGAAGGCACAGACTGATAACTGCTTTTTTAAGGAACAGTATTAACTTCCCTTTTGCAGCCTTTAAACTTTAGTGTTATAATATTTTTCTATAAAAAATTGGCTTGAAACATTAGATAACAGAAAATATAAGTGCTTGAATAGAAGTCTGATTACTGCTGAAACTTCAGAGATCCTGCTTGTATTTCAGATGATGTTCAGGTCTCTAGTTAGAAATACATTTGTAGAATTTGTGTATATTTTTATGCAAGTTGAATGGAAACCTGACCCAAATTACACTGAAGTTGTAAGATCATTTTTGCATCTGTGACTACACTCCGATAGGAAATTGTTTGGGAATTATGTGTTCATATTTCCTTGGGGAAGAATCCTATTAAGAATATCTTAGCCAGTGTGCAGCCTGTAATAGCTGTATTTATTGACATCCAGAAGGACAGTGATTTCCTCCTGGGACAGCAGAAGAGCCTTTATATTGTAAATCTGTTCTAACTTTCTAATTTCATGTGTGAACACATTCCTCCATGTCTCATCTTTTCCAGGACAGTTTGGAAAATTACTTATATCAGTAATAAAATTCCCTGTTCCCTGTGCATGTATTTTTATAGATGGCTGTCTATTCCAAGGTCTGGGTTTTCTTTCTATTTCAGACTGATATTTATTTTACTGTTTTATGCTTTTAGAAACATAATAGAGGTTGCATTGGGCTCTGTGTGTTGTGCACAGAGCATCAGATAGAAACAGTAACATTAAGTTCCTTCGGTGAATATTCTCTCTCCCACAGTTGCGTTGTGTTTTTAAACTCCCGAGTGCTGCATATTTTTATCTACGTTGGCTCAAGTCTGGATAGAAGTATACAGAAGCTTTCTTTTTAAAGCAGCAACTCTGTTTTGCCAGGTTAAGCAACAGAATAGTATTGCAATCTTTTTAGTGAGCATGAACTATGTGTTATTTGTTAAGGGACTGATCCAAAGTTTTCTTGAGTTAAAGTTTCCCGTTGACTTTGTCAGTTTTGGCTCGGGCTCCAATGGCTGTTCTATATGCTTTCATTGGGAGGATTAAAATGTACTCTTTCATTAGTTAAGTGCAAAGTGAATTTCAAATGAGTCAGAATATATTTAAAGTATAACTGTCACATCATTGGTATTGATTTAGACACTGTTAAACAGGGGCAGTGCTAACACACAGGGGTTTATTCTTTGTTACGACTTGCTTATAACCCCCATTGATGATAATGGGAATTACAGGCATGTCCTGAAGGGAATGTGTCCTTTGTAAATTCCCTATAAGCCTTAGATTAAGGAGCCACAGTTCTGTGAGAGTTCAAATACTTTTTGTGTGTAGATGAAACTCTGTGAGCTCTCCTGTGTCCTTTCTTAGTACTTCTTGGAAGGTAGGTCTTTCAGAAAGAAATATATCCCAGAGCTGTTGTCTTGTCTTTCCTTATCTGACAGGGAAGATGCCAAGAAACCGTGCTGGGAAATAGACCCATTTTTTTGTCCAAAGTGTGCAGCAAGAAAAGTTAATAGTTTGTACAGGGCCCTGATTGGTATTACAAATTTCTAGTGTAACAAGGAAAGGTTTGTGCAAAATTGGTAGGAAAATAAAACATGAATTTTTTTTCATACTAATAGTGTATAAGTCAGAAACTAAAAGGATAATCAAAATAGGTTATAAACAAAATATTGTGGTAACTTCTGTAGGTATTCATATTTTCATTGTAGTTAACTAACCTGTTTAAGTAGATACACACGTAAATCTTTCTGAAGCAACCCATTGCCTTTGCCTGGTGTACTGTTATGTGAACCATTTCATTCCTCAGGTACTATGCTTGCTATCCAGATCAGAAGCTTATATTTTTATTATATTTAAAGGCATTTTTGGTTCACACAGCACTGTAAAAAACAGTATGAGATGGCATGAAGTTTGCCATCTACATGCCCATTTGCTTTGTTCCAGACCATTACTGCTCTAATGAGACTTGAAGGGGATACCTATCATGGGGAATGTGTGGAATAGGAACCTGCTGGTCACTCCAGCTTTTTCCTACACTTCTTGCTTCTGAAATTCTTCTCATCCTGATGTTAGTGTCACTTTCTCTCACTTCCATTCTTCTCTGTTTCTAGCTTTGGGGCTTGATTCAGTGTTTGCTTCCGTCTCAGTTCTACTGCTTATCCTAAACTTAGCAAGTTGCTACCTTCATCTTTTGCGTATATATGGTAACACCAGAAATTTTTAGGCACCTCAGTCTGGTTTCAAAACTCTCTGACTATTGAAAAAACAACAACAAAAAAATGCCCACAAAAAATAAACCAAAAACAAGTAAAATAAGCAAACAAAAACCAAAGAAAATAAACAAACAAAACACCAAAAACCAAACAAGAACCCAAACAACCAAACAAAACCTTAAAACCAAAAACTGCCAAAAAACCCTTGCTGGGGGAACATATAGGACTGGAAAGTTGCTGATTCCTCCTTTTTGGCACTGATGCCTTAGAAACCCAACTATAGCCCTTACTTCACCAGGAGAAGAAGGTATTGCTTCTGTTTTTCTGCTATCTTAGGAGAGGAAAGTGCTGAATTAAGATATGCTGTCTAGTCACTGCTGTAATGAGGAAGTTATATCAAATGGCACTCTAACCTCTTCTGTGCTTTTAAAATGAACTTTCTGTCAGAGCCCTGTGGGCACTAACCAGCTTCACATGGCTTGATTCCCTGCCTTTGCCAGTGCTCTCTGGCCCTGCAGCCAGCACCTGAGTGTCCTGGCCACCTGTCTCCAGCTGTGACTGTGATGTATCCTGCCATGGGAATGCAGCCCTGCTTCTGCTGCCTGCTGCCTCCCCACACTCTCCCTCCAGCTGCATTCTCTGTCAGATTTCCTGCTGAAAAATTGAAGCTTGATCTGTATGATGAACGTGCCTTGCAGGCCCTAGATCAGGTATTGAAGCCTATCTTGATTTCCAGCACACCCAGGTGGCTCTCAGGTTTCTCCTTACCTCTTCCTTGCTTTGCACAAGAGGGTGGCTGCTGAATTTTTTAGTACATCCTTAGTAGTCAGCTTTTTGAATCTGACTTGGAGGCTAGGCAATAGAAGCTGTGTACCTGCATCCCCTTGTGAATCTAGATATTTGTTCCAGGTTTTTTGAACACTTTTGGCTTGAAGAAAGCAAAAACAGGTAGATGAGCTAGTCCAGTGCAGTCTGTCCTGTAATGGTGTTACTTCTCAGGCTTGGTTTTCCCTGAATCACTCCAATCTGCCACTCTCTACAAGTAAAGATGCTACCAAGAGCTACTTCTGAGACCTTTCAGACTACTGGAAAAAATTACATATAAATGTATTAACTAAAAAAGTCCCTGTTCAAATTCTTATCACTCATAGACACGATTCCAATAAAGACACCAACAAAAAAACCAAAAACTCACGTTTAGAAAATAATCTACTGTGTCAAAAATACATTAAAAAAACCTGCTAACTTTTAAACTCTATAAAAAAGATTAACACTACCCAATTAAACACATCCAATATTAAAAAAAAATAATACAAGCAAACAAAAAAGTGAATTAAGCAAATGTTGGTGCTCACAAAATTATGAAAGTTGACCATCCAATATCAGGGTACAGGAAGAATGATAATATGTATCTATGAGAATCTGGTTTTCAGCATTTTGTGAGCATACCACCTGCACTAATTTAAACCCACTATTTTTTCATAAATTCAGTTTTTCACTACAGAATGCTTTGTTTTTCTTTTTTTTTTTTTCCTTTTTAGTAGGTAAAGCAAGATCCAAATCCTGTGAAACATTTCCCCATCTGTTAGTGGCTTTTCTCAGATGAGTTTTAACTTAAAATATAGTTTCAAGGGAATTGTTACCATTTGTCTGACTTGTCATGACATTTTAGTGATTAAGAGTTTTTGTTTTGGAGACAAATGAAAATCAACCAAGTAGAATCACTTTGCATATTCTGAGTCACTCTGCCCTTTGCTGTGTGAGGGCAAACTAGTTCTACTGTTCTGTGCAGTCTCAGTACAATAAAGTCTACTGTTAGAACAGTCTTTTGAATTTAGTTGATGCCAAGTGGTGAAATGACTCAAATACCAATAAGCTTATGCAGAAATGTTGGCAGGCCAGCTCCAAATGACCAGTATTGTTCTGCTAAAAGTTCCCATGAAGCCGCTGAACTTGCCAGTGCCACACTGGAGGCATTTTTACTGAAGTAAGAGTGCATACAAGGAATTATTTTTCCCCTCTTTCCCACTTACACGTAATTGAAGCAGAGATGGACTTCTTACAATGTGGAAGATTCTTTAGCAGTCCTACATACTGCGTCATCTGATTCATCATGGAATTTGTTTGGCAATTCCTCCCACATGACATCTTGCTTGACCCAAGAGAAAAAGCATGCTGCCAACATAATTATCCTTTATTTCCTGGCGCAATAATTTTTAAAAGAGAGTTGACACATTCTGTAGGCTTTCTGAAGGGAAAATAATTATATCACACCATCAAAATTAAATCTTCTTTTGAGCTTCTTATTAATTAACATCTCTATTTTGTGAGGAAAAATAATAGAGCAAGTGGAACTAGTATAGAGTAATATCCTTGCAACAAAGTTATAAATCATATTTTCTGTGAGTTTTGAGTTTTTAAATTGGATTAGGTTTGTCCTTTTTTTTCTTTAGTGCATGGATTTTCATGAGCACGATATGGATTACATTAATGTCTTTTGGAAATACGCTTCTGTGTTCACCATTCAGTTATTCATAAAAACGAAGTTTATTTCCCTGAATACTCCTTGATTAGTGGACTTAAAGCCAGAAATTATTTTAGTACTGATGAGAAAATGTAAAATGTTCAGAGACTGATTACTTGCATAGATTTTGATATTTTCAAAGAAAAATTGTGACTTTAGAAAATTAAATAAGATATTGAAAACATTATCAAAAGCCATAGACTATTACAAAATAATCCCTCATAATTCTGCTTCTGTTTCAGCAAAAAGTAAACCAAATATATGAGAATTCAAAAAATAATATATAGTAAGTAAAAAGGAAGCTAGTAATTTAATATAGAAGTAAAATTCTTAAAGCATTTTTATTTATTAGCATATCCTATAGGTTAAAAATTATAATTTTTAGAAAAGCATTAAGCATCTAACCCTTGTTGAAAGTGTCCAGGGTCTATAGAAAGCCTGTGAGAAAATTAAGTTATTCATTTCGTACAGGACTTTTGAAAAATTGCATGTAGATTCCTCAGTTAGGTTCACAAAACCTTATGGTCCCAAAATTGGTTTGAAGGAGACTAGTCCTAATGTGAGATGAGTTAAACACAAGTTATGTTCATGAGAGGATAAAAGTAGAAGAATTTGCTCAGTTGGTTTTTAGTTATAATAAAATTAATTAGGTCCACCTGCAAATAACTTATTTAATATGATTATAAATTAATTTTTCTCCACAGCTTTTTTAATAAGAACCCAATCAAAACAATATATCAAAAGCAAAAATAGAGACCTTTTCTCCTTCACTACCAACATTTTAGTCTTTTGGTGCCTTATTTTCTTTTTCTAAAATTCCCATAGAAATTTTTTCAATTAAAAAAAAAAAGAAGAAAAGTTCCTCCAGGCAGCTATTTGTCCCTGGTTTTTCATCCCTTTATTTCAAAAAACTGTTTTAGATAAGGATCAAGGCTTTTACCTAGAGTGTAACCAGTAGTCTGTTATACAAACCTGAAGTGATCAGATAAATTCATCCTGTGGAAAGGACCAAGCAGCAAGATACAGACTTAACAAGCAAGAGGCAGAGAACTCACAAGCTGGATCTCAAAGTGTCCGACTCTTCCATGCAGTTTGTCCTAACAGTGCAAATAATGCAAGTAAAATTTCAGTACTTTTTTTCAAGTGGAGGATAGAAATCCAAAATCTTTTCTCTTTTCATGTTACTGAAATCCCTGAAAGTTATTTTCTCTTCAGAAACCGAGTGATATGCTGTATCCAGTAGCAAACTGAAAAAAAAAAAGGAGAAAAATGCTTGTTCAGAACAGTGCTTAGGGGTTTGCTTATAGGTGTCATTGTGTCTCACATCCCTGCTGTGAAAATCAGCTTGCATTTGAATGTGCATCTTGACCCATAAATGTCACCCTGGTCCACTGAGCATCTTGACTTCAACATTTCCTGTTGTAAAATGGACAATGGGATAACACTTCTTTTTCTGAAGGAGGGACCTGTGACAATGTGTGCATGTGTGCAGTCAGGAGAAACTGCAGCACTCGGGATTTAAAAGCATGTCATCAGCCACTGAGCGGGAGATCACAGGAGAACGAAGTTGCTGGACAGTTTTTGAAAAACACAAGGATTATCATTTCTGTTTCCAAGCCACTTCTCCTTTTCACAGCCCTGAAACCTTCTTGGCTTCTCTCCATCAGTGGCTCAACGATGTGCCCCATACTAGAGCAAGTCCAGCTGTGTGCTACAGCAACTGCCTACAAACAATAAAGTAAGAAAATGTTGCCATTCCTGTGCACACATTGGTTATGTTGCTGGCCTTTTCTTAATTACATGAATTTTCTGGTATAAAACATCTTAACATTATGCTCAGAAATTGAGAATGCACTGAGAGGTTCATGTAGAATAAAAGTATTTACAGTCTCTTGATGATTGTATAACAGTTTCCATTTCTTTAAAGAAAAAACAGATTTTTGCTTCAGAGGATATTTACAAGTTAAGTTATGCTTTTTATGGAATTGCTCACAACCAGAAAAAAAGACCCCAATCAACTGCAGCCTTAGTCCTTCACTTTGAGGACCAAGTTCATAATCTGTTATTGTAGGAGACAGAAATTTAGGACTTCCGATTTTTTTTTATGTTAAATCTTTATAATCATATTTGTATATATTCCTGAAGAGTACAGTGTTTCTGAAATGTCCATGAGCAACTACATTTGTCTCTGGTTTTAATTAAAGCATGCAAAGAATGACACTGTCTTTTCAAAATAATATAGACTTATTTAACAGTCATTTAACTATATCCATTGCTTAAATATCAATTTTCTCCCTACTTCATCAAAGTAGTATGGATTATATTTTTATCATGAAGAATGATTATGAGGATGGTTTTTCCTTCAAAATATAGCACATATGGTTTGATTTTAAAAATACCAAAAGGTGTCTCCATTTTTTTGGCATATGACTGCTTATGTATAGATAGCAACCTGAATATTTTCATACCTTTTCTTGCACTAGAAATTCATTTTATATTATTTTGAGTGACCTTTTCTCTATGATCAGTATTATAAATGAAAGAGGATTTGAATATGCACACAGGGAAAATCTTTATTATTTGAATATGCATCAAAAGTACAATATCTGGTGTTTTCCCAAATATCTTTATTGTGACAGCAAAGCTAGAACCTGATAGGAAACCTGATATAAATGTCATCTCTTATCAGAATCTAAAATGTGATGATTAACACTAATACCTTTTGTACTGAGACATTTTCACAGATATTCTCCAAAGCGTTATTGAAGTGTTTGATATATCTCATTAAAGCACTTTGATGTCTCCATTCTTCATATTCAGAAGTAAAAAACCCAGGTTAGGATACAGTTGCTTAGATGGAGATGGAACAAGATATTAGGGAAAAATGGCATTGTGTATACCTGGTTAGAAAAACCCACATTCAGGGAGGGAAACAGAAAGATATCATTATTAAATATATGCAAGGTTTTGAACTACTAAATGTATTTTCATAACATGTATGGTTATATTTGGCTATATACATACTCATTTAAGGAATATTGGTCATTCAGATTCAGAAAAATTAATCAGAAAAAGAAAGACAAAATACCTATAAAGAGAAAGAAAATAGTTTACCAAGAATCACCAAAAAGTTACTAGATCTTGTGATTTATGTATTGTATGAAAACCAGCCTTTTGTGGAGTTATGAGAATAGGAAATAAAATATCCAGCATAGTGTCTTCTTACCATTATCTGTTTTGCATCTGAACTTAATCAAAGAAGCAACAGAGGACTGCAGACCTTTTCACTGTAACAAAATTTGCAGGTTTTAAATCCTTTCAAAATAAACTACATAACCTGCTCATTCTTTCAATCTTGCTTATTCCCTAAAAGCTATATACTACTACAAGCACATTTCTTTCATTTGATTTCTTTAATTTGCAGTTTTGCCTACTGATTAATCATTCTAAATTTAATCATTGTAATACAGAATCTGAAAAACAGATGCCAAATTATTGAAGAAAATACTTGGGTTTGTCACAATTATTACCACAAATAAAACTAAAGCTTCTTTTTAATACCGAACGTGAATGCAAGTCTCCAGAACTTGAAGAACTTCTAGTAAGTTGTAGAGTGCCTGCAGTGGTGTAAAAAAAACCTAAAACTTTTATGGCAGTTAATTCATGTATAAAAAATGAATTATAGATTATTGGATCTTTAAAAAGACAATGCATTTCCTAAATGCTACTATTAATATATTTTTTAATTTTAGTTGCACATTTTATTTTTCCATTTTGATATGATAGGATAATTTGGTTCCTTAGATATATTATCACAGGAGATAACTTGTTAGCAAAATGTTGTCTATCAGAATAAAAAACCTTCTGATCTATTGTAATTCTGGAATAATACATAGAAATAATCTACTTTTAAAAATACATCTACATGCACATTTTATGTGCAATTGAACGTATTTAGTACTCCATGCTCAATTCATTCTCTTGAAAGTTTTACTTCAAAACAACTTCATTGTTTTAAGTGACTAAATTAAAGCTTTTTAGTGTTTCCTGCAATCTCCCAAAACAGAAATAAAATCAGTTTTAATTTATTTTATTTGCATACACTGTGGATATAATTATTGCTGCGGAGTCTTTTTAATTGTTTTCAACTAGGTGCTTGTCTTTAAGTTGAAATAGACTTCTAATTCTACATTGTTGATATTCCCTTGTTAACTTTGACAAAGCATCATAAATCCAGGTATTTAGGCTTATTGAATTTTGAAATGAGGTGATTAGTTGGAGCATAGATGAATGAACTGATGCAAAGCAAAATGAATTTTATGATTTACTGTCGTTTGCAAGTTCCTTTGGAACTGTTATGCACAAATTGTAAAATGTATTAAGAGGTATGATATCACAGTTATAATCAACAATGTAAAATTTTCTCAAACAAAAGTATTCAGGCAACCACCCAAAAAGAGTAATTGTTGAATAAGTGTTTGCTATCCACAGTTAGTTTTTATTTTAGATCAAGCTTTCCTACTCCAACATTTCAATAAGCAGAAATGTATCTAAATAGACTTCCAGCACCAGTCAGTAATGGTAAACTTCCAAAGCTGTTACCATTATAATGTTTTAAAATATTAATGTATATTAAAAGAGGCATATTTAGGGTTAAATATAACATTTATCATTTTTTTTCTTACATTTTATAATGGTTACTAGCTAAAGGTAACAGCAAACTACAATAATGTACTCTCTTGGTCTCTGGTCATCCATATTTCTATTATTGTGGGGTTTGGGGGGGGTTTAATAGGTTTTAAATGAAAATATTAGAGATTCAATAATTTTGCCAGTGTGGTACAAATGCTAAGACATGCAAGTATGAAGTAAACCATGGATGCATTGTGTTTTTCTTTCCAGTTAAATACAGATTTTAGTTATTAGAAAATAAAGAAATAACCTAGATTTACATTCAGAATCTAAAGTTCAAAGCCACAGACCTTGAACTCTACAGCTTTGTAATTAATTAAGTTTAGGCACATTCTGAACATAAAGGACTTCAAGAGATCAGAGCCCCAAGAACAGTTTGTCTTCATTTGAATTACAATTCAAAGACCAAACTTTCCCTGAAACTTGAATGAATTGCTGCAGGCCTCTAAAAAGGTAAATTATGAGAACCTTGTGTAGTGGTTCTCCTGTGCTGGTGCAGGAAAATTTAAAATCAGGCTCTGCCTGTTCTTCTAAGACCTGGGTTCCTCTCCGTTCTAAAGTGGGAAGTGCAAGAGCTTTGTGCTTTCTTACTTCTCTAAACCCTGCACCAGCATCAAGATCTGGGCAAATCATTCCAAATTTGCAGCCTACTTTTTTTCCTGCAAGCCAAATAACTGTAGATGAAATTTTACGGAGTAGGTCTACTTCTAATCTATAAAAATAGTAAAAGCCTCAGAATCTTGATGTGCAACATTTACTAATTAATTCTCCAGATATTTTGCAGCCATTTGTAAGAAGCTTTCTATTTTAGATTTTAAGCCTTTTGTTGAATACAAGTCAAATATAACCATTTTTCATAGGTTAATTTTAAAAGATTTTACAGTAAATTTTATGCTTATGAAAAGATGTAAAGATTTCCATACAGAAATAAAAGTAAAATCTTGTTATTTAATATGCTAGTTTTGAGGCCTAATGGAAAAAAATATTATTTTGCCATATATAATGTTTCTATTTCTGTATTTGCTCTTTCTTTTTCTTTTTTTTTAGTTTGGTGTAATATTGTCTTGATATATCTGTCATAAAACACTAAGTACTGCATGGATGCAGAGCAATCTCTGGATGTAGCGTGTTCAAAGGCTTACATTGTTCTCTGGTATGAAAGATAATTACAAGGTGATCTTCCTACTTACAAACCATAATATCTGCTTTCAGTTCTTTTCTCTGCTACTGAAAACAGAGAGAAGCTAAACCTTATGGCAAAGATGTTTTCTTCTAAATGGTTTCATCTCTTATCCTTGAATAATAAAGTCATAGAATCATTAAGCAACCTTTGGCCTTATACCACTACGCTCACTTAACCATATTGTGAAGTGCCACATCCACTGATTTTCTGAACATTTCCAGGGACGGTGGCTCCACTACTTGCCTCAGCATCCTGTTTCAATTCTTAACCACTCTTTCAGTGAACAAATTTTCCCTAATATTCTGCCTGAACAGCCTTTGGCACCTTTTGGCCATTTCCTCTTTCATATCTCTAGTTTCCTGGTGAAAAGAGCAATCCTGCCCAGCAACATCCTTCTTTCAGGTAGTTGTAGAGGTTAACAGAAATAAATTCCTTAGCTCTGTATGGGATGGAACTGGTGATATAGCCTAAATCTATGACTTGCATATGCTCATTAATTAATGCTACTGTAAATATTATTTGTTTGAAATCTGTGCCATCCTTACTCCCATCCTGGTAATTTATGGAGACGTTGCAGATAATGGCAGAGTTGTTTCTGTTTGTCAAGTAGCGAGGAATCATGATAGACTAGTGCAAATAAAGTATGTGGTATATTGCAGAGAGTTTTATTGGACATACTGTTAGGACTCGATTTTGTCCTGCTTTTTTCATGCACCATGTGATGAACTTCACTGAGTCTGCAGCCTACTGCATATATTTATATGGATTCTGGTTGAACAAACCATATGTTTTTATGCACCTTTACAGCAAACAGTGTTCTGTTGGAAACATCTGTTCACATACTTTGCAGTCTTCCATTTCTGGTGATATGACTTCACAATTTTATATTTAATTAAAATTCATGGTAGGAGACTTACTTTGTAAGTGTAATAAAGGTGATGGTGTCTCTGCCTGATTAAATGATCAAATATATTTCCCACAGAGAGCTAAGATGCATTTATGGGTGTGAAAGCAATTATTCATTATCTTGAAACTTTTTTTTAAATTTTATTTTTCGTCATGTCAGGGTTGATGTGTTTTCAGTCAAATGTTACTTCAAGATCTGATTTCAAGCTTCCACTCTCAATTTCACTTTGTCACATTTACCTACACTAAGGGGTAGCTAATACGAGTCAATACAGTAACAAAAATGTTTAATCCCACTAGTGACTTTATTTTATTGCTATTTACTACAAGGCTTATCTCACATTTACACAATTTTGCTACAAGTGGTCTGATGCTCGTTCATTTAGTTCAGCTGAAAACTTTAGAGCTTATAATACATGTTTACAGCAAGATATTGAGCCCCTTTGCTGTTCAGGGATGAAAATGAGATGTAAACATTACCACTACTAAGCAATTATCCAGTGGTCAGTTGGTCAGTCAGAAGTTCCTTAAAAGCTGGACTCTTGGCTTATTTAGACTGGCAAATTTAGACTCTTAGTTACCTGTGTGTGAAGAAAACATGTTTTGAGTTCCAAGGTTGTTTTATAAACACCTTGACAGAAATCCGTTTTGGGAGGAAGGGAGGGGAGGGGTTTGTTCAACCTTTGTTTCAAAGGTGAAAACTGTATCATTATATTTAACTGGCTACCTGCAGTTCATTAGTGGAGGCATCATTAAGTAGTACTGGGACATTTGTAGTGGCTAATCTTTCAAACATTTAGCATTCACGATGACCTCGTTAAAAGTAACAAAGGTCAGGCTTCAGTTCAGCAGAGTCGCCCATTCACCAAGGCGACTGGCATAGCAAAGTAATCTCTGTGTGTCACTTTTCATTAATCATGCTACTTTCCTCTTCACGAAATTCCAGCAGATAATTGTTACTAAATGCGATTTGCAACACCCTGTGCTGTGGTTGAAGGACCAGAAATAGGCAAACAGATAAAAACATTGTTTAGCTTGCAGGCAGCAAGTGTTTGCTATTCAAAGGTATCAATGCATAAACATTGATTTAGCCATGAGCTGACACTTATAAAACATTTGCTGTTTCCAGAAAGCCCTGCGGTCAAGCTAAGTAATATCCAAGGGCAAGTACTTTTTCCTGTATAGCAAGGTTAGATTCTGTATAATTGTCTGATTCTGAAATAAATCAGTTTTGCTAATGTTAAGTTGCTTCAGCACTGTCATAGGTCACAAGAAAGTATGCTAAACTAAACATTTACAGATGTGGTAGGCATTGCGTTCCCACGTAAGTTTGCTTATGACTATATTGAATAAATATTTGATTAAGTTAACAGTTTTATACTTTTAGTTAATTGTTATTTAGTATTTTTTAATTAATGCCTTTTCCATATCTCAGAAATTATTTCATGTGTCTTCTCTGTGCTCTGAAATTTCTATGATAAATTTATCTTCATTTCCATCTGCACCTTGTAAACTTCAGTGAAAACTGAGCAGTTTTAGAAACACACCAATGGAATTCCAGAGAAAGAGATTCTTACATTTGTTTCATGGCCCAGAGATGCAATTTTGTTCAACACCAAGACAGATTCTGTTCTGTCACAAAAGTTAAGCTGATAGAGTTTTTAGAAATTGCTGTGGTGTTCCTTAGCAAAAGGCAGAGTTTGATTGCTACTAAGGAAATAGGATTGCATTCCTGTACTTGTGCAAAATCGTGATCTTACTGACCTGCAAGTTCAGAGAGCAAGAACAACAATGAAGTAAACTGTAGTTTTAGTGTGAATGTTTTAGATCCATCACCTACATCACAGGACAACTGTTTTATTTAACAGTTTTTCAAATAGGTTTCACTTGCAACTTATAGAAAATAAATGAATGCAAAGTCAGACAAAAATCACGACTCAAATCTACACATCCCATCTCAAATATGTACCAAATAAGAATTGACAGCAGTACAATTTCTTCAAAATGTGGTTTTCAAAGGTGACTAGAAATGCCTGCATTTCTTTTGAAATACCACAGAATACCATTATTAATTGCAGGTTTTTAATGTTCAGATACAGGTTGCTGTAGAGTTTAGTCAATTCATGATCATTCAGAGTAATGGTATAACATACTTAAGATAAAGCAAAACTATTGACAATGCAAAAATGAACAAACTAAATTCAAAGAACATATAATGTAAGAATGGAAAAATATTTAACATTGCTGAAGAACCAATGTGATAAATTATTCTGAAAAGTCTTCATTTAAATGATAATGGGGTTTGTATGTGTAGAGTGATCATTTGCCTTGAAAATGATGACTGATGGTACCAGATCATACATAGATCAGGTGCATACCACATTTGATTTGAGCCTAATCTTTTTAATCTGAGCAATCAGAATTGGCTGGCAATAGAATTAAACATATCTGAAGTAACAGAGCTATGGCACAAAAATACCGTTTGTTAGTAATTCAAACATAAAATAAGTTTCTTGAATTTCATGGAATACAGTTTTCTCAATATGGCGTTTCTAAGAATATTTACAATATATTAACTTGAGGAGCTTTTCTTTGTGTTCCCCTAAGTGCCTTATTTTCTGAAAAATCTATCATTCTTCTAATATTGGACCATGACAGAATTACATCTTTTCAGATTTAGATGTGCCTACACAGATGTAGATGTGTTTTGCATTTAGTAACCCTCACCTACAAGCTAATTTTTTTTATATATAAAAGACATTGGACAATTAATTTCTATTCATCCGTATGAACTTCTATCACATTCCTATTCAGCCATCACTTTTCCAGCCTGAGAAGTCCTGGTTTACTAAGTAATTTCTTGCATGGAAGCATTCATTCTTGAATAGTGTCCAAATGGGATACTGTTGCACTGTTTAATTCCAAATTAAGTGCCATCTGCTAGCAGAATATTCTCTGCCAATATTTCTCTCCACCACTTAATAAGAAAGGTAGTACTGTCTAAAAACCAAGAATGAGGTACTTTCTAGTATGTGTCTCTTGGCTTCTGCAGCAACTGCTAAATTCAGTTTTACTCAAAGAGTCTGCTCTTTGATTTTATTTGGAGGAGTGGGGTGCTAAAGGTTTATATTTCACATCATAGAGCATTATCTATGCCGTGCATTAACTGTTTTCAGCATTCAACGAATGGTCAAGCAGCATGAGCAACATTCAATAGAACCTCACGTTTCTAGGAGAGATTAAATCAACAAAAATCTTATGTAGTGTAAAAGAGGCAAGAAGAGTTCAGAGAGTCTGGATTTTATCTTTCTTTTTATATATTTCATTATAAAAATATCTGGCAATTCTCACCTGCTAATTCTTCAGAAGTCGTGAAGGTTAAAAAAAATCCCAACAGGCACCAAGGCAACAGCTGACTGAATAGTTAAGCCATTCATTTATTGCTTTTGGCTTTATAGTATGTGGAAGAACAAAGGTGAGAGGTGAACTAGAAAGGGTTTTCTTTCGTAATGGCTTCCAGTGTAGACTTTCTAAGGTTAATTTAGGGCATCTTAATCTAAACTAAAGCGTTTGTATGACTGCCTACATCATCCTGGTCCAGTGCGCTATTTGCAGTTTATACATATATCTGTATACATGCATACAGTTCTGCAGATCTGAAATTTTTCCCAGATAAAAACGTAAATTACAAAAGTGTAGTACCTTAAACTAGTATAATTTATCAGATTGAGTCTATATTACATGGAACATCTTGCCCTGGATTGCCTTAGATACTCAAATTCTCTGTGGTTAAAAAAGTCTTCTATAACTTGCAGAAGGCTGGCAGCATCTTAGGAACAGTGTTCCAGTGTTTTCACTCCACAGCTCTTCCACTCTTGGAAGCAGGATTCATCATCAGCCTTTCTTAGAGGACTTTTACAAGAGATGTAATATGGTAATGAATTATGTGGATTTGTTTTTGCAGTGCTGATTTTTCTCCTTCATAGGTACAGCTGTTGCTATCAAAACTTCATTTCATGCTTCCCCTTCTTCAACAAGCAGAGAATGCTACTTGGTTACTAAGTAATCTTGCATATTAATACCCCTGTTATGGGATTAAATTTGAGGGTATATAATAGGTTAACTTTGGAGACTAACTTTTAAAGCTTCTCATGGGACAGATGAAATTTGGGTAGTAGGTGAGCGTAGTAGTGAGAACATTGCCAAGCCCGTGGAACTCAACTGATGCTTTAGGGAAAGTTTTATCTGGATTGTTCCCTGACCACAGAAGCAATTTTTATCTAAGAGGAGTTATAAGGAAATATTTTTAAAACAGAAACAATGCTAAGATTTTGGGAAGGTGTAAAATGGACATGAGAATAGATTATATGTAAGGAGACCTGGAGGGTGTCAAGTGTCAAATATGTGCTCAGCTAGAAAATGCATGGCATGGTTTTAGTGCTTAACAAGAGGGTTGGAATGCACAAAAGGAATTTACAATTTCAGAATGGCAATCATACTACGTCCAGGTGTATATATAAATAAGACTGCGATAATTGAAAATTTTGCTTGCTTCTTCAGAATTTATTAAATTATTCTCTAAAATTGCTCATATTTGGAGAACTGCGTTTCAGTCGGAACTATGTGCAGTATTCTGCTGTATTTTTGTTGTCCCTCTATCCTGACATGGTAAATCTTTCTCAGCAAACCATAGCAAAAGAGGAAGAAAGATTTCAATGGAGACAGTTTGACATTTTCTCAAGCTGAAACATAGGGGTGGATGTACTTAGTGCTATACAAGTGTCAGAGATGCCATTCAGAAACTCCTGTAATGCACAACTGAAATTCTAGCTTTGAATTTACTGATTGTACTGCTGCTACCCTAACTAGAATTATGGCCATGAAAAAGAAAGATAGGCTAGAAATACACAAACATAATCTTGTTTACTATACTTCTACTAATTAGTAAATGCAGGGAAAAAATAATTAAATTAATTATTTATAATTATATAAAAATTAAGATTTATAAGTAAGTGGATCAAACTAAAACTCATTTTTAGACACATAAGACCCCTTTACACTTTTTTAAAAGAAAAATATTTTAAAATTCCTGTGAATTGTCAAGGACCTGCAAAATAAATTCTTAGACTACAACCTTTTCTGGTTAAGTTCAAAGAACTGCAGAAGACTATGCAATTTCTCTCAAGACTTCTGGTTTTGAACACATTTTGAGTAGAAAATCAGTTTGCTTTACTCCAAGAAGGAAATTTTATGGGTAGGGTCCACAGAAGGAAATGATGACCACAATGTTGATGGAAATGGCAGATGGAAAAAGTTATTTCAGGGTTAATATTTTCTTATGTTTTTGATTCAGAAATTCAGAGGCAAAAATCGCTTTCTAATTGTTCAATATCACCTGTTCAAAATAAAAGTCATACTCATCATCTAGAATTTCTAAAAAACACAACAACATTTTGTCTATTAAATTTTAATAGCTGCATTTGTTTTAAAGGGGAACAATAGAGGGAACATTCTATTTCTATTCTCACTAGATGCTACAATCAAAGATTTTAATAAGTATTTGGAGAAGCATTACATTTTAGTATATGAAATAATTTCGACAAGGAAAGTGAAAAAAGATTCATTTTTCTTTTTTATGTACTTCCTCCCCTCCCTCCCCCCCACCCCCGCCATGCAACCCACAGCTGGCATTTTCATGTTCAGAAAAATTCAGCTGAATAGTATAAAAGATCCTTTATGAAACATCTCCCTTTTTTTTATTTACCAGGTGGAAATTTAAGCTTTTTAGAGTAATGGCCTACCAGTGCTATATCAATGATTTTGTTGCATCAGATTCCCAGGACTAGGGAAATACTGCAGCTTTCTTTATTCTACTTTGATAACTCTTGGAATCATGAACTGTCAATGGCAAGTGCTCTGTGAGTTATTGCCAGACAGTGAAAACATTCGTGCCTTGGTTTGTCTCTAAAAATATGAGTAATTTCACTGCAGTCATATAGGGTTTTGTTTCATGCTGAGGACATGTTCACTCAATTGGAAACCAGTCAGGTTTGTGTGTGCTGCAGAGAAAAAACAAAGTTAAGACGTTAAAAATTATTTTTCTGACACAAGTACATACTAAATTACTTTTCATTGTTAAAAACATGTACAAAGAAGTGCATTGAGGGAGAAGTTACTTAGTCTATTTTAAAATGAAAAACAGACATGGATTGGAATAAAAATGTTATTTTGAAAATTAAGTGGGTTTGCATTTGTAAACATGTATTAATAGTATTATATGAAAGAAATACCCACTGAACCTGTACATGGCCATAATATTTATTTAGAGTCTTTATTGATGTTCTTTGCAAGTGAGTTTGTGGTTTTGCTTCTTTTGTGAATTCTAAGGTAATCAATAGCTTGTAAAAGTAAATAATGTCTCCAGCCAGTGCTCTAAATAGCTATTATTTATCCAAGATCTCACTTCAGCTATGAAATTATAAAAGGTGTACTACTGTAACAACTACAATAATTACTTTAATTATACTGTAAATAAAACAGAAAGTGCATAACCACTTTTTCTATCATATTTCTCTGAGGGCTATATTGATTTTAAAAGCTTTTACTGTACTATAGTAGCAAAGACTATTTTATTCATTTAAAGCCTATACAAAAGACAACTGTAGAAGTAAAAAGCCACTATATAAACATCAGCATTATAGAATAAGTAGTTTTCCATCAGTAAATAATATAACATGATCTATTTCTTTTTTTCCCTATAAAACAAAATCTGGTTTTTTTCAGGGTTTCTTTCAGTTTTGGATTATTAGCATACATCTTTCCTAACTTTGGTGGATAAACAGCCTTGGCTGGTAGAGCCATTCCTGATACTGTGACTTAGAGCTTTAATTTGATTCTGATCCCTCAACACACATTGTGTGTTCAGGGATGCGTAAATTTGAATTTGGAGGTTGCCTGCTGACTTCTAAGTAAATAGGAATTTATGCAGGCACCAGCATTCTTATAATTATTTTGTTGGTTATCTTGTTGGATCACATCTAAGAAACACAAGAATAATCTGAGAAGTAAGTATATGTGCAAATATATTACTGTAAAAAAACTGTATGGCTTTTATCTCTGTAAACTATAGCTTATAGAATTGTTTTCATTATATCAGAGTTTGTGGTAACATCTTTGGCTTGGACATCAAGAGCCTATCAAAGTTTTCTTTGTAAAAGTGTCTAAAAGACAGATCAAAACACTCTGGAACATTCACCCTGTGTGTGGCATTGCTTTCAGATTCTCCCCTTAGGTAATGAAGATTTTATCTCAATAAAAGATCCTATCTCTGAAATCTGCAGGAGTTACAACTTCTTGGTTTCTGGTTTCTCCACAGTTTTTCACAGTTCTTTTAATTTGCTTTTGTTCACACCTCTATTTTCTTCCATAATGGAATCTGTTTATCAAGAGTTTGTTTCCCATTGAAGCTGTGTGTAGCACCAAAAGGATAGTGGCATTTGGATCCCCCTTCCCCTGGCATCATCTCCTTCTCCCTGCCAACACTGCTTTCTTTTCTGCATCTCAGTCTCTGAGGTTCAAAGAAATATGCTCATCTTTTTCATGTTATCCTTGTCTCTTCTGTGCATCCTGGCTGTCTCTTAATAGAAACATGTTGTACATATGAGCTACATAAGCAGAATTAAAATAATTTATAGCCAACTTCAGGAATCTAGACACATCCTCTAATGTTCACACATACTGCATATTTCCAAAGATTCCAAGCCCATCTGCAATTACCTGGAAACATAACGATTCTAGGCAACTTATCAGAATGTAATAAGAGCAAGTTGCTTTAACATTTTTAACCCCTTCCAGTTACTTTTTGAACCATTTTTATTTTTTTTTCAAAGAAGAAAAAGTAGAAATACCCCTTTTTCCATCACAGCTGCTGCACATAGAGAGGCAAAAAACAGGTGCCATCACGACTTATTCTATGTTACTGTGGTGTTTCCTCTCCTAAAGGGATTTCTCAGCTTTCTTTTAGGTAGCTTTAGTTCACTTACACATCACAGACTTTGGTCAAAATTGCTTTAGGATATGCTTTCTGCCTAAAAACTAAGAATTCATTAGTGAAATTTAATTTTTTTTTAAAAACAAGCTCAGAGGTCATAATGACTTTGGTATATAAATAGCCCACAATATAAGTATATAATAAGTAGCTTCTGATATAAGTAGCTTCTGTCACCTTGTCTATGACAATTAAAGACCTGCCACAGCTAATTACACCACATACCAGTGATGTACAGGTTCTTTAGTTTTCTTTCTTCTTTACCTTGACAGGTTTCTTTTAACAGAAACTTAGTGTCAGTTCTATTCTTTTTTTGAACATGCTACTAGAACATGTATTTTCAGATAACTAAAAATTACTATGTGTAGAACAAAGTCTTGTTTTATTTTATACAGATTTAGTGCTTTGTGAGGGTGAGAAAGTCTAAACTTAATGTGAATCTGTTCAATGTTTAATGTTATTGCTCTCCTCCCTTTCCACCTTAATATGATTTTTTGAGAGGGCATTTAAAGAAAATAATATGCTTTCTATGCCATAAGATTCTAGCAACATCCTCTCTCATTACTTTACCTATATATATTTCCCCTATATAAGGGGAAATTTTAATGCACAACAGTTCTATCACAAGAGACATCAACAAACTTTTTCATGTTAGGACATGAACCAATTAGCCCTGTGCACTCCATATACATATACCCTGTCACAGGGTATAAATATAAAATAGAAATACGGTGATGTACACGGAAATCTTATCAGACTCAAATAAGTATCATAATTGTGCAAGTAAAATGAACTGCTGTAACAATGGGCATTGGTGCCTGCAGGCAAGTCTTTAATTCTGTACCTTTCCATCTTGTAACATTCTGCACCGAATATCCTTGTAGTCTTTCTCAGCACAATCTAAAAAACCTCAAGTAATTACAAAAAGCAGGGAGAGCATCACCTTTGCTGCCATTGTACATGAGATTCTCCTGCAGTGGATATCATTTAGCAATTAGGTGGACAACACTAAAGTAGTCATTCTTCCAAAAGTAGCTGAACACACTTGACAAAAATAATTTATATTGGCTTCCTAAAAGATGTTTTGGCAAATAAATCCATCTTTGATAAATTAAATATATTTACTTCCAGATTAAATATTTTTAGAGTCAAAATCCTTAATGAGGTGTCATTAAATGACCTCCTGTTTTCATGACAGCCAATACAGCCAGAATATGCAATACAAAAACCCCTTTTCAGGGTGAGTTTTGAATAAAAGCAGCCCTATCCAATGTGTTTTGAACTCTTCTTTGCAAGGGCAATATATTCATCATGCCTTGATATCCTCATGGTATGCAGATCAAGAAGAGAAACCTGACAGAACCCTGTTTTCTTATTAATTTTTAGCCAGATTGACAAGTTTGTTACAAAACCCTGAAGTGTTACAACCATTTAAAAATAATATATCAGAATTTTGACTATCAAATAACTCTCAAATCTGCATGATATCCAGTTTTATTCAGTAATGCCAGCCAGATGCTGAATGACTCAATAAATGTATCAGCTCAAGTGGGACTGAACATATGAGTTTGAACTACATCGACTAGTGATTAAAAACCTGTAGGTGTTTGACTGATAAAGCACCACTTCCAGTTCTCAAAAGTATAAAAAAAAAATCAAAAATCTCTTTTTTTTTTCTCTTGTGCAGCTTCCCAAAACATAGGAAGGGTAGGGGATTTCTGCTTTTTTCTTTCTTGTTGCATAGGTTTAATGGCAGCTGGAACACGTAGAACTATGTAAAGAGTTGCCAGTAGAGTGAAAACAGCTGAAAAAACAAAACTTCAAAGTTCCAAAATCAAGTGAGCAGGTGTTATAACTACCTGATTTAATTTGCCTATGTAAATTTCAGCTAGGTGATTTTTATCTCTCAAATGCTACAATCTTTAGCTACATAATTCCTTCTTTTTTTCCAGATCATCCCTGATTCAGACCACAGGAGCAGGCTGGGATGACCAAACAGCTTTTTCAATCATACTGGCACAGAGAATGGTCCAAGGCATTTTGGACTATATAGTTGTTATCCTCTGAGCTTTTGCAAGACACTCATTACTATTGTATGAGTTCCACTCATGACTATCAACTTAATTTCAAACCCCACCTGTGGGGCTGGAGATTATTATCTATAATTGTCATAAGAGCCAGAGCAGATAGATGAGGTGGGGGCATAGAAGCAAAATCAATTATTTACAAGGAAATCTAATATCTATTATTCACTCTTATTCCAGAAAGTGTAGTGTTTCAAAGTTCCCAAGTCCACTATGGTTTTATGAATGTGCTCTTGTCACCTTTACTGTGATTCAGTGGCATTGCACAGGAAACTGGCCTCATAGGAGTTTGACACTTCAGTACCTACATCGTTCTCTTGTGCTCTTTTACTGGCAGCACATACACTACATCTTGATCTACAGGTCAGTCTTGAGTCTATCTATACATACACAAGCTAGTGAAAAGTTAATGCTTCCCTTTTAGCTACCTCACAGACAGAAATATTTGAGAATTTTGAGTGTCTAGCTTTAAGTTAAAAACTTCAGCAAGAGTCAGAAGTCCAGGAAGTTACACTGTTTTAAAGCTATGCCTAAAATTCTGAGTCAAGCAGTCATAGGGACTAAAGTAAAAGGATCCTATGATCTGAGTACACAGTTTAGGATGCTGAGCCCTACTTGTGCAGAAAATCAGAATCATATAGGTCATGACACACCTTAATATTACAACCATGGAAATGTTTGAAGTTGTGAATCTTCATCATTCTTTAAATGGACAACAAAGTTTCAAGTCTGCTCCACAGCCACAGAAACAGGGAATACAACACTTGGTATCAACTTTGAGAGTACATTTTAGGGGATGTGCAGTACCTGGTAGGAAGTCTATGATAGGAATCCATTTCTACATAGCAAAAGTTTAATAAATGGACAAGTCCTTCTGATAGCATCTGCTTTCTTTTTTTCACATTTTGCAGCTTCTACCAGAAATCTGAAAAGGGTCTAATGACTAGCAGCACCCTTCATGAAGTGCTCCCTATTCATGCCCAGAGCACATCCTTGCTCAGTGAGGCAGAAGAGTTTTGGGAAAAACAGTATAGGATCATGCAAATATGGAATATATCAAAATGCAGATACTCAAGAAAGAAAAATCTCATTTCTTGGAGTTTGCTTTTACAACTGCAGTAATACCCCTTGCAATTATTCTTAGTTTGGTTTGAGCTTTTTCAGTTCCTACAGAAGAAAAAAGTGACTGAAAGTGGTTAGGTGGTGGTGTGAAAAATAGTAGGTTTATTTTCTTCCCTACTCTTACCCTTATCCTGGTGGAAAGGGGCAGCATGTAAGGAAAAGCTCAGTAAAAATCACTTCTTAGAGTTTCATAAAAAGATACATGATTACATAATATAATAATCATGTTTTATTTCAGTCTAGATGTTTGAAAACAAGCTCTCTGAATTCTTTTGAGATTTGTACTTTTTCACACACTAGTGGGCTTTGGTTATATTACAAATGGTGACCACTAAATTACCATTGCCATTTTAACTCAACCAAAGACTACAGAAAATAAGCATTAAAACAGTATTAGTTAATAATAATAATAATAATAATAATTACATAAAAGTGATTTTGATAAGGAATTTAGTTTCTGCTGACTTGCTAGATAACCATATGGTTAACTTCAGAATCAATCAAGAATTTCCTTGGACTTTACTTAGCAGGGTGACATACAGTTTAAGTACATGAAGTGTGATAAATACAAGCTGTCTTGATGAAGATCACTCTGTTGACTTAGATAATGATTGAATAAGAGAAGTGTAATAACAAATATGTGCATGGATATTTTTAAATAGAAATCAAGCCAGCCTGTTAGAATTATCAACAGAAAGTTTAGTATGGTTAACACTTTCCTTAGCTACATACAGTAAGCGGAAGCAGTGTCGTGCACACAGAAAAACATTGTCACACTTGCTACAGGGCATAGGCAATCAGAGATATAATTTCATTATTTTACTACTGCTTAACACCTTTAAGTGATGCAAATAGAAAGCTGAATGTTGTATAACTCTTGTGATACACAAGGATGCTGCTTTAGTCAGACTGAACACCCTATGAGGCTATTTTTATTTCAATTTTCTTATAAGACAGTTTACGAATTTGTCTCTAATGATGAGGAGGAGACACTTTTGCAGATCATTACTTGGCTAAAAGGACAATTTCACCACCATTGTTCAAATTCCTTTACTTTAAATCTGAAGAGTAAGGTAGATGTTTTACTGCGTTGTCTAGACACAGTGGTCTATACAGAAACAGTATACAGGAAAGTAATGCTGACATTCTAGTGAACATCTATCCACATGATTGCTTTGCAACAGAAATTGTAGTGATGTGGTCCTTAATCATGACTCATAAAGCTAGGGTATCCTCTGAACCAGAAGTGTGGTACTTGACTATCAACAGCTGGGTTATCACTATAAAAATAACTGCCAAGTTCAACTTGTTTACTTTTGTAAAGTTAGATAGATGACAATTTTTTCTAATTTTCCAAGCCCTTAGAAAACTCCTTCCGACTAAGCGCTGATGTTTCAAAGACATAAAGTTAGCATAGTACCATTTTGACTTTGGGCTGTGACCATATTTATCAACAATAGGAAGTAAACAAAGCATATTTATGATTAGAAGTAATTTTTAAAACTATTTTTCAAGCACTAAATTTTCTACTATTTTGCCAATGAAATACTGCTCTGAAACTTTGTGGCATTAATGTGCATGAGTAGAGGATAGTAGCAACAACTTTACTCAAATGTTTCAGCTTTCCACCACAAGGAATAAGTTGTGTTTTGCTAAAGGATATTTCTGCAACCAGAGGAGAACACAGTACTGCTGGAAGGCTGTGTGCCAGTGTCTTCAAGTTCCTTCAGTGCTCAATTCAAGCAGATTGGAGGGAACTCAAACTAAACTTAATTCTAGTAGTGTTTCAACTAAGGTGTTTTCCAAAAATCAAAGGGGATTTAATCAGCATTGCCTAGACAAATTATAAAGGTGGTCAGTAAAAGTGGTATGTATAACTCTACATCTTAAGAAAATTAATAATTCTTCCTCAGTTTCAATACTACGGTGAAAATGGATTTTAAAAAACAACAAAAAAAAAACCCAAACAAACAAACAAAAAAAGAACAACAAAGAAAAAAAATACCAAGCCACCAAAAAACCCCAAAAGCACAGAAAGACAAAAAAGAGAAAAAGGGTAGAATTTTCAGAGATTCCAGAAAGCAGATGCATGAGAGACAGATGTGTCCCAGAAGGGGAGATGGCTATATGCTCCCATAGATGTAAAGAAACCTGAAACCCTGAATTTCAGCTTGCAACTTAGAAAGAAATCTCCTAGGTGCAGGTTCATTTTTCATCAAGTTAAATCAGCTGGCGAGCATCAGAAAAAGGTGCTGACATCTTCCCCGACATCCCAGTGATCCAGACTGAGATCATTACAATGCCGTAAATGGCCCTATTTCAAAGTCTGGTGGTTTTTTGTTTGGTTTGTTTTTGGTGGTTTTTTTTTAGTTTTTGTTATCTGTAAGCACTCTAAGGTTATTACCTTACCCTGACTTGCTTTTCTTGGTGAAGAAAAGCAATTTTAATGACGACTTTACTTTCTTCCCCTTAAAGTATCAGCCAGCCAGCCCAAGAGGGGAAGTGCTAATTTGTTACTTTTCTCTGGTTTACTCTTGTTTAGGCAAAGCTCCAACACCTGGTGACTTGATTCAGAGGTGCTAAATAGCAGCATAGAAAGGCTGTGGTAGCCCTGCTTGATCTTCCTGGTTGTAAAGCCAGAGAACTTTTCAGGTTTAATATCTTTGGCAAGTTAAGCTGTGTTAAACTGCATGCTTAAATCTAAGGGGACAAGATGTATTTATGTTTGAAGACATCGTATTTGTTTTGAAGGTTTGCTCATCTGTTGGAAAATGTTCTCTGACAACGTGCTCTTTTTGTCTGTGAGGGTTGTTGAAGGTAGGCAGCAGTCACCTTTATTTTGTGAAGCTGAACAGTAAAGGCTAGGCTAAAAATTGTAGTCTGATGCCATATTATTAAGCCCCATATGTTGCAGCCCACAAAAAGATGGTGTTGCAGAGAAATGTGCCAAATTTATTGGGAAAAGAACAGAAAGTTATAGAAAGGGACAAAGAGCTACTTTTTTAAAGTTTTTTGTTGGCTGCAGCAACCTTATGATTGTAGATAAAAATGCTGATACAGGAGCTCTTTGCAGTGAAGTAGACTTAATGTGGAGAACAGATAACAGGCAGATTTTTCTCAGAGTACCAAATGTGTTGTGGTCCCTCATATTCTGTATATGTGAAGTTAAGGGGATTTGAGTCTCTCAGAAGAGAGGCCATAAGGAAAAAAACAAAGGAACTGGAATTAATTTCAGTGCTGGTTTCACTTATGCATGCTGTAGGCTATCAGCATGGTACATAATATTTCTTAATCTACCTGTCTGCTTCTCAGGGAAGAAATTATACCTAACATTTATTTTCCTATTATGATGTTTAGGGAGCATGCCAAGCATGCACTACATTAAAGCAATAGCTGTAGAAAAGTAAGTGTAATAATCATTCAGATTTCTGGAAAATAAAGTCCTTTAAAGTAGCTTCTGTGTTCTATAGCAGAAGGAAGAGGTAGGTCAAGGCTACAGCTTAATCCAGATCCTGTTCTTTTAGCTGTAATTAATTTTGTCCCATAGGTAATCCCATGATCAGCTGGATTTCCATATATACCCTGAATTGCAAAGCTTAAGCGTATACGTTACTAGCAAGAAATGGATAGATTTGTTTGATGGGTTTTGTGAATACTTGCAGAGTAGATAATTTTTCTTGCAATATGACTTGTTGTTATATGATGATGAAACCAGCCTCTGCTTTAAATAACTTCTCCAAAGGGGAATAAATGCTTAGACACTGATGTCTGGATCACTGCTTTTGGTACAAGACTGCTGCAGTATATAGTATTTTGAATAGTCATCTGTTTTTCTTTTTTAAAGTTGTGTATCATCACTTACAAATCATTAGTAGCAAAATCCCCTTGAAATTCTTCCTGCAATTTCTGCCAGCACGTTTATAGGGATACTGCCTTTAATTGTAGGACACAGACTACCTGTTGCAAATCAGCACTATTTTAAGCACACTTTGTAACTTTAAGTAAATGTATAACATCTATTCAGTACAATATAAAGGACTTCTCCAGATGGTTTGATCATGACAGATAACTTTATTTATTGTCATGATGGTACAGGGGCAAGCTGCACCTGTGGTCTCTTCCCTAATCTGTCTTGCAGGCTCCTATTTCAAGTGACAAACCTTACCAATACTTTGGCAGGACTGAATATGGCAGTTGACCTAACTTCAGACTGAAGCCATGCTCCAGTTTCGTGTCAATCAGTGCCTTATTCATCCTTTATGCAACCTTTACAAGTTTTTTTTCAGATAGACTATGACACCATTTCTTCTTTTACTTTACTGTTCCTAGTGTTGATACTAGGATACTGCTCCCTTTTCTGACAGGGTGAACCTGGTGAGCCCAACTGTAAATTTTGATTTTGTCTCAGTGACACATTTCTGTAAGGTTTTGTGACAAAGATCAAAGTTACGAAGAGTATCTCCCTAAAAAGACATGTGTTATCCATTCCCTGCAGAAACACATCACAAGTACAGAAAAGGTTGATCACAATACGTTCACTTGCCCAGGTCAGTGGAACATGCAGGTGGCTGAGCTGCAGGAGGTGGTGATAAGGCTATATAACATCAGGGAGGCTGAGAAGGAGTTAAATAGCTATTTCCAAGTACAGTCTGCAGGGAACCCAGAGCCTGCAGCCAAACAGCTGAAAACTTCCCCCAACAGCACACACACTGTAGGAAGGCAGCCAGTAATACATAAGAATGGAAGCTTGCAATGGCAAGGACCAGCAGGAGAAAGAGACTTCCCAGAAGCCTGAGGTGCCCTTACAGAACCCATTCACTGCTCCGCAAACTGAAGAGGAAAGACCCATCACCTCAGGAGAGCTGCTGGGGCTGAGTAATGCAGTCCAACCTGCTCCGTGTGCAGCAACCAGTGCAGCTAAGAAGAGGCTACAGGAAGTAAATAGTAGGTGGCTCTTTGGAGAGCTATGGAGGCACCCATTTGGCAGCCTAAAGTGCTCTCTAGAGAGGTGTGATGCTCCCCTGCAGCTGACATCAGGGATGTCACCAAGAGACTTTACAGCTGTATACTGCCTCCTGCTTACTATCCACTGCCATTGTTTCACATGGGCACCAGTGATGCTGCCAGAAGCAGTCTGAGGAGTATCAAGAAGGATTACAGAGTCCTGGAAGCAGCAGTAAGGGATTCTGGAACACAGGTAGCTTTTTCATCAATCCTGCTAGTCAGAGGAAAGGGGTTTGAAAGGGCTGGCTGACTCCAGTGAATTGACAAATGGTGACACAGCCAGGGATTTATCTGTTACACCATGGGACTCACTTTGAGAAATCTGGTCTGCTGGGGGCTGATGGAGCTCATCTATCAGAGGAAGACAAGAGCATCTTCATTCATACATTTGACAAGATGATGAAGAATTTAAATGAAACTTTCCAGGGAAGGGGAATTTTCATTCATTCCACTCCTACCAGTATGATTCCAGTGCCAGCAATAGGTGCCCAGAAGCCTGTAGAGGTATCACAGGCCAGCAGGACAGCACATGAAGAGCAGCACAAAGTAATTCCAGCTGCTTCAGCCAGTAAGTCAGCTTCACTGGGGATGCAATTTAGATGCCTCTATGGAAGACCAAGTAGCATGAGTAATAGACAAGGATTTAGTCATGTGCATGCCTGTAGGGATATGGTCTTACTGGCATCACAGAAATGTGGTGGGGTGGTTTCTGTGACTGGAATGTTGGAATGGAAGGATGTAGGCTCTTTAGGAAGAACAGATAGAGGAGGCCAGGAGGTGGTGGTATTGTCCTCTCTGTCAATGACCAGCTGGAATGCATGGAGTTCTGCCTGGGGATGGGTGAGGAGTTAGCCAAAAGCCTCTATCACAGGATAAAGGAAGTGCAGGGACAGGTGACATTGTAGTAGAGGTCTGCTTCAGGCCACCTGACCAGGAAGACCAGGGGTATAAGGCCCTTTACAGACAGCTAGGAGCAGTTCCATGTTCAGAAGGCCTGGTTCTTATGGGGCACTTCACCTACCCCAGTATCTGTTAAAGGGACAGCATAACAGAGCTTTAGTAATCTAGGAGGTTTCTGGAAATACCTTCCAGATCACAACTTCCTTCTCTAAATGGTAGAGTTCCAACAAGGTGTCCCTGCCCATGGTTGGAACTAGGTGGTCTTTCACATCCCTTCCCATCTAAACCATTCTATGAGCATGGCAGCATGACTTGGTATGAGTAAGCATAATGTTGCTTAAAACATATTATTCTCTCAAATTTAGGCAAGCCCAGGTACTTCATTTTTAACCTCGATTGTTTCTGCACAACCGCGTTTCATTCTCAGTATCATTCCTGCATCGTTTTTCCAGGGCTGCCTTAATCCCTTCCTTTCTGTGAGATTTTTGTTAGCATTTTAATACATTTTTTAAATAATAGAATTCCAAGTGAAAGAAACCCATTAATCAAGCTGAAATCAGACAGCCAGAAATTTTGCAATTAGTCCTTCTACTTGTCTTATTAACTCTTTGAATTTCTATATTTTATTTGTGATGATTTTTTCTTGCAAAGTTTTATCCAACAAGCTGTAATTATATCAGCCAGTCCAGTTAAACACTAAATATTTTTAAAATATTGCCTCCTGTGTTCCCCAAAATTAATAAATTTTTTAGATTATAATGAATACCATGATGTTTTTTAACTTCTTCAAATTTTAAAAATGTAAGAATATAATAAAAAAAAAATCAAAGATTTCCCAATCAATAATGAAGAAAAGAAAATTTTTTATATAATTTGTCTATTTTCTGCTGCGGTCCCGTGAACTAACGCAGAAATTGAGATAAGGAAATTTAAGAAAAAGTTAACAAATAAAAAGGTTTATTGTGTACCATATTGAGGCAGCAAAATTCTGAAATTCAAGTTATCAAATACAGGGTGTATTTTATATTAAAACAAACTCTTCTCTTATTCATTAGTCTGCAGTGGTTGTTGTCTTGACAGTAGAAAACATTGTGGTAGTACTGTCTGATTTATAACTTCTGTTTGCAATTTGGGTGTTGCTGACTACAACGGAATCCTTTTCAAAGTGACTCCAATGCTGTATGATAAATGGATTTCAGCAATAGGCCTGGATCTGTAGACAGTTCCTAGCCATGGAGAAATTTCTCTCTGTTTGTTTTGCTACTTCCAATACATTTTGCTACTTCTTTTCAGTTAAATTTTATTTTGTTTTTCTTTAGACTTTTATATTTTCCAGTGCTTTGTTAAACACTTCTATATAGTTCTTGCATAAATATTTTTTTGTTGTCACTACACTTTCAGCAGAAACTACTGAAGATAAGAAATGTTCTATGGGGTTAAAAGATGTATATTATGCTTATTGCTTATTGGTTTATCTCCACTCTGTGTGTGAGCACATTAATATTCAGGTTGAATTTCAGATTCTTATTATTTTTCAAGACTAATCAATTAAATGTTTTATCAGTTAGCAAAGAATAAACTGTGGTTCTCCAGTTCCAACCCATAGTCTGTTTCTAGATTGAAAACTAAGTATGCATGCTATAGGCTTCTTGGCTCTCATCACACACAAAAAATAAACTGAAGTTTATTTATTATAGAAGACTCGGAAATTTTCTTAAAATGTTAGTTTAACTGGAGGAAAGAACATATCTATGGTGAGAAATTAATCAAAGTATTTTCATTGTTCTGTTCTCTGTTTGAGGAAAGAAAAATAAAAATATTAAAGCAGGATATAATTAATCGTTTTTTGCCCAAAGACTAAAGTATTATCCATTTGGGAGACAATAAATACAATTCAGTTTCAATAGGGAAATATTAGTACTTTGTGTTATTAATTTTGTGGTAGGGAGCAGGAAAGGCATTTGTCAATAGGAATAAGGACCTCTGCACAGTACTGCCCATCAGCATTTGGCTAGTGTTATAGAAACTGTGAAATTTCTGCCCATATCTCCAGTAGCATCTAAATGTGCAGAAAAATGTTCAATGCTGCACTGAAATTTATTTACTACACACTGCTGAAAATCAAACTGTAGGATGTAGATTAAGTAAATATAAGTACTCACCAACACGTCCAACTCTGTGCTCCGCACTCCCACTACAAGTGTAATGATGGAAGCTCTTTTAAGTCTGGTTTGATATCTAGAAGTGCCTTTCCCTTTCTTTGTTGACCACAGGGGAAATTTTGGACAAGGCATCAAACTTCAATTAAGGGTTTAAAGTTGGTCAGGAGGGTGCCCGAAGTAATTTTAGTATTGTTCCTCTTTTTGATTTTCTGTTCAATATAATTTAATTGCTATATAACATTTTTCACTGTAAGAAACATTTTCTAATTGGTATTTTTTCTGGTTCTTTTCCTGTGAATTAATCCAGCTTTAAGTTACTTCCATGACAATACATGATACCATGTGGTTCTCAGCAAGTTTTGTGTTGAATGTTTAGTACAACTGTGTTGACATTCTGCCAGGCTCTTGGTGAGAGCTGCTTGTAAGAAGTCTTGTAGTTGAATCTGACTCAGTTTAAGGCAGGTCACAAATCTCAGTCACAGTTCAATAGATCACCCAGATTTTATTGTCTGAGTTAGCCTCTTTTATGGCTGGCTTCCAAAACAGCGTATTGGAGTATGAGTTCAGAAGAGGCAAACTAGGAAACATGAAGGACTGAGAAGGCACCATGCTGCTAACAGGCAGTCTGTACTTTGCTAGTCCTCTGCTTCAGCTCTTGGCATTGTCCCTTGTGAATAATAACAAATTAAACCATTATAAAAATTGATATAATTATTCAGAGGAACAAAGGTTCTGTGTCTCTTCTGGAGTTTAGTGTATCTATTATCTCTTCCGTCTTCTTAATCAAGAGAAGCAGCTGACAAGAAATGTGTTAAATGTTACTAGTAGGAAACCCCAGACAGCAAAATTCAGGACTTTAATTCAGGGAATACAAGTGACAAGCCCTGGATAAATTTCCTTTTTTTTTCATTTAAAACAACCTACTTATAGTGCCATCCAATATCAAACATGGCCTTTCCTGAAATCTGTTATCATGTGAAAAATAACTAGACCTACAGAGAAGTAAATAACAGATTTTGTAGTATGCATATATCCATAGAGTATCATGTATTCTATTTTGCAGAATGAAAGTTGAGCTTTTAAGTAGCAACTTTTAGTATTAACATTGTCAAGAGTATATTGGTATGTACTGCCAGAATACCTGATGATTTGAAGCAACCCACTGAAATCTACCAGTAAATACAGTAGCATTCCAAATCAGTGCATTCTGGAGAGTGTTTCTGTGCCTACTCCCTAGAAAACTATACTTGGCTTCAAAAATTTGTAAGAAATAATTGCTTTACAAATATTATAGAATTTCATTTGGGCATGAAATATTAAAAATATTTATTAGTGGTATTAACATAAATTTTCTGAATGACATTAGCATAAATTATCCATATTTTAAAGAATGTCTTTTAAAAGACTGATTGCTCCCTCACTATAATGTTAATTTCATCACTCATTGTTATTTAGAATAAAAAAATTTAAACAATCTACCAGCAATAACTACTGCTTTTTTGCTGTTAAATTCAGTGGTGTTTTTCATTACTCCTCAGGTTCATTGATTAGATTGGAAATTTATAGTATGTGTTTCTCAAACTAGTGTTTCAGAAAAATATCTTCCTCTTAAACATATTTACAGATAGTTCGGTAAAAGACCATGAAACAAAATAGCAATGAAGGAGGTCATAACACTTGTTCTACTATTCCTGGATATATAGTAAATCTCATTCTCCTTTTCACATGCCTTCCCATTCTTCTCTTTTTCTGTGCAATAACCTTTATAACTATTGTTACTATTATTTATACCATTTTAAGTATATGTTAATTTTTGTCCTTCAAGAAAATACAATATTTGTAACACTGAATTTTCATGACCATTTTTATGACTGTTTTTCCTTCTTTATTTTCATATTGGAGCTTGATATTTTTTTTTGTCTTGTCTCATCCTTCCTAGACCAATCTGAGTGCTGGTTTGATTTTTTTATTATTATTAATACATTATATTTCTTTTTTCACCCATAGCCAAACAAGTTTTTTTCTTGTTCTCTAGACTGTAAACTTGTTTTTTCTCTAAGTTTGACCCCTTTTCATGCCTGAGTTATTAGCTGGTAAGTTTATTTTCCAGACAAGCTCTTAAAATTTGGTTTCCTACCTTTACTTTAAAAATTGTGTAAACAATTATTTATACTTTATTTCCCTAGGGAATCCTAGGGAGAATATTTGATTGTCCTCAGATAAGTCTTGCCAAGAGGAAAGATTTCTTGGGCAGCTGACACTGGTTAGCCCAGCTTGTTTCTAACCTACCTGGAGCCCTGATATATCTCAGGCCAGCCAAAGCTGCCTGGGTGCTGTATCAGTGGTAAATGACTGATGCATTGTGCTTGCCCACTTGCTCCTCTGCTGACTTTGCCTTGGTTTGCCTCTTGCATGTACTGCCAGAGATGGTCTGGGCTAGGAGAGGGAAATACAGTCTAACTTCAGCTGTGTAACAGCCTTTCCTCAACATCAGCCTAGCATCAGTAATTTCACAAGGTCTAATAATCGTGTTGGTATTCATACAACCTGGCTGAAATCTGAATGGTGTGGACTCAGTATTACAGAACTTGTCCTGTTTTTCCAGGGAGGCCTACAAAAACAATAATATTTCTGCCTTCTGAAGGGCAAACAGTAAATCTATGCCCTTTGCATTTTTTCTATTAAAGTCCCATAGCTGATAATTTTTAGCTGAAGAACTAGTTTTATAAGTAGATGGCACACTGTCTTCTAGACTCTAATTAAAACTTATTTTTCATCCTTAGGTATAATGACTACTCTTCTGAGATGAGCTCTTAATTAATGCACAGAGATCCGGAATGTCCCACCTCTCAAAAGTCATGATTGACATCCAAGGATACAAAAATTGCACTAATTGAGCTTTCCATTTATACACTTTTCTGCAGCCAGCTCATCAGAAAAGGTAGGAGAACAGAGGAGCATAAGAACAGTTACTTTTCAGACATCTATATTCTCCAGAGGGCAGGGAGGGGGGGTGGGAGGGAAATCTTGCAGAACTATGGGATATTTTTAACTATAGGAGTCAACTCTTCAGATTTTAGATGTAAGATTTGTTTTACTATGAAAATAATAGAGTGGGTTTTTTAATTCATATACTGTTGAATAATGGCACAATATTCAATATTAAAAACAAGAAGACCTTATAAGTCAGTGGGCAATGCTGTGCATCACAAATAGTGTTGCATAGCAATAAATACTTTCTGAACAGAAGTTGTGTGGTGTTAAGCTAAGATATTTCAATGGCTGAGAAGTGGCTTATCTGGAAATGTTCTCTTAATTTTGACCCACAGAGATCAGAGATTTTATAATATTTGTAAAGTAATTATTTCTTTCTAGATTCAATTTTGTACTTAATAAACTTTTCTCTGTGATTAATTTAACTGCATATTTTTCTGGGGTCAGTTAAGACGAAGTCATTATATAAAGTCCAATATTCTCATCTGAGCTAAAGCCCACAAAAAGGTACTGAGAAGAACATGGTGGATGAAAAAGAATAAAGAGTGCTGGAAGGTATCACAGATATTTGGCAGAACAATTGCATTGCAAACAGTATATAGGAAGTACAAGAAGCAGCCAAGGGGGGAAAAAATGGAAAGGAGGCCAAACCTATGCCTACATAAAAATTTATCTATGTTCTAAAAGGTAATCCTGGGTGCAATAAGAAGATATTAAGTCTCAGAAAACTTTTTTGATAATTTTTTTTTTTTTTACTGGATAACTTAGAACACTTGATATTATTTATTCCTTATTTACAGCTTTAATTTCTGGTGACGTATAATGAAATATAAGTGAAAATGAAGCTCATGAAATAGGCATCAGATTTTTATGAAAGAAATCTGTTCCATTTCAATGTTTATATTTTAGATTTACCTGGTATCTCTGCTTGTTTCTGGAAATGGGAAGCATTCAAGGTGTGGGGGGAAGAATGGACATATTTCAGAATCTTTTAAGATTCTAAAAAGGAGCCAGCAGTTTAATCGAGGGGGTTAAGCTTGAGGGCTAGAGGAATTAGACTTTGTTGGTGAATGTCCATACTGAAGAAGATTAAAGTATAAATGCTTACTGGCATATGCTTAAAGCTGGAACAGAAACAGATCTAACTGTTTGTATCTGGATTAAGGGATCCATGGGAAAAATATAAACATGCATATTGTAGGGACCAGGCTCTCTCTAACCTCTGAGATGTTTTACCCCTCAACTGCAGTGTAAAGGTTATAGAGAAAGGGTTTGATAAGAAAACTAAACAAGGATTACATAAGGGAGAGTCCTGGAGAGAGAGCCATCCCCTCCAAGCAGTGCAATAATTTTGCAACATCCCCTTTGTTCCCAAAAAGGTTCTGAAAATTTGTATTTTCTGTGCAAGATTACAGAAGGAGGCAAACTGGGAGTATGGGTACAGAATTACTTAAGAGGCCAGGCCTTTTCATTTCTTTTGCTAAAGTATAGGGACAGAGCAAAACTTGAATTTAGAGTTAAGAGTACAGAGATACAAATGGAGACTAGAGGAAAAAAAAAGAAGGAATTTTAAAAGAAATAATTAGAAAAGGGTTTATTTTAAATGTTCTTCCTATCTAGAATAATTTTATACCATTAGGATTAGTGCAAAACTATTACTAGATCTGCTATGAGAATGTTAATTTCATTTTCTTTGCGAAATAACTTTTCATCCAAAGTAATCCATTGCAAATCTTTATATTTACTTATAATTTATATTGTTACTGTGAATTTCCATATTGCATGCATGAGGCAAAATATCTAGGTTTTAAGTAAATTTTTCTCTTAATTGGTGGAGATGCAGTTTAACTTTCTCAAACAGCCAAATTAGAGTGTGTATTGTCTTCTCTCTGATTTGGCTACTTTGATAAAGATGAATTCTTTAAAACACTTCAGGAGAACCAAAAGATATTTAATTTGTGAAGGAGAACAAAGGTGCTTTTGTACATAATACAGCTACTAGCGTGTCAAGGTCTAACTTTATTATCACCCTTCAGAATTTGTGTATTTTTATACTTATGAAACGGTAAAAGCTCACTGTAAGTATCACTAGACTGTATATATGTAGAATAGCTATTAACAGGAAATGTATGCGTACATTCAGAGTGCTGGCAGTGGTTTTAAACTGTAGTTAAAATGTATTTTGTGCTAATTCAAAATAATAGTTCTAGCTATAACAGCAGCTTTAAAGTTCATACCAAATGTCACATCAACTGAGGCCAATGTATGCCTCTTCCTTTTGGTAATCAATTAGACATTAATGATAGGTATTTCATTTTGAATAGCTGCAACAATAAATTATTCTCAGGGTAACATGGTGGTGCCTGGTCTCCTTTGGCTTTTGGAACCAGTAAAATAACAGAACATCAGTCAAGTTAATAAAGTGTGCCCTTATTACACATTCTGCATCTGTACATAAACTGCCAGCATATGATCAAAGACTGCAGCTGTTTCAGTTATATCACAGTCACATCATAGACATTTTATAGTTATAGCAGAGAGAGTTCCAGGGACAACCCAGTCACCTTGAAGACATAGAGTTCAGTGGAACCTCATTAAATTGCACCTTGATATTATATGAAACTGGTAGGACATCTATTAGGTATGGTACATAATTTCCATGCTAAAATTGTTTTGTGTGCATGTTTTATGCATTGCCTATATGTCTTCTCAAGAAATCCAAGGTTTTGTTCACACAAATCTTCAGAGTTCCATATTTACACATTTTAATTTTGAACTTGTAGTTGCCAAAGGATTATTCATAACCAAATGGCTGTGTTGTATTGCACATGTGAAGGCCGTGTAAGGGCATTAAGAAAATATTAGTTACTAATTAAAATATTTTTAATGCAAGCTGGAATATTAAAGTGTGTTTTCACAGCTATTGACACATTTTTCCATTTCCATCTCATGGAATAATGTTTTGCTTATGTCAATACATTTTGTGATTGACTTTTTACAAAAGAATTTCACCTGGTCAATTTTTAGTTATAATCAGATGTGTTTTAATAACAACAGATTACCTCTTCTATATTACCAAGTTTCAGTCTGAGAAACACAAAGAGGGAGAGACCTTAGTAAGAAAGTTATTCAAAGAGTTATTTCTGAAAAATGTATTTTACATATTACATAATGTTGCACACAGGGTAACTAACTGCTGTATTGCAACAAAATTAAACTGGAATTTTATTCCTTGTCTTGAATTCGAAGGGCATTGTAACATCAGCCGCATTGTTGTTTTAGTACCACATTAGAATTCACCAAAATAATATAACTTTATCATTTAGGTAGCTAAGCTCAACAATAAAATATAGGCAGCCACCTAATCTAAGACTTGAATCTTAATAGTTTTACAAAGTGTTGTGGGATTTAATTCCCAAAGCAAAATGGAAAAAAAAAGTGTCCAAGTTTACTCAAGCAATAGTTCTAATAAAAAATACAACCTTGTGTTATTAGCTATTCTTTCTAAACCTATTCACACTTTTCAGGTAAAGACTGGTAATTGTCTGTTCTCTGTGCATGTACAAAGGGGAAAAAAAAATGGTTTGTAAAACTAAAATAAGTTAGGTGGAATAATAATCTATTTTGGTAACAGTCAAATTGCTTGTCATGTCATGAAGGGTTATGCTTTAATTAAGCAATAAGGCATGACAGGGTGTGAATTACAATGTAATAATTCTTGTCTAGTGTATTGTTAGGCAAGAGGCCAAAGGCCTAGTGCCACTGAATGCTGCAGGATTGAATTATTATGCTGTAATTTAAACAGTTCAATATCATATTGCAATAACTGTAAAATATTATATTCTAAACTTAAAAATGCATATTATAATTTTTTATCATAATTTCTTCTCTAGTAAAATACTTATTTGCAAAGGCTGTCACAGAAAAAAGGCATTTTCTATTTAATATATAGATTTTTATTGTAAATAAACTTCAAACATAGTTATTTGAGAGATTTGAAAGATGCTATTTTGATACCGTTTCTTCCTAAAATACACAGAAAACATACTGTTGTGAGGCAAAATTGCTCCCTAAATTCTTGCTTTGAATTGTAGTCTAATTCTGTCCAATGAAAAGAAAGGGTTTTGTGAAATTATCCTTACCTGGGACCTTGTATTTAGTGTGGGCTTTGTTATCATCTTTACTTTTTGGAAACACATATTTTTTCCTTCCCATTCTTCCTTATTGACACCTTTTCAGAAGACAAATAATTTACAGAGCCCTTCAAATTCATCTTTTGGACTAATGCTTTTTAAAAAGTTGTATTTTATTATATTTTTCCACCATCTTCAAAAGCACAGTCAATATAAGAAGACAAAGATACAGGATTATGAAAGATCTCCCATTATATTTCTCTGCTACAAACCACAAAATCAAAGATACTGTAAATAGTTGGAAATGTTCAATAAAGTGATGAATGTTGATACTTTTCTGCTTTTTCATTGGTCATATGATATAGGTAGAAAACCCCATTTAGTTAAAATCTACACTGTGCATTTCCCAGAGAAATATTATGCTAAGAAATCATACCTTATGGGCCATATTGTAAAGCTATTTCACAGTTTATGTGCCTGACTGGAAAAAGTTCAGCAGGTTCCATGCCTTAACTGGGAGAAGTTAGAAGCCTCATCCATTGATACATTTATTTGTTTGTAGCTGAGTGACATCAGTCATGTTAGCGGTATCAAAAAAGTTCCAAAACTATTTCTTCACACTTGTTAGATTCAATAGAACTGAGCTAAAATATAGGGGCTTTTCTCATTCCTTTGCATTGCTTTTGCAGCAGTAATGTAAATCAATACAGCTTCCAGTTGTCACAGGTCTGCTGTACAGTATCACCCCAATCTAAATCTCTCTGTGTGTTCTGCTTTTCTCTTTTTTTCTTCAGTTGCATTCTCCTGCTTGATGTCAGGCTGTCTGCTGCCTGATGCACTACTGAAAATCAGATACAGGAGCAATTTGCAAGTTGCAAGATGGACTCCTTAGCTGACTGAAGTTTGTTGTCCTTAAGTAAAACCAGAATTTGCCAGTTGACTTAATCACATTGCAGCTAATATACTTCCTTTCAGGGTTGCAATACTTGCTATGATAATACTTGCAAGCCGTGTTTAATGCTCCTTTTTTTTTAATCATCACTTCTGTACTGTAGTGTAGATGTAGCAGTAATAATAGACCTCATGCAAGAAAAGGGTGGGTGTTTCTGTTAGTACATGAACAAAGAGATTTTTTTTCCATAACACTTGAATTACAAGCAAATTTTCTTTCAAAGGATTCTTTGTACACTAAGAAAATCTGTCACTATGACACAGTTCACAGGAGGAAACAATTGGTTTAATTTTCTCAACAGTTGAGTAGCTTCCTATTCTTCCTAAGTACAATTCATCAAAAAACAAAGTCGGTTTCACTTCTGAGATGCTTCACCCCAGTCAGTCAAGGCATTTCCTTTTGTTTTCATAGTTATTAGGCCATTTCTACTTGTTAGCTTTCAGCAAATAGTTTGCTTTAATCTTAGACTGCAGTCTAGATAAGGAGTCACAGAAATCATTCATCACTAAAATAATTTTAAAGCTTGTAAGTCCTATGAACTGATGTTTTGACTTACTTTCTCCATTTTTTAGTACACATCTGTATAAATACTGCGTAATTTTAGAAGACAAATCAAGCAGCAACAAAAATGTTCAGGGCAGAGAATAATAAACTGTCATTTCAGGCTTCTATTTTCAAAATAGTAATGCTTCTGAGATTTGATTAGCAATGACATATTATATGACAAAAGAAGAGAAAGGATTTAGAAATGGAAACTAAAAATAGTTGTGTAGTAATTTAATAACCTGGCAGATTTTATTCCATCTGTTAGGGAGAGTTTGCAAGCCATTTCCTGCTGCCATTCACACTGCAGAGGCTTCAGAGTTCAGAGATGGAATCAAATACCTGATGTGAAAATCTGCTATTATGATTCACATCCAAAGATTCATATCAATATCTTTGCATAGAATATTTTAAAGTTTATTTATAAAAAGAAAACTTGGATATAAAGGTTTAGGATTACTATTTATCTGTCTTACTGTCAATGTCACACCTTGAGGCAGAAAAACTACCAAAAACATGTATTCCTTTCAAATTGTGCAAATTGTTGAAATTATTCTATGTGAGTGGACAGTTCAAGAAACCAGATTTCTCTGATAGGTGGCCCAGGATTCAAATTTCACCCACTTGCTTTCAGGGTGAAAGTACTGTACAGAAGGAAAGTACAGTGTGGTATTGATCTGTCCTTAATTGTCATTCAGAACTGATAAGCAAGTTGGCGAAACAGAACATCAGTCAAATGAGCAGACAGAAGGCATAAAGGAGAACATGTGCAGGGTAAACCTGTAGCTGATGAACTGGCATTGCAACAAACCATAAATAAGTATAGACATGCAGTTTTCTGATGATGTCTTAGCTGAGCAACCCACATCTATCTGTTTACAGCTGGATAGTTGCTATTAATTGCTTATTTCTGGGTGATACTTCACAGGTGTTTGATGGATGTAAGAAAACATAAATTACTTTTTGTCTTTAATAACAGAAAATCTAAAAGACTCGTGGTAATGTTAATCTAATTGACAATATCAAACTGGGGGAGTGAGAACATAATTTAGAAGTGTACATGGGTGTGTGGCTCAAGCTGCTGTCAGGACTCATTTTACACAGGAAAAAGTCTTTTGCATTTAGTCATTCAGGAAACAAGGGAACACTGAAACTTCATTGGCAGCTGGAATTTGGTTTTGTGTTATTTTTCTCTAAGGTGGCCATAAGAAGCACAGATAAGTGTGTTTATATTTGGTAGAAACAATCCACCTTCCTGTTAGAATGAGTTTTCATGAAAAATTAAATTACTTATTTAGGGCACTTTCCACCCATTTACACATTCTCATGCTCTTTGCAAGTTTTTAAGTGCTCTGGCCCAAGATTGTTTTATTTCACCTGAAATACTAGTTAGAAATAAAAATTAAATAGTTAATTTTAATCACAATAAAAAGGAGTACTGACAGTTCTACCTTAAAGTGAGGGTTATTTTATGTTTGTCTTGGAGAAAATTTCATCCCTAATTTGTGGTAACCTTTGAGTTATATGATAAAAGCAGCATGAGTATTTATTCTGATTCTGCGGGATGTGCACTTGCTCATATATTTTTAGAACTCAGCTAAAGCAGGGATGTAAGGGTATAAATCCTGGTGCTAGAATATTGATCCACCAAGTTATCTGCTCTGTCAGATAACTCATTTCCTGCTCAGTCTCTTTAAAACAAATGTGATAATTACAAATGCATGTTAATTGAAATGATACCTGTGTTAATGATGGTCTCAAGCATAAGAATCTCCTATTGTAAAGACTCACAGTAGCATCATTTTTCCTAAGATTAGCCTGATGGAGTAATTAGAAGTTCATAATACTAGATTACCTTGCTAAAGCCAAACTCACAATGGGTTAATATGTTTTCTTACTGCAATAATTTTCTTTTGTTCCAGTAAATAGACCTTGGATATTATAAGACCAGCTCAAGCAAACAGATTTGTTGATGTGCAAAAGTGTACTTGGTGTATGTTACCCGGGCTTCTGGATAACCAGCTGTTAGCCAAAGGACCAGGAGAGTTACTTAGCACCATGCTCTAACTAGCTGAGCTAGCATCATTTTCTGACCCATGTATCCTTCAGGTTTAAGTATAAATAATATGATCTGCAGTCTCATAAAGTACATTCTTAAAAGTAGCTTGAAGATACAGTTTTCCATGTAGAACAGCAACGAAATGGCTTCCTTAGATAGATCAGGCATATATGAAGTTTTAATTAATTAATGCTAATTTGTATGGGGAAAACTTAAGTTCGACTTTTCCTTTGTACAAAGCTTATTCTAAGCACTTCTCCCCTTGCCCTTTGACTCAGAATTAACATTTGGACAGGTATACCTTGTGATACAATATTTACTTTTGTCACTTAATTTTGGTGTAAAAAGTCAGTCCCAAATGTGACACTCTTGCATATATGTCCACATTCTAGCAATGATTCCTAGAAAGAAATAACAATGCATAGAGAATTTGAATACCTGTTATCCATTAAAAAAGTAATCATGAAGTAAAATAAATAATTTAGTACTCCTAATAATGTGAAAATTAAAAAATATCTCAAGCATTGCATTAATATTATTTATCTAATCCTTCCAATTGTGTGTTAGAAGATTGATTGACTCAGACCAGATTTTAGCCTTTCCATTTATAAAGCAAGGATTTTTTAGATCTATAACTGTGTGCTGCACACCCCAAGGTGGCTTGAACAGCCAATAGGAGTAATAGGGGTGATTAAACCTTGTCACAGGGGGTTAGATGCGGTGCTTTCTTCCTACATGACAGGCTGTGACAGTCAAACAGCACTGGAGCAGAACAAACGACAGTGGCAGTTTGCTGCGAGCAGTGCTACTGTCACAACTCCCACTAGAAAGCTGAACACTAGGTATTCAGCTCAGGGAAGTTTCAAATAGACCATGCAAATTCTGGTTTCAAAAATTTCCCTGCAAATCAGTAGTGACATGCATTAACTGCAGAGTGATTGTGTTATTGCGTGAGTGATTGTCCACTGTCGGACGCTGGCTATGATCATCGTTTATGAGTGACACCGCTGATCCATTTACATTTGTGTTTAGCTGTTCCTGTTATGGGAAATCTCCCTGCATTTGAGAGAGCTGCTGGGCTAATGCAATTAGAATGAAGGTTATCATCACTCTTTAATGATTGCATGTGTTTGTCACTCTAAGTAACGGTGTACAGGATGACACAAACACTACGCACCTGACTGAGCCCAGGATAAGATCATATGTTCAAATATATAAGCTTTCATATAAGCTTTCATTCCTGAGTAAAAGGGACTGACTTTAGCAAGACTACAGAACAATAACTTCGAATTTTTAAGATTCCTTATATGGCAAAAGTTAACCAAGGAAATGCACCCCAAAGTTCAGACTTTTCAAGTATAGAATTCCAGGCTTCGTTAACAAAACAGGAGAGGGACATTTTGCAAGAAAAGGAAGCTAAAAATCTTAATAGGCTGCATAAGAGAGAGGCATACTATGAATATTTTGTTTCTCACTTTTAGTTTACTGTATTCCAAACCCCGAAGAGTAGTACTGTATGCCCACGTATATATATGTATTTAATTATCTAAAGACAAGTACAAAGGGGTTGGGAAAAGTTCAAGAGAACCTCTACAAAATCATTAGCAAGATAATATAGGTAAGAATATTTTACTTATTTCAAGATACATATTTTCTGAATATAGAGGTGTTATGCTTAGATTTCTAACGCTCTCACAGAAACTTAAGTAATTTTGAATAAATTCTGGTTTAATTTTTTCAAGTTATTGTTTGTTGCTTTTAGCAATAAGATTAGATGAAATTGCCTCACTTTAATTGAAGGTTACAGTGTAGTTAACGTTGGATTGAATATGCCCCTTCTAAAAGGACTAAATCCCTCCTTTTGTATTTATTAATTTAAAAATTAATCCAAAATTTTGCCATTTCTGTTCAGAATATGTTTTAATCTTTGATTATTTTTTAATGTTTGCTAATAATTTCTAAAAGCTGGTTATCAATTACTTTGTCAACATTTGTTTTTCAGCATGCTATTTTTTTTTATTTCATGCAGCTATAGATATTAAACAAGTAAAGCTTTACATGTGTTTTCTCATTTTCTCATAAATTCATGTCCTGACACCCAAAACTAGCATCTTTTTCAATTCTAAAATCAGTTAAGAAAAATCCTGTCTTATTAAGGCAAGAATGCCAAAGCTTATCTTCGATCTGGTCATGTGCACCCATCTTCAGTGAGTTACCCTTGCACTGCCAGACATGCTGCTTCCTGCAGTTCCTGAGCTCTACTTCTCTGCTATACCCAAAGCAGTAATAGCTGTGATAACATTTCCTGGTTGAAATACTGATATGATGCTCCACTCTTTCATTCCAGGTCATCTCTTTCACTCTGTTCTTTCTCCAGCAAACGATATAGGATTTTTCACGGAAGACATCCATTCTGAAACACAAGTTCGGTCTCTCTGACTACCTGTCCTTTCCTTACCCCTTTTATGCCCTTGTTCCCGATAGGATTTGAGACTTGCTGGGAGGGAAGGATTTGTAGGCAAAAATGCCTGAGAAACTATATAGGGAGCATTGTTTCCATCTGGTGAACATTGTGTGGTTCGCCAGAGAAAAGCTCATATCCATCTGTCTTTTCTGGGTACATAAGAAGAGATTTCTCTCTAAGAAATATTGGCACTCTGGACAGCAGCAGGAGTGGTTATGAGATGAAGCAGGACTTTCACCATGAAGTAGTAAATAAGCAGTTTCCTTTTGAAACACCTTTTCAGCTGCTGGAGTCTTTTTCTTTCACTTCCCAGATTTTTGCAGATCCTCAGAGGGTTGACTGGGGGGTGTCATAATCCAGTTAAAATGTGCTGCTGAGCTAGGACTTCAGCCTTGTAAATCAGGACAGGAGCTTACAAGAAAGAAGGATGATAATGGCTGCCCCAAAATTAGCACTCAAATTTTAAAAAAATATTAATCCTAACTTCAACAACATTAATTTTTTTGCCCTCTAATTTCAGCCCATGAAATTATTAACAAAAATTTATTACTAGGATTTGAGGGTTATCCTGAAAAACCAAACATAAGCATTCAGTTAAGAAGCCTCTTCCTTTCAAATACCAATCCAGACTATTTTCACAGAGAAGTATAATTTCTTTAAAAATATGCAATTTTTAAGCAAAAAAAGCTAGAGGAGGTGATGCCAATATCAATATGAAATGGTTTTTAATTGGAGAAGTTGTGTTAATAAAATTGACAGCAGCTGAGAGTAGCCATGTTCAGAGAGCTAACAGCGGTTTGTTTAAAATAAGTCGTTTAAGTTATGATTTAGTTGTTCTGTCTTGCTTACCCACCACATAAGCAGTTAATACAAAACATTGCATTTTACTGTTATGAAAGAAAAAATGTGTTTTTTTAAAAGAGCTGTAAATTAGGTTGTGCTGGAAGCATCCATTTTCTTGCCTCCATCACTGCCAACTCCCACTGTTTTCTTTGATAAATGATTTGCAGACTACTGTTATTATTTATGTGTTTTACAATTACTACGAATGACACCTCCCCTTCCTCAGCCCTAAGCCACAAATCTGAAATGAATAAATGCTGTTTATTGTGACAGTCTGCCTTTTGTCTGTGGAACAATGACAAACTACACCACTGACAGCCAGTTGCCGTTTTTAACTACTGCTCTCAAGCTCAGTCTTTGAGTGTTCTTCAGAACATGACAACAGTCAGTGTGGAATAAAATGAGTGAGATTGTACTGTGTTTGTTTAGCATGCCGTGACACCATTGTCCAATACATTGAGTAAACAGGAAGAATAAATTACATAACCACAATAGCTTTTAGTTCTCTGTATTTCATTGAGATTTGTACGTCTGTGGTCATATAAAAATTAATATATTATAGCTTTTTAGCATCAATCATTTTGATATTCATATAAAGATTGCCTTCTCACTGGAATTAAGTGGGGGAGGAGAAATAAAGGGAGCACTTTTAATTATTTGTGAAATCTAAGAACATTTCTATTTTCTCTGTCTGAGCTCTTCAACAGATCTAAAGGCAGCATGGAACGACTCTATCTGTATGAATTTTATAAATGTCTTCTGACCTGCAGCTAGTCGGTTTTAAGTGTTAGAAGGACCTGATTCATATCCAATTGTGCCTGGCAGAGCAGAGTTAGCAGGGAAATCAGTTTTTATATTTTGACTAGACCTTGGCTGTTATCTATATGTAAACTTGCATTTAAATATGCTGGAGTATTTATTTATTTATTTAATCTAATTTTCCCTCTGAGTTTGAACATTAATCTAGCATTTTTTCTTGAAACTAGATGTTATCCTTTTGTTGATGTGTCTCCTCCCTTTACACACACCTGGTGCACGTGTGTGCATGTGTACATACACACAAGCATACAACAATACTAGTTTATAATTCTTTTTCTCTGTATTTATGTGTGTTCGTGTGCATAAATGAGCTCTGCACTGATGTTTTACTTAACTGTCTAAACACCACAACATCACAAAGGATCTTCTGGCATTTGTCTTACTTTAGTAGAATCTTGTGATACTATTAATAATGAAATAGAGACGTCTAGTGATTAACTTAAATTTTTGTTCAGTTTAAAATGCTGTGTCGAGTATCTGACTAAAAAAAGGACTCTTTTCCTGAATTTCACACAGTATTCTGACCAATACAGGTCTTTTAAAATTCCTCAGTTTTCATGTGATGTTCAATTTTTAATTTCTTTTTCCAAGCAGAGATGATGGAGAGAATATGAGCAAATTCCAAGCCTGCATTGGTGATGCCAGTTTGTAGAAAATGTATTTCTAATTGAAAAGACATAATCTGCACTCTTGCTTGGAATTTACCATACTTTCATCCATTAAAAAGTGCAGTTAATTTTTTCATGCATCTCCAATAAAAAAGTTGCCTTCTCCTCTTCAACTATCTGTATCTCCTTTCTTATTGTCTTTTTAAAATTATTTGATTTCCCTTTGAAGTCTCCTTTACCTCTCTTATTTTTTAGACTTCCTATCTTTCTCCTTGCAGAAGTACCTAGTTTTGTTCTCACTGTAGTTTTCTACCTGCTATATAGTGGGGATGTATTATTTTCATTTTAAAATACAGTTAAAAGCCTTAAAGTAGGGAGCAGGGTAGCTTCAGAGTGCACAGAGTCTTGTCCTTTCAACAGTCATTCCTCCAGGATTGCAATTTTTATACCCAAGAAAACCTTTCAAGAAAATCCATTAAATAATATAGGGTATTGTATATCTTTGTATATTGATTAATAGATAATATAAGTTCATACTCCATTCATCTATGAGACCAGTAAAGACAGTTAATATTCTTGGATGTTTGAAAGAACTACTTTTCAAAAAGCTTTTTGAGGGTTTAATATGGTAAAGTACATTAAATATAGTATGGCAATATAAAGCATTAAAATGCTCATGTATCTAGGTAGGGAGAGGGTGTATGTTTTCTGTGGGCTGGAAGACAGAGTTGCAATTAGCTTCTCTTACCAAATGCTTAATCCACACTGAACCCAAAAGAAAACTTCTAATTCCAACATTTTCATCTTAGCAGTTTTTTATGGTGGTGGACAGCAGGAAATTACGGAATGAATCACATAGCATAGCAATATATAAAATCAAGAACAGACATATACTTTGAGGAAAGAAAGCAATTTGACATTCTCATCTAGGTATTCTAATCCAATAGAGAACACTTCATCCTCTTGCATTGTTTCCTGGCTGCTGAATATATTCCCTTTTAAATAAACAATGTTGGCTCATTCATGGAGCTGAAGTATCCTTTCTAAAGACATAAAATGTGGTTTAACTATTTCAGATAATATCTAGGTTATAGCCATTATCTAGCTATAATAAGCTACTTGCAATCCATCAGTAGAGCTATCCGAACATTAATGAGTTCTTTTCGAATCTGGAGAGTACTTAAGCTTTCACGATAGTTGTTCACAGCTGTATATTGATTTAGGTTTTTTTCACTTTCACTATGAATTTTACTGCAATGATTTAAGAAAGTCACCTTATTAGTAATTTCCTGTGTATTATAATTGAAAGTTATTGATAGTTTAAAATAACATTTTTACACAAGGACAATGGATTATCTCTCAAAACTTTAATACAAAGCATGTAGCACTGCTTCTGATATTTAAGATGAAAATCTAACAAACACACTCAAAATTAAATTGTTGCTTATTGTCATTTGAATATATGCACAGAGATTGATAAATACTAATAAAAATGTCAGTAAAACATATGCAAAAGATGCCCTACTAGTTTAACATAGAGAGAAGGCTTCATGCTTCTTGGAAACTTCTGTTATCAATTACAAAAACTCCAGAATAGAAATAGTTTGACCTGCAATATGAACTGCCTGAAGTTAAGCTTTCTTCAGGAGTGTTGCACTGAATTCTAATTTTCCAGGTTTAGTTTTGTAATGTGGTTTTAAGTGTTATAATCTATTTAGATGTGAAGATTTACATGAATGTAAAAATTTACTTGAGTTATAGTGATCTGATTAACTTTGCTATTTCTCATACCTGTAGAGAAACTGCCTTTTCACATAAAAAGCTTTACAGCAACTGGAAACAAACTAAAATGGTCATGCTACTATTGAACAGAAATCTTTCTCATGCTTGTGAAACTTTATTCAGAGTTGATGTAGTCACTAGCAGAATAACAATCAATAGGATCTTCCTTCAAAAGCAGGAAGGTTGAGGTCCCTTCATTAAGAGTACTGTGTCTCTTCCCCACTACTCTTGACCAGTCATTGTCACTGCAAATGCCAGAGCTGTTTCTATTCAGCTTCTCTTTTCCCCTCTCTAGTTTCCTTCATTGCAGTACTGGACACCATGGGATCAGTGAATGTCTCCTATTTCAAGTGACAATACATAAATTTAAAAATAGGAATATACAGCCATTTTGACACTCTGGATTTGGTATTCTAATCTAATAGAAAAGCTTTCATGCACTAACACTGCCTCTTGGCAGCCTCAACAAATCTTCATCTGTGAGGATAGTACCATGCCAGTCATATGGCTGTGCTATTCACACTTCAATTTGGATATATAAAACAGGTTTTCAGTTATAAAGGTATTTCTCTTCCTTGGGCCGTGTGTTCTCTAGAGATAGAAACCAGGAGCAGTAACAAGGAAACTGAAAAATGACAGAAAAAGGGGACATTAATTCAGACCCATTGTGGTAATGGATCAGTAATCATAAGATCATTTTCCTAAACTATTAGTCTGAAGCACCATACAGGTAGCCTGTATTTTTTTTTTTTTGTCTGCTACCATGAGCATTCTCTGAGTGCTGCTCTATGTCTCACATTCATAGATTTTACTAGAACTTTGGCATGCAAATCAACAATGAACATCAGGAGAAAAATGCAGACATAGAATTTGACTTGTGACTACCAGACAGTCTAATTTTCCTGCAAAGTTGCCATAGGTGTCACATGATGAGCTTGTAAAATAATGTGGAAACACCTTCACAACTGAATGTGACTTTAATTAATACAGTCACCAAAATTACATAAATAGAAATATCTCTGAGTCTGCTGCCAGTTTAATTCCTGATCTTAATCTCGAAAGCAGTTAATGAACTAACAGAGCAAAGAAAACTTCAAATAAGCTGCCATGTGACTGAAAAGCAAAATGAAACAAAAATCTTGGAAGCTTTATAAAGTTTGCCAGAAATTTCTTGTTACCAGCTAATTTTCTATATAGAATATCAGAAACCATTGTGAAGCGCATCCATAGTTCTGGTTAAATTAATTGTCTGTTTTGATAACATACTGAGCATAAGCAATCATAAGCATTAACTTCAGTTGTAATAGGGTGCTAAGGTGAGTTGGATTTCAAATGGATATCTTACCGCTAAATACCTGCATTCTATTGATGTCAGCAGAAATTACTCAATATTCCAAGATTTGCAAATTGTTAAGTCAATGTTCCTTCACAAGTAAGGAAAATTACAAAACCTAGGTCCGTGTGTGGTTATTAGAACCCTAGAAAATTCAATTTAAAGAAATGTAATAAAGAATGTAAGGGTTTTAATACAGATGCTCTTTCTTTGATTATTTTTCCATCACGATGGGAGTTGACAAAGTATTTAAAACTTTTTTTTTAAATTCCAGTACTGTCTTCAGGATTCTAGGGTGTTCCCTAAGCACCGGAGCAGTGTAGAATTCCCAATGCAAAGAGATTTACTGATAAAAATAAGGGATAAAAAGATTAGAACTAAAATATGTGCCATTTTTTGTAGAATATGTAATGAAATCCCTATTAATACGTAGTCTTGACTATGAAGCATGGATCCCTCAGACTTTGCAAAGGATTTAAAAAATCTTATTGGAGTAATTACATAAATATGCAAAGGAAATATCTTAGTTTCCTCATATTATCTGCCAGAAGCTTACTGCAAATAACAAAAGAATGGAATGTCTGGAAGGACGCTAACAATTGGTTTTCTCCAGAAAATGCACTGCACCTGGTGCTGCTAAAAACCTAGGAGTGGGGAGCAGTTTACCAAGGAAGAAGTATTAGCCAGTGGTGAAAGTTTATATGGATTATTGAAGACTAAGGAGAATTATGAAGAACTCCAGAAGAACCTGGCACATCAAATGAAAATAAATTCAACAGTGGCTGATGAAATTCATCCTCCCTAAGAGGGAAACAGCACACACTGCAGTGAGTGAATTACAGTATCCTTTATGTACTGAGGGACTCTGAATTAGATATAGCCTCTCAGGACAAAGATCTAGGCATCACTGTAGACAGCTCAATGAAGACATCTGCTTAAAATGTATCAGAGGTCAAAAAACTGAATAATATTTGGGCTGTGTAGGGAATATTATGAAAAATATTACAATGTTACATAAATTGATGTACATCTTTACCTTGACTGTTAAAGTCCAATTTGGTCAACTCTTCTGTGAAAATGGTATGAAGAGGAAAAAGGAAGGTTACTCAAGGGCACCTATAGTTTCCTCCTGCTTAGAAGGGAGAAAAGTAAAAAGAAATATGAAATTCTGAATAGTAATCAAAATCTCAACTGGATGTTTCTCTTTTTCAGTCTTAATAAAGAGATTAGCTAGAGGCGTGTTCTTTCATGAAATGTATGATTGTCTTTAGCACTTAGCACCTCATATTTCTTTCAGTTTGGGATTTGTGAAAGTGTTTATTTAAAAGCTATGAAAAGGTTTTTTCTCTTTTAAACAAATGGTTTTTTAAGAGCAAGAAGGTAGAGGAAATAACTGTTGAGGCAACTTCCCTAGACTGTGTGTTTTGCAGGCATACTTTTCAGATTGTGATGGCAGAATGGCAATTCAGAATGCACTAAGAACAACCCAGTAGCCAAATGCTCCTGTAGAGCACTTGCCCAATTATATTTTCAAAGCACTGTAATACCCTTAGCTGACTACAGTGATCAGGGCTGTTTTAGACAGTGTGCACAATTCTCACTTGTGTAAGTTGCAGACTTTAAATGGCTAGAAATATGGGTTAGTTATTGTAATGGCTGTTGAAAAAGAAGATAGTTATCAAATGGTTTATTATTATTTGATAGAAGGACATTATAGTGGAAGATCCTGTCACAATTATCTACACAATTAAACACCAGAACAAAAAGGAGTAAAATGAGGAAAAGACTCAGGAGGCTTCTTTCTACCTTCCTTGCTTTTCTTCATTTTCATTTTTTCTACTTTTTCCCCCCTCAATGTTTCTCTTACCTATTTTCTTGAGTTAGAAATGTTACTCTACAAAGGTGAAGACTTCACGATAAATTCTTTTTTTTACATTGTCAATTTATCACTTCTACAGTATGTAGAATAGTATGTTCTAATTTTTTAATTTTCCTTGTTCTTTGTTCCTGAAGGAATTAATAGTTCCTTCTAGTCTTCATCTTCATCCTGGGAAAAATACTACAACTCAGCCATACAGCAATATTTTAAAAGAATAAAATATAAGTAAAATGTACCTTATGTTTACATTTAAAATTTCTAACAAACATATTCTTTGATCACATGCAAATAAGAAGGATCATCATGGATGAATAGACCTGAGGTCTATCTATCTTTAAAGTATAAAATAAAAATATTTTTCCACACTACTTCATTAAAATATCATTATGAGCTGAGTTAGCTATATTTTACTGAACTTCAAAGAAGTGTTGAAGGGGCAAGAAATGAAGAAATGAGCTCCATGCTAAACTCTATGTAGAAAACAGACAGTCATATATTTCTGGGCATAAGAAGTATGAGAAAAATGTTGGAGAACTGAAGTGTGCTCTCAGTTGCCTGGCAAGATTTCATCTGATATACAATGAATTAAGTTAGTGTCATGGGTTGGTCATTAGACAGTTTTTGATTGCTACACTTGCAGTAGTTCTTAAATATCATGAAGTACAAGTAGTGCAACAAATCCATTGAGAGCCAAAGACTAAATGATTGCAGTCTCATATCTAATGTCTTTTATGGCTATTGTACAAAAATTGGTCAAGAAATATTAGATTAGTTACATAACTGATGTTTGAATCCATCGCTTTTTCCATTCTACATTGCCATAAAGTAATAAATTATGATAAGGGAAAAAGTAAAAATTTAGACACCATCTGCATGGTAATGACTCCCTTTTTTCTCATTCTAAGATATATTATTTAACCAGTGCTTTCTCTGTTAATTATGTGTAAAGAAGATAGTATAGAGTAAGCAAGATTCTCTGCTTTATCAAGTTATATATGTCACTGGCGTCAAAACCTCCTATGTTCACAGTAAAATTCTTATCAATCAAATATGTAAAGATATGAAAAATTTATAGTTTTGTTTTGATAAAACCTGTTCTTTAAAACCCATCTAGACTAACATCAGCTGCATTATATACCTTCTTATCTTTTATAATACCTTTAAGTCTTCAGTATTTTACCTGGCACTGTTGGCAGGCCACAGGCCTATACTTACAAGAGCTTCCCACTGGATTATTTCACAGACATGTTACCACTTTGACTGTGGACTCGTAAAATTTCAGCCCAATTAATTCCCACAAATATGGAAAAAAAAATTTGCTACCTCATCAGTTAATACTTTCAAAACTCTTTTATTTTTATCTGACATTCTGATTTTAATATTATGGGTTTAAGAACTGTTGTAAATATTATTTCTAGTAACTGTCAACAAGGAGTTGATTTAATTACCATGATCACATATGAAAGAAGTTTTCTGCCTAAGTACAGAATGACACTATTTTTTGATAACTCTGAGATTTTTATTTGTGCTTGTCATAGTATTTTCCTTTGTAATATTCCTCTTAACTTTTTTTTGTAATAGATGTTTCTTCTAATTGTCAGTTTTTCCTAATTATCATGGACAGTTTCAGTTTCATTTCAAATGCCTAATGTGTTGTTCTTGTGACTGGTTTTGATTTCATTAGTGTTTCCTAAGTGTTTATTATTAAGGAACTAAGATATGTATATTTGTCTTTCAGACTTCACATTTAGTGCCTGAAAATTAACTAGTCTACCAATCTTTAGTCATGTAGTCTGTGCTTTATGATTTGTATGGTATGGTGAATGATCATCAATCTACTTACGTGGTCATTTTTAGAAGACTAATTTATATTTAGAGCTTTTATTGTTTTAGAAAGAATTTCAAAGTGCAGGCGGCCAGAGAAATATCTTCAAAGTAATAAGATTTTTCTCAAAGGAGTAGAGTAGACTTGAGTGGAGATCAAAAAATTCAAATCTATTAAAAATTACTCTATGTATGAGAAATCTACTATGAGAATTACATGAAAGTGGTAGGAGCAACTTCTGAAACGTGTAAGATAACACTGAAAAAATAAGCTGAACCTCAAGCTGCCATTTATTTTCCAGCTCGGTGATGTCACTGTGGCTGTCACAAGCTGTGCTGCCCTGCACATGGGGCTGGAACCATCATACAGTAAATCCTTGTTCTCCCTTTGATTCCTCCGTGCCTTATCAGAAGAGAATGCACACATACAACTATGCATAATACAAGGCAGTATTATTTAACAGAGTGCTCCTGTGACATACGCAAACCACTCATTTCTTGTTAATATGGCAACAGCAGAAAGTCTCCAGAGGTTTGTCCAGCCTTATAATGAAGGCCTGTGTTATGTGCAGTTCTGTAGACTCGGAAGAGGCCATGGATTCAAACCCTGCTGTGAAATTTGGCTGCTGCCTGAGGCCCTGTGGAAATCATGTTTCTTGCTATGCTGGACAACGTGCAAGCCTCCCTGCTGAGAAAAGCTCAGAAATTTGCTGAACTGCGTTCATCTATTTCTCTCCCTCACCATCTGAGACAGAGAGAAAAGGATCTGCAGGGCAATATTTCCATTCTGATTTTTATTTCTGAGAGGGAAGTAGGACAGTCACCAATACATTCCTCAGGATGCATTGACTGATGAAGTCATTAAGGGATTGGATTTTTGGAGGACAGTCAGATAGACTAGGCAGATGGAGAAGACAATCTCAGCAACTATGACCACATTTAAAGACAATGGAAGAAGATTTGAATATTCCTTTCTCCTCAAGAAGTTCCAAGACCGCAGTGTAGGAGAAAAATGAGAGATGTAATGTGAATCATCCTGCTTTTGTTACAATGTGCCAAATCAATGAAACAGTAAGAATGACATGCCTGTTTTTATAGTTTATGTATCTAATCTCATGTAGTTGTCTACTCCCTTACTTTTCATCAGGACATGAATTTCAAGGGCCAATGAAATGTAAGGGATCAAATGCTGAAGAACAGTCTGCCAAACTATGTATTTAAAAGCAAAAAATAATCACATACAAAAAAATACTGTACAGAAAAGGGTGTTTTATATGCTGCAGTGTTGAAGTGTGTAGAAAATAACAACAAATCAGAAAACTTACTATATTCCCCCTAGAATGTGCAAGGATTTGATCTCAAATAGAAGATGTGTTTAGTATTTGTTGGGCACAGTCTGGAGAACAGCAAACCTGGAATGAAAGAAACAGGATGTTAGATGAGTATAAATGGAAGCCACTTTTGAGAATGCAACTGATGTGATGGCAGGGAGTAAAGACAATTTTATTTGGTTTGTGTTCTTTTTTGGTCCAGTGTTTCCTGTTAAAAACCTACAAGGAGCTTGTCTGGCATTAATAGTAAGTGTATTGAAGTTAATAGATTTGTCATAGTATATAATTATTTGAACTGATCAAGGGAGAGATAAAATGTTGCTGATAATGCTAATAGCAAAGTTTTAATAAGCAGGGAAAAGACATGGTTTTTTTGGTTGTTTATTCAGCTATGGCACAGAAATAGGGAATAGCAGGCACCAAGACAAGACTGGGGAGAGCATTACAGGGGTCTATAGCTGGAGAGAGATCCTTCACAAATGACAAAATATAACTTGTTATAGTGAGAGAAAAGAAGGCACTGTATAAATACACATTGAAGAGGTTTGTGCTGAGAATGATTTCAGATGGACTGGAGGGAGATCACAGGAAGCCAGTGCAGAAGTCAATGGTTCCTTTCTCAGTGATTCAGGAAGTAGTTTCTGTTACAGAATAACATATTCAAACAAGAACAAAAGAAAATTGAGATGTAGCTCCTACCAAAATGTAGAAGGTAGAAGAGTAATGTGATAAGGAAAATCAAGCAAAGGAAAGATTTCAGGTTTTTAAGTATCTTTTTTATATCTATATATTCAGCCATATTTTTAACATAAAGGAAAAGATACTAGTGTTTGTATATCTATATATATACGCATGCAGGTGCTGTTAAATGTAAATCCTTTGTTTCTTTTGAGAAATAATGATGAAGCATAATAAATCTTGTAACCCATAAAATACTGCATTTGCGGTTTTTCTGTCACAGTATGTATATATACATGCACTAATATGGATCTTTTAAGTAGAATACTATGTTTCCAATGTATTTTTTTAAAATATATCTTATAACCTAGTTTCAGACTGGTGAGTGGTAGCATTTGTGGGAGTCCCATGGGATTCTGTCTTTATGTCTTTTTGGCAACAAGGAACTACCTGAAATTCTTTTGCCAGACAGCTGAGCGCACCAAAAAAAAAAAAAACCCAAACCAACCCCCCCTCTCCCCCCCAAAAAAGAGTCATTTGTTTCACCTATTATCCCCATAATAGTTTGGAGATAGAATATGTAGAATTATGTGGATATATAATCAAACTGCTTTTGAAAACCATTCTATTTCCTGATTCATATGACATGTTAAAATATGTGTTTTAACATTTTCCCTGTTCAATTCTTTTTTTTTCAAATCAATTGATTATGTGAAATCATTCCTTAAAGTCAAGAAATTTTCAGTAAAAAGATTAGTTTTTGTTCTGAGGCAGGGAAAAAAATCTAGTGTCCTTAAATGAAAAGATTTTATATGGTGATTTGGAATGGGTAAGTTAAACAGTAGGTAGATATAGATAGTGCAACAAATGTAGAATAGTCAAAATTCTTTGCCTTAGAATTGAGCTATACATATAGAGGGGAAAAATCCTACTCTTGTTGGCAGTTGCACGAAAGTGGGAAAAACATTTCAAATATTGCTATAATCTGGTAATGCTAGAGTAAGATAATACAGCTGATATACAGTATTCCTTTTATCTCCCTAGAGTCTACTTCCTTTAGACCACATGAACTAAAAAACCGAAAACCTTCCTCATTAGGACTTAAAAGAACTTTCTTCATTGCACCAATTGTCATCTTGGCTGCATTATCTGGATTATATTTTACTTTCTTTTTTTTTTATTATTGTTATAGATGACTATTCAAACACTACTTTAGCATTTCCAAATCTAGTAAGCTTTTTTTCTTGTTTTTTACTATCATTATAATGCTTGCAATTCTTTGTCTAGTTTTAAATTGCTCTATAAAATAATTTGCTGCAGTCTTCCTCAGTGAATTTTTGCTATCTCCGGTGAATAATCTATGGGGCAGTGCAGTTCAACTGCATAAAACATCTAAAGGGTGTCATGTCATTGTGAGCCCCACTTTTCACAGTATTTGGGTTCAAGTTTTAGAAAGAACTGAAGTGCTTTCTAGGTAACTGTATAGTCTGTATTACAGCTTTTATTTGTGACTTTGGGAATAAATTGCAGTGTGGGAAAAGCAGCTGAAAACATGGATAAAAGTCAAATGCGGGATTATTGTAGACCCTGTCAAAAGAAATGGTAGAATATTTTTTAGTATGTAATTAAATGTCAAGATTTGTGAGTTAATGGAATTTCTGTAGTCACATCAAGGTCAGACGAGCAATTACTGTTTATGAATTATCTGAAATCTTGTATAGCCTTTTCTAGCTAGTCTTATAGCATCTATTTATATTAGACATCTTTGCCATTTCTGATGTTTCTCCCCCATAGTTTCTGTTAACAGCAATGTGGTACATTTTGTCAATTCTGTAGTTGTTTGCAAAACCTTCCTTTATTTCACTGGAGTGCTTGCAATTAGCCCACTTCTCCCCATTGAGAAGCATCTTTGTAATAACAGCTTTCCTGGCAGAGCTTTTGTTAGGAAGATTTTAAAATCAAGAGTCTACAAAGGTTGGGAAAAATCCAATCATACAAAAGTTCAGCAAATCCCTTTCAAGGTCATATCAGTTAAGATTACATAGATTTTCCACTTCAGCAAACAGTAGAGTTTTGCACTTTTAGGGATGAATTCAGAATGATAGAATTAATAAAATAAACCAATTCTAAAAGAAATTGTTTGCTAAACTCAAAGAAAAGCCTGGATGTATCCCCCTAACCCCACCCCCACAGTCTTTAGTGGGGTTACCTTTCTCCCCCCTGTAGCCTCTTGTATCACTTCCTTTGAAGTCGTTCACAGCGTTTGCTTTGACAGCCACTGGGTGTGGGAAGTATAAGGCTATAGCAAGTATCTCCATAGCATAATCCGCCCAGTCACTGTTGGTCACTGATCCAGCTGCATGCAGCAGCTTAGTAGTCAAAGGGCATGGTAATTCCCTCCTTCTCTCTTTTCTTTCTTCCAAGGCAAAATCTTCACCTGGTGTTTTTGATTCATGCATTCTAATTATGATGGCTGCCATCATCAGCCCTGTGGGTGACACTAGAAATTCTCTGAGCCAACAGCTAATACCACAGCTTGTTAAGCGACCATGTCAGCCTGATTTTAGGCCCCATTTTGCAGTTCACCGCAGGCCTATCTGAAAGCATCAGGAGTCTCCGTCTAGCAGGACAGGCTCATTGTCTTTCTAAATGTCTCCTTCTGATAAGCAGATCCAAATATGGTTCATTCACTGTGGATTTGAGGGCACAGTGGGGAACTTGGCTCACATAGTGGATGCAACAAAATGCTTAATATTTTCACTTGGTATAGAGCTAAAGAACCTAATTTTCAATTTCAGGATACAAACATTTGCTCCCTGACTACGATCAAGAGTTTGAAATTTAAATCAGAAGTCTTCGAATGCTATTCTAATTCTCAAAGGAGCAGGTTTTCCCATACTTAGTACAAAGAGGAAAGTCCTTGGTTTGTATCAGAGCTTGAGCACACAGAATTCACACGATGACCAGAAGTATCCTTTGTTGCCTAAAGATATTGTAGGAATTTTTTCTCTGAATAATTTCGTGTGAAGTATATGCTTCTGGAAACTGTGAGGTTACTAACAGCACTATAAATGCTGCAGTCTGATCTGCCTTGCAAACTTTATTTGCTTTTAAATAATTGCTTCAAATACGTATTTGTCTATGCTGCTCCATGTATTTCTTTTTAATGTTTTGCCTAACCCGAGCTCTGGCAGTAGAAGGCAATGAATACATTTCAGTTGCAGGAAATGAGAATTTTTTCAAAAAGTATACTATTATGGCTCTGTATATTTAACTGAGTCTCTGATCTGCAAACTACTGTTTTTTATAGCTAGAAACAGGGCTAAGTTTTCTCTGACTTCATAGGCATATTTTTAACCAGAAAACAGATAGCTGGCCTTTCCTGCCACAAAAAGATCCACAATTATAATATTAATGCAACAGTTTTTGTTCTCTAAGAAAAAAATCAGTTACTTACCAATGAGGTATGTAAAAGTGCTTATCTTGCAGAACTATCAGTGTGAACCAGTATGCATATGGGAAGAGCTAATTTAAGATCTCCACAGGAAATTAGAGTGGCTCTTTTATTATCAGCATCCATTTCCTAAATACTGTGTTGCTCTTGCCTTATATTCCATTGACCTATAATAATGATGCTGCAGATTTTTTCATCTCTTTGTAAGTTGGCAAACGGGCAGCCATGCCAATCTGTAAGCTTCCTTAGAGAGATAACTAACAAGTCCATTTTTTTACAGAAAAATCTGTAATTTTGTAGCCCTTGTTCACTTTAGTGATTGTACTTTTGTGTGTAACATGCTATTGGAAAACTTCTTCTCCCATATCCTTCTCAAAGGATTTTAAAAAAGAGGACATTTCCAATGTACAATGTAATTTTGCTTTGGCTGACTTGTATGTTTTTCCATTTTTGCAGTGTATATTCACTCTTGTAACCAAGTATCCGAGGCAAATCTTTGCAGCTGCACAAGACAATAAAAATAAGATAAAGACTTGATTATGATCGATAGGGATTAAATCTCACAAAATTTATGTATCTCTAAATATTAAATTTAACTAGACAGGCAGAATTTGCATTCTCCTTATTTTCTGTCCACTTTTCCTCTAATGTGCTAGCCTTTTTACTTCATACAAAATTGTGACAGAAACCCAAGTACAAAGTGGAGCAAAATCTGTAGAACTACACCAGTCTATATGGACTTAAAATAATAGAGGTAAAAATAATCAGATCATTCAGAAGGAATAAAATTAGTTCCATCATGTGGAACATATAGAAAAAACAGGTCATCAGGGTCAGCTAACATGGCTTTATGAAAGGCAGGTCCTGCTTGACCAGCCTGATCTCCTTCTATGACAAAGTGATCCACGTAGTGGATGAGAGAAAAGCTGTGGGTGATGTCTACCTGAACTTCAGTAAAGCCTTTGTCATCAATTCCCACAACGTTCTCCTGGAGAAACTGGCTAGTCATGGCTTGGTTGTTTGATGGGTTAAGAGCTGGCTGGATGGCTGGGCCCATCCAGAATGTGGTGGTGAATGGAGTTAAATCCAGATGGCTGGTGGTCACAAGTGGTGTTTCCCAGGGCGCAGTCCTGTTTAATATCTTTATCCATGATCTGGACAAGGGGGTTGAGTCCACTCTCAGTAAGTTCTCAGAGGACACCAAGTTAGGTCTGAGTGTTGGTCTGTTGGAGGTTAGGAATGCTCTACAGAGTGATCTGGACAAGCTGGATTGATGGGCCGAGGTCAACTGTATGAGGTCCAGCAAAGCTTAGTGCCAGGTCCTGTACGTGGCTCTCAAGCCCATGTAGTGCTACAGGCTGGGAACAGAGTGGCTGGAAAGCTATGTGGTGTAAAAGAAACTGGAGGTCCTGGTCAACAGCTGCCTGAATATGAGCCAGCAGTGTGCCCAGGTGGCCAAGAAGGCCAGTGGCATCCTGGTTTGGATCAGAAGTAGCATGGCCAGCAGGACCAGGGCAGTGATAGGCACAGGTGAAGCTGCACCTTAAATACTGTATTCAGTTTTGGGTCATTCACTTCCTGAAAGACGTTGAGGTGCATGCCCAGAGCATGTCCAGAGAAGGGCAACAAAGCTGAAGTAGTCTTATGAGGAGTGCCTGAGGGAGCTAGGGTTGTTTAGCCTGGAAAAAAGGAGGCTCATGGGAGCCCCTATGAATCTCTACACCACCTGAAAGGACACTGTAGAGAGGTGGGGGTTGGTCTCTTCTCCAAAGTAAGCCACAGAATCTAATGAAATGGCCACAGATTGTCCCCAGGGAGGTTTAGATTTTGGACAGTAAGAAAAATTTCTTCACTAAAAGAGTTGTCATTGGAACAGTCTGACCAGGGAAGGTGCTGAATCACGACCCTGGAAGTCTTTAAAAGATGTGTAGATGTAGCTCTTAGGAATACAGCATTGTGTCAGACTTGGCAGTGCTTGGTTAATGGCTGTCAGACTGAATGATCTAAAAAGTCTTTTCCAACCTAAATTATTTTTTAATATGAGATATTTTGTGAAAGTAAAATGACAGCAGTAGACTGAGGATTCATTCCCAGTATAGAGTGGGGTATAGAGCTACTTATGGAGAATTGCATTATGTTGGATCTACTAAGGTGGTTTGTTAGCTTTAAGCTTATTGGAATTTTATTGAGTCTAGTCTAAACAAGGTCATAATAGAGATTAAACTTGAGTCCAGCACCGTTTTCTCTTCTTGATTATCCTAAAATATAAAACATCTCTTCCACTTATGAAAATATCTTTCATCGCTGTAAATATTTTTAGATTGCGGTTAGGAGTTAACATAGTTAATTCCAAAGTGAACCAGCAAAAGTATTCCAGCACTGTTATTAAGGGATGAGCAAATGGATTTCACAAAAAAGTCCTTCAACTCCAGCTAGGATGCCATTAAGAAGACCAAAACCCCACAATTATTATAAATCACATTTGTTTTTAGTTTGTTTTCATGCAAACTCTTAAAACTTGTATTAGCAAGTCTTGTATTTTTCCATATGACTTTGTATGAGAGAAATACTGGTTACAATTTTAGTACTGGTGGACCAGTCTGCGTGCTGTCAATCAAAGTATCCTGTCTGGACTTTGTTATCTCCCTCCATTCTTTGCAGCAGGCTGCAGGCTGCTTTCAGCTCTCAGAAGATATAAGCCTTTCCTTTAAAAATAACCAAGAGCTTAGCAATGAATAGTACTGCTGCCTCAATTCCTTCCATTATAACATCCTGCCTAATGCTTTTCACTTTACTTTTCATTTTCTTTGTAGTGCTGAGATCTGGGAAAATTAAGATCTGTGGTACTCCGTATTCAAGCATAGATTTGAGACTTGCAGCATTCTCACATGATTTCTGCTATTAGTGAATGTAAAAACAGTTTCCACCCATCTCCCTCTTCCTATTTCCTGAACTAATAGATCAGTAGGAGAAATTTTCCATGCATAATGTGAAGAAAGAGCAGCTTAGCTCAAAGATTTATTTTTGGTTTACCATTGATCAGAGGAGATGAGGAGAATCCAGAAATTGTTTTCTTTCTTTTTTTTTCTTTTAATGCCTTTCTGCCTGGACTTAAAATTCTAAGAAAAGCCTGGTTTTGTGCCCTGTTTCTGGTAGTAGTCCTAGCAAAGAGCTGTTAATTTCTTCTATAAAATTATTTTAATGAGTTATCAAAATGCCCAGATGATTATTGAAGAGTAATGTAAGCATTGTATAGGAAAACTTGGCAGGGGAGAAAACAGCCATGAAGCTTTCATTTGGGTACTGGTCAGCCATAGAAAGCTCATTATTACATTAGACTTACCATTAAGGCTAATGAGCAGATACCAAAGTTGAAACTAGGGATCACCATGATACGTCCAAGTACTAAGCATACTATTCTTTGTAGAACTTCAGTATTAGAGACCATGTCAGATCTTTGCAGTGTATCCTGCTTTTTTAGAAAATACATAGCTAGCGCCAAAGAATCAAATTTAGTAAAAAGACTTTTTTTTTTTTTTAATATGTGCATGAGCTAAGTCCTCATCTGATTCTGTTTGGGACTCCCAAATTACCTCTCTTCAGCCAGTCATAAAATGCTTTGCTTCTTGTTGCAGAGCAATCTCACAGCACATGAACTATGTATCTCTTGATTAAAATGAAATTTGGAGATATCCTGGCAATATGCATTATCTGCTTCAATTCCTAAATATTTAGTTCTTGGGGTCAAGAAAAAGGACATAGATAGTCCATAACAGTGTCTGAAATGTGTATGATGTGTGATGGGGTCTCAGTATCCACTGCTGAACTTTACAAATCTACTCTTACAGAATCACACTAGTATGAAGACATAGCCATTTCTGTATTTCATGTAAGTTTATTTACCCACATTGGTAACTCAGTAACTGTCTTATAAATTGCAGGAAATCTGGGTGAAATTGGAAGTGCCCTTGATGGATGTCTCAGCACCCAACACTACTGGGAAGAGTCTTAGGAAATAAATCTTAGCTCTTTTCTATTCTTTTGTATTAATAAACATTCTTCCCTGCTGAGAAGAAATTGTTGTAACTCTGATGTCTATGTCAGAGACGCCTTAGCAACTTTCCTGAACAGTTTATCTTTTGGATGTTTTGTCCTTAATTCCTAAACCTGATATTTCATTTTTACACTTAGTATGAATTTAACAAATAACATTTCAAAAGGATTTAGAATACTGTAAGATATATTCTATGCAGTGAGAATGGACAAAAAAGTCTATTCTTTCCAAATATAATGAGTTCTGTAAAAAAGCAGCTCATCAAAAATGTAAATGTAACTGAATTACTAAGTTCTCATTTTCTGAGTAGCACCAATTATATAAACTTGAAGCTGGTGGCTAATCCTCAAGGTTGGATTTGATTAATAAAGCAAATGATAGCCTGCTGATTTTAAAGTAAAAAGCTGAATAAATACATGTTGCCATTTTCAGCAATAGAGTAATAAGCTAGAGTAATCGTGATTGTCATAAAATAATATTCGAAACAATGTCCAATACACTGAAAAAAAAGGATGTTAGGATAGATTTCTGTCAAATATATGCAGAGATTGAATCAGATTTGGGATGACAGATACGGTAACAAATTATTAATGGCATAAATTATACCCTAACTAGTGCTGAAATAGCAGTATTTATTTAATCAGAGCATAATCATTGTTTGACAATTACTTTTAAAAACTACCCTAAAATCAAATAGATAATATTTGTAGAATTGTAATAGCCCAGCTATGCAAGCAATTGGAAGACTTACACAGCTGTCCAAGGGAGTAAGGACCTAAAAGAATTCAGCATATTAAATCATTGCAATACAGTAACTAACAAAATAAAAAAAATTCTGCTAATGGAATTACTTGCATATTAAAGAAAGCAGAGATTGCTATTTGATACCACAAACCTGAGAATTAGCTTTCAAGAAACAGAGAAGCCGGTAGCCATGTAAATTGCATGGGATAACACAGGTTGTTTCTTTCTGGTATGGCACATTTCTGTAAATGCTTTAACTCTAATGGCCACAGCAGATCAGATGGTAGTTCTGTCTAACCTCTGAGTCTGTCAGGAGTGGCCATGGATGGATACACACTTTCTGCTGCTAACCTTAACTTGCCCTTTGTGTTAGAAGTCATTTGGAGATTAATGTTATCTCAACTGGACCACTCTGTACCTTAAGTGGATCATACACATGCTCCATGATTCTTCAGAAGAGCTCCAGGGTTTGGCAAATTATGCTTCCCAAGTAGAAAATATCTATTCATGTGACCATTAATCAGAATATTCATTTACATGGCACAGACATCAGGATTACATATAGGTATGCTGTTCCTCAGATTTCTCCTACCTTCCTTCATTTTCATTGTAATCAAGGAAGATTTAAGGAAGAGATTTTATACTAACATTAATAGTACATACATTTCACCTCTGTGTTCTCTTAGAAAATCTTAGTGAATACCATCTGGCCTGAGGTGTTTATTGCCTTTCATTTTTTGTCAGTATTCTCTAATAAATTCTACAATCTCTGTAATGTCAGATCCTCTGATGATTCTGTCAGATAGTGGCTAGCAAGGGATTGTTACCAGTTTCTTCCACAATAAATGTAAGGAATTAACTTAGTTTTTCTGGAATGACCTTAGGTTGTCTGGCATTTATTTTGTACCATCCTCATAGACTGGCACTACAGAATCTCAGGAATGTGTCTTTCTCCTGATATATTTTAAGAAAGGTTTATAATTATTGTGTATCTTTTCTACTAGTTGTTCCTCAAACTGCCTTTTTAGACTGTTTAGTTTTGCTTTTAATCTACCAGAGTTCATTGTTCTTTTTATTTTATTCATTCTAATAAGATCTCAAGTATTTGAAGTGTAATTCCTTCTTTGTCATAACCTCTTTAACTTTTGATTTGCAATATGCACCTGAGATTTTTTTATCCAATGTGGTGTCTTTAAATAATTTCCATACTATAATTCCCACAGTGTCTGTAGAGATTTACTTCTCTTAGTTGCCCTCTGTGGCTTCTTTTCAATAAGTGTCCTTAAATTTATTCTTGAAAAGCCTGACAAACATGGTTCCTGAAATCTTCATGAGGAAGAAGGATACTATTTCACAGTGAGAAGCTTATGCTAGACATAGTGCAGCATAATTTTTCATAATTTATGCTGACTGGGGTTATAATGACAATGTTATTTTTATTTTTCAATTCTGTAACAGAAGAATTATATCAGCATGTACCAGAAGGATAATATTAAACACTTCCTAGGAAAAAACATTCCCTGTTTTCTGACCTTCATTAGAACGTTTTAAAGTTTGATCTGGTACTTCCATAAAAGATCTCTGATAACAGGAAAATATCAGAGTTGTTAGTGCAGCCTGTTGTCTAACAAAGAAAGCAATTCAGTTTTCCAGGTGAGATGTTTTAGTTTTAATAGCGTATACATGCTGTCTTGACACCAGGGCAGCCATTCCTTCCTTGGCTTTTAAATTATGGCACAAACATTTCTCATCGACTGCAATTTTAGAGCCATTTGAAAGCTCAGATTTGGCCCCATGGTTTCACTGTGTCTGTAAAATTGAGGAGAATAACTTCTGTGATGGGTACTATTATGGTCATTGTGTTCCTGTGAGGTGGACCTACATCTCTGCTGAAGCTGAGACAAGTGTCTGCAGTCCTGAGTATTGCAAAGGGATTTCTGTGAACTCTCAAGATGTAAAGTGTCCTGTGTTCTCTGTTCCATGCAGGCTATGAAAATATACCAATTTCTCAATGATTGCCTATTTTTACCACTACTGTATGGTTAATACTTAATTTCAAGAAATAGGCTGTTTAAAGAGGGGCTTTGCATCAGGCTTCCTGCGTTTATGGAAGTAAATAATCTTCCTCTGATGGTTGGAAATTAAGGGCTTAAGTGCCTTTTTCCACACTTACAGTTAAAGCGTGATTCTTCAGTTGAGTACTTTTTGCCTGCAAAACTGAAATTCGTGGAGTTTACTTTTATGTTTATGGGGTACCTATTTTGTGTAATTTATCATCTTTTATATTTATCATATTGTTCATACTTATAATAAAGACTGTATATTAATATACAGGATTTTGGGGAACTGAAAGTTTCAGAAATCCATTTCACAGCAACTACTTGTACTGCTCCAAGTAGTATTAGCATAGCAATATTAAAATTGTGTTTATTAATATCTCTTTCAGGATTTTATGAACTACAGGCAACTTTTCTCCTAACCTATTCAATCTTATTTTTTATTATAATATGTTTATCTGTTTAGAGGTATTTGACTTAGACATTAGTATTAACAGAATTCAAGATGCAACCCAAGAAAAATGAAGAGTGGTTTGTCAAAGTCCTTACTAGTGATTCACCATATTACCATGAAACCATAGTTTCCTAGTAAATCTGTCCCTATACCTTTATAATCTGCACATACCTTTGACCACGGTAAAAGACAAAATCATTTGCTGGAAGAACTTGTGGTGTGGCCTTTCTCATGAAACTTTCAATTACTTCTGCCAGAGCAGATTATATATTGTGCCTCTTTTAACTTTGCTTAGTCCTTTTTGGACAGTGTAGAATTTAATTCCGGTCAAAATGGTAAATAATTAACCTAGAAACATATAATGGTTTAAAAAAACATTAAGAAGACTTTTAAAATCATTTAGTTGCAGACCCCCCAAACACCACCATGGGCAGGCAGGGACACCACCCACTATATCGGGGCTCCATCTGGCTTGGCCTTGAACACAGATGGGGTGTTCAAAACTTGTCTGGGCAGCCTGTTCCAGTGCCTCACTAGCTTCTGAGCAAAGAATTGCTTCCTAACATCTAGTCTAAATCTCTCCTCTTTCACTCTAAAATCATTCCCCCTTGGCCTATATCTATCTCCCCTTGTAAAACCTCTAGCAGACATACTCCTGTTGGAGGAAGAGCTAGCTGTTACTATTTGTGTATTCAGTGAACTGAATGGAGTCCAAATCTTGCTTGAAGTTTTAATTTTTGAGCTTGTTTGGATCTACAGTTTGCTTTTCTAAATCTAGCTTGGGATCTTCAACCTTCTTCCTAGGTAATTTAATAAAGTTCTTTATCTTCTAATTCTTTATTCTTTGAGTAAGACTCATCTCTGTCTGTAAAAGCAGATGAGGAAATTAAGTCTGAACTGTAATTATTCTTCATAAATTTCCAGAAGAATTTCTGTTGATAGTTTACCTCTTCTTTTAGGTAGAAAAAGTAAGATGTCTGTGGTGTTCAGTTTTTCATATATATATTTTTATATATATATATATATGTATATATGCTTTGTTTGAAAGAGTCTGTTATATTTACTAATGTTGCCTTCTTGGTCTCTGTTCCATGGGTTAAAAAATCTCCCTTTTACCCTTTCCTTCAATATCTGAATGAAGTGATCTCATTCTCTATCAACGAAATATTTAATCTATTCTTTTATTGAGCCTATTCATGCATAATTACCAATTTAATGAAATGGCATGTTTATTTCCAGGTTACTTTAAGTATTTTTCTCTCAAATATTATTTCGCTAAACATATTATAAACATATAAACATACTGCACTAAAAATAATTATGTCAGCCTAAAAAGTCAAGAAAATCTAATAACTCATAAATAACTTCTCGAAGGTGGACATTAAATTGCTCTATTTTCACACTTAATTCAGATCTTCTTTCCAACTGTTAGGCAATTCACTATTTACATAAACTAACTTTCTTGATCTAGATGACTAGTTCTGGAGAAAAATTATTAGTCCTAATCCAGAAAAACAAATAGATAAAATTATGCAATTTCTCATTTGGGGATGCTGAACAGTTTTCTATTCAAACTGCATTAATAGAAAAATGTATGTAGCTAAAAGAACTTGTGAAACTTTTAAAAATGAATTTCAGTTGGTCTTATGAGCTGAGAGCTTTGCACTTCATTACTCCACAGTTTCTCAGAGTTTTCTCACATGCAGTCACCTTGATCTTTAGGCCACGTGTACCCAAGGCCTGTCTGCAGGCATTCATGCAGATATGCCCTCAGCTTGTCTTGTTCCTCCATATTCTACTATCCTTCTTTCCCTCTCTTTGAAGATCAGGCTATACACTCTTTTTTTTTAATGAAGCACTAAATTCTCTCTTTAGTCACTCAGGAAAGAGTACTGGAAATCTACAAATATAAAAACTCTTGTGAGACTCAGTTCCTCACTTTGCTTTCCTAATTCCTATCAACACAATGTTAATTAAAAGAATGGGAATTTCAATCTTTCACACAGACAAACATACCCATATTATTGTTCTGTGATAATGGTTGTTTGCTACTCTCTGAACAGACCTGACTATTTCAAGCTGCTTTCCACACACTGCATTTTCTAGGTCACTGAGACCTCATTAGTTATTTCAGAGCTGTGTTTGCAGATTCCTAATACTTGTAAGCCTGAAGTAAGTACTCTGTCCAAATGCTGAGAAACAATCTTTAAGCTTCATTCAAATGGCATGTAGTTCACTGTTATTTTTCATTAGACATCATTACATCTGTAAATCTGAAATTAAAAAGCCTAGACAGAATGTTTATGACTTTAATAAAAAAGTTAAATCCCCAGATTATGACATTTTAGAAAGATTCAAGCCAGAATACTGGAATTCAAAATGAATATACTCTTACATTGTAATTTACAATTCATTTTGATTTTTAAAAATAATTTATAATACCTTTTCTAAAGTTAATTTCAGTAAATTGCATTAATACTGAAGGCACATTTGGAAGTCAGCTTTCAGTCAAAGACATTAAATTACAAATCCAAGTTATAAGCACTTTTCAGAATACATAGCAAATTTATGCTTCTTTGGTCACCAAAAATACACCGTTATGACTATGCTGTAATTTATGGGGAAATTTCTTCCACCATTGCACTTGCTGAACATTAAATTTAGAATTTAGATTATCTTCTGAATTTATATAGTCCCCATAGGATTGAAACAACACTATGTAAAAAATTTTCTGTATTCAGACTTTAATCAAAGATGAAAAGGATGAAGCAAGCAATCAGCATAGCCATTCAACAGAACTGGGTATTGTACACTCAAGAATGGCACCAGGAACCCCCATGGGGAAGTGACAGGATGAGACTAAGAAATATTTGTGACTAACAGGATTCAAAAAGTTCCTTCACTTTCTAATGTAAACAGGTTCAAATTAGCCATAGTATAGCACTTCCCCTGGGGGTCACCTGAATATTTTAACAAGAAAGTTATAGAAAGAGGACTGAAAATCTAGCATGTCTTCTTGTGCCCAGCCACAGGTAAAATAAATTGATTACACTTCTCTTGGTTTCAGAGATAGCAATTTGTATTTCTGAATTTTAGTATTAAAAATGTAAGCTGTTGCAATAGTGACTTAGATTTTAGAGGCTGTTCAAAATAAAGTTAACTCTTCATAGTACTGACTTTCAAATCCTAAAGTATAGAACAGGTTATTTGTATTACCTGCTATCATCAAAGAACAGAACTTAATGTCATTGTCAATTGCTCTCTATTTATTTTAAAGCATAATTGGTTTTTACATCATATTGTATCATGTTGTTTTGGAAAGTATGCAGTGCTAATTCACAGCAGTATTTAAAGTATAGTGCAGTATCATCAACTTTAATTGAACTCATCGGACTGCTAACTAAATTCAGAAGTTCACATACAATTATATGAACAGAAAAATATATTAAGGTTTATCTATAGAAAATACTTCAATTATAAGTAAGGAAATGTTCATGATTCAGAATTTTTTTAATGCAATCTTCCATTTGAAAATATATTGAATGTTAAAAGCATGTGTTCATCTGCTGTCAATTTGTAGCAAAGGACTTTGTGATAAGTAATTGGTACTACTTGAAAATTCATCTATGTTGTTGGAAGGAATGCTGCATATTCTGGAGGTAGTGGAAGGTAGCCATAACTGTGGATGCACATGTCTTTGAACTTAGGAGAAGCTGGAATCATATCCAAGCTCTCAATCTGTGGGTATTGTATGAATATAAAAAGCACAGATTCTATACTAAAGAAACAATGCTCTTGTAAACACAAATGGAAATCTCTGTGAATCTCATCTTGGTTACACACAAGGGGGGTGTATTCTCCACTGAAGTCTAATGGGATGTGCATCGAGGGGAGAATAATATGCACCATTGCCTTGTTCACTAACAGGTGAAGGGTAATATAGATGAAATTGGAGAACTAATGGGCAAGACAGTTCCATTAGCATATACACGGCAGTTTCACATTTTGCAGCAAAGTAAAGGCAAAGTAGTGGCATAAACCAAGGAAAGATTAAGTCTAAGACCTGCTGTCGATGTGATGAAAACAACTTGACATTTGAGTGTTTCAAGTGCTGGTTTATCACATGAGTGGCTCAAATGATTACTTTCTCTATAGAATCTCACAATGAGAGAACCTGAAGGGCCTGTACACCATATCAGATATGGTGCAAAAGAAATGTTGAACTGTATGAATTTGGAGATACTGCATGAAGTTGTCATTATTTTGCACTTTTATCATAAATGACTGAAGGGAGCCACCTGCCTAAAGGAGTGTGAGTTTTTGCTAAAAAATAGACCAGTCAATCAATTGATCAATCAATATTTCAAAACCTCAATCAATTCAAGGCTCATGTCAATGATGTTTTAGCATTGTAAAATTCAAAGGTTCACAGTACATACAGACACACTCCCTTTTCTTCCAGTTCAGATATAAAGCATTTTTTAAATTCCTCCATAGATATCCAAAGATGAGTTTCTCTTAAATGAGACAATTCAAATACATACTATATGATGTTTTAAATGTGTTTCTGAAACTTTTTAATATTTTGAATGGATCTTTGATATCTTCATCTGGAGAAACACATATGTTTTCAGTGTTCTCAATTAAAAAAAAAAAAGAGGTCTTGCAGAACTGCTGATCAAAGATAATTATGCTCCAAAATTAAAACACCTCAAAATAGCAATATTAAGAAAAATATTATATACTGCTCTAAATATAAAAAAACATATATAAGACCTGTCATATTATTATTTAATAGCTCCAGAAGATCTTTAATCTCATTTTAACTGGTTAAGAATGCATCTGTGAGAAATCAGATGTCTTTCCTTTGTTTATTAGAAATAACATAATAACACCTGCATAGTAATCTTAGTATTCAGTGATATCAGTTAAAAGCTGTACAATCCTTTCTCCTACAAGAAAATTTACATGCAATCATATTTTTTATTTTTGTTTTCTAATAATCCATTATGTTTTCTAGAGGTCACAAGAGGGAATGAGAAGTCCCTTGGTTGGTCTAAAAGGTTTATTACATTCAGTATATTGTATGAATGACAGCAGTATACAGCATCTAAAATATCTGTCTTCTGTCAGAGCCTGCATATGACATAATCATAATTAACACAATTCCTCCAAGTTGAACAGTCAGCATAATACAAAGTATATAGACCTTTATGATTGAATCTTTTGATTATAGGAGATCTGTTCTATAATTATGTCTCTGATTGCATTGAGAGAATGATGATGAAGTAAATTCTTTTATAAAGTGAGTTTTCAAAAAAGATGTCCTGATGTCATTTAAGTAGGTCTTACTAGGTTCCCAATAAAATACTTTTCATTTTAATATAAAATATATTTTAAAAAGCAGCAAATACCAATCCTGATTAACACAAACAATTTTCATTAAGCTTTTTTGCAACAGTTTGGAAAGCCACTGTTGTTCAAGCCATAGTAAACAATTTCTTGAAAAAAAAACCTAATTTTAATTTTTTTAATGTTTTTAATTCATATTTATGTTCTTATTTCTTTGCTAGATAAAATCTCCCTTTTTTGCTCTTTGCACCAAGCTTTATTTTTAATTATGTGCGGTTATTTTTGTGCTCTATTAAAATTTTTGCCAGTGAAAGATATGTTTTGTTAGATTTATGCTAACAGGAAGTACTGTAATCTATATTCTACATTCTTGTAACAACCAGAATTATTACTTGGTTATAATGCTGCAGAGGGAAGTTTGAACAGCTGTTTTGCTCTGAAACACAAAGCTGGAAGAGTTGTGAGGTAAAAAAAACAGTGTTCCAGGGTAAGCTTGCAGAGGCTTTAAAACTCTCAAACTGTATTTTATTTTTTGCTAAGCATTGTGGTAGTCCAGTTATTCCTGTGCCTTTGGAGGACAATATGTTCATAGGTGTGTGCACCTGTTCTGCTCCCTGCTCATGTAGCCAAATCATTTTCTTCACAGAAACTAAGAAGAGTGCAGGCATGACATATCCTGATTATCTTTTCATGCTGAGAAGAAGTTTGCTACCTTTGCTAGTAGTATTACTAAATCTTAGTAAGTCTGCTGTGCCTAAAGGCAAATTCAACTTGCACACAACAGGAACAGGTTTTAGTCACCATAAATCATGAAGGCTGAACTGGGGAGGATCTACTTCAACTAAAGTGAAAGTTTTCTAATATTCCCTGGCTGACACCACTACTAAACTGACTGCAGTATACAAATTTTCTGCTGTTTCCATGCTCTTTTACTGATAGCAAAATAATGATCCTTGTCATGGTGAGTAGAGTGGGGCTACTGATGGTGGGCACTGAGCAGATGCAGCTGGTAGGAGCCATCTAAGCAGGTCCCATGATTTCAGGGGGACAACCAGGGAGGTGGCAAGGAATGAGGTGCAGGGTAATGTTCATTCCTGGGACAGTAGTATTTCTTAGTCATGAGACCAGGTGCTCCATCTGCAGCATAGTCTAAATGTAGTATTCTGTTCCAAAACTGGAAGCCTTGGTTTTTTTTGAAGAAAATACAAGAATACAAGGAAGAAATAAAGAAAATGTACCTGTATTTATTAAAAGATATAGTATTTTGAACTTGCTTCCTTTCTATATGAAGTGTTCCAGGCTGCAAAATTTTATCAAAAGTATTTGTGTTTCTTGTGCTTCTGTTCCAGTGGTGCTATGAAAAATTTAACCAGATTGACCTATATTTTCTGTGATTTTTTTTTCTTTCTTAAAAGCAATGCCACTCTTCATCTCTTGAATGTGTACATAGTAGGAAATATAATCCTATCTGCAGTCAGAGAAGTTGCATCCAGAGATAAAGCAGACCACAGGTTTTCATGGTGTGTTATTAAAGGAGCTCAAATCCTCTTTAACAAAGGTAAACAAAGCACATTCATTATAGTGAAAAATAATATTAAGATACTTCAATTTAAAATAAATAATTTTAAGTGCTCTGAAGATGTTATTATCTAGAATTATTAAAATGTTGTGAACTTAGACCTGAGTTTTGAAGTGACACTGATAAAAAAGACAACTTTTTTTTGGGAAAAATTTCTCAGAGATCAATGCATAACCTTGTAGAACAGTAGCTTTAAATCCTAATCATACTGTGCGTGTACAAAATATTTTCACAGGTTTTCTTTACATATCCTCTCTTGCAGCCTAAAGACAGACAGGCACAGGCCCAATTGAGTGGCTGGATTTTTAGCTTCCTGTCATTAACCACAGTCCCCTGCTATCATGAGCATCCATGTCACATAATCCCTTTCATCAGTACAGAAAGCTAGTCACAGATGCCTAATTCTGAGGTCAGTTCTGCACCAGCACCATCCTCGATTAGAACAGCTGGGGGTAGAAGTGGTCTAATTTGTACCTTCTTATCCAGGCTCCAGAGAGGTTAGCCAGTGCAGCCCACTGTGGCCACCCCCTGCAGAAGCACTTCTAGCAACCCAACATGCTGTACTGTGCATATTAAAATGTGTTTCATAAAAAGACAACATCCTCTTTGCTCTCATTGCTCACCCAGACTTCCCAAGCCAAACTGTTATTCTAGTGAACTGAATGGAAGGTACTCTATGAGAAGACTTGTGCTTTTTATTACTCGAATATCTCAAGCTAATATGAAACCCGTAGACTCCTGATCAGTTCAGAAGGTGTAACAATCACCTGCATTTCGTTTGGAGGAAGTTGGTTTTGCTGCAGAATTACCTGTAATATGGCATCCTTTTTTTTTTTTTCTTTTCTAATTTTTAAAGATGTGTTAGATATGCCTATTCTATGAAATCAAACTTAGGGAAATACTTGTCAGAAAGAATTTTAACTGCCAGCATTCTGCCAGTCCCCTCTTCTGAGACCAGGGGACTTATTCATTCCTGCCCTGTCCTGCTGACAGTCATCCATACATATAGCATGAAGAGTGCCCTCTGTTTAACAATTCAACATATATGGTTTGCTAAAATGCACCCTATTTCCTTTTGCTCTGTGCAAAGTTGAATGCTTAAGGAATGTCAAAGACTTTGGAGACTTGTGCTTCATGTTTTCCGACTTGTATTTCTGTGGGCAATTTCAGAGCAGGTAATGTGGAAACTCACTAAAACAAACCAGACTGTGAACTTATATAAATCTGTGGTGATACTAAACTGGCAGAGTTTTCTTGACATCAGCATGTACTCCATAAATAAATTTAGCATATTTGTATCCTTTTGGAAAATTCTTGTGTTTGTTGTTCCTGAGAAAAGGGTCCTTTAACAAAAATAATTTACAAGACACAAAATATTTATTATGTTCAGATAGTCACATACAAAATGCTATTCCTATTGCAAAATTATAGAATTAGTTAGGTTGGAAAAGAGTGAGTTTTTCAGCTCCCTCAGTACCCTTGTGTGGTGCCCTCTGGCCCCATAGACTTGTGTGTGTTTAAGTGGTGCTGCTATCATTGCCCCTTGCATTACGTGGTCTTCATTCTGCCCATTTTCCCTGATTTCCAGTTCAGGGAGCTGGGTACCCTAAGAACAACTGGTCTTACTATTAAATGCTGAGGCAAAGACATGAAGTGCCTCCGCCTTTTCCTCTTTCTTTGTTATTGTGTTTCCCTCCCCATGCAATAAAGATGGAGATTATCCTTAGCTCTTCTTTTGTTGCTAATTGATTTATAGTAATTTCTCTTTTTTTTTGTCGTCATTTTCGGAAGTGGCCAGATTAAGTTCTAGCTAGGCTTTGGCCATTCCCCTCTTTTCCCTGCATAACCTCATGACATCCTTCCAGTCCTGAGTTACCCACCCCCTCTTCCTGAGGTCACAAACTCTTCTTTTTTTCCCAAATTCCAGCCAAAGCCCTCTGTTCAGTCAGAACAGTCTTTTTCCTCACAGGCTTGCCTTTTGCTACATGAAGACAGCCTGCTCTCACACCTTTAAATTTCTTTCTTGAAAAATGCCCAGCCTTCTAGGACTCCCTTGCCCTTCAGGACTGCTTCCCAAGGGACTCTGTCAATCATTGTCCTAAACAGGCCAAAATCTGCCCCCCCAGAAAGTCCAAAGTAGCAGTTCAGCTGAGCCCCCTCCTCCAAGGATCGAAAGCTGTATGGTCCTTGTGCCCAAGATGACCACCAACCACCACATCACCCCCACATCCTTCTCTGGTCACAAACAGAGCCTTCCCTAGTTGGCTCCTTCACCAGTTGTGTCAGGCACAGGAAGTTCTCTTCCACACACTCCAGGAACCTCCTACACCCTTTTCTCTCTGCCATGTTGTATTTTCAGCAGATATCTGGTAAGTTGGAAGTCTTCCACAAGAACAATGGCTAGTGATTGTGAGATTTTTCCCAGCTGCTTATAGAATATTGCATCTGCACCTTCATCCTTATGGAGTGGTCTGCAGTACACCACCACCTGCTTTATTGGCCTTCCCCCGCTTACACTTGACCATAAACATTTGATCCCTAGAGCATCATCAAGCTCTAGACAGTCAAAACACTCCCAAATGTACATAACTACCACATCATCTCTCCTTCCTTTCCTGCCTCTTCTGAAGTGTGATTAAATGTACATCATATATATATATATATATATATGAATATATAAATACATACAAGGATGTGCTGAACAGACATAACAAATGCTTTAACACAGCTTCAGCTGTGTTAAACTCATGCCACTGTGAATTTTTGTGAGACCCAAGAAAAGAAAAAACATTTCTTTGGTATTTTGAAAGCCTGACCTAAGGATGTATATGTTCCTTCAGATACTTTAGTCTTTTCAAATCCTAGATCTTCATCTTGGCCGTTTCAGTGTAGGAGATGGAATAAGTGAAATTTCACAGTGAAATGAAAAATCCAGACCTATGAAGAGACATATAATGCAACCAAAGCCAATTCTAAGGTATTTTTATAAAGTATTATATACTATTTTGTAGTTACATATAAAATATGTCTGTTATGCCAGTTAACTAATCTTTGTCGCTTTTTAAAAATCTAAGATTTCAGAATTTCTGTATTGAGAACTGGAAAATTAGTAACATCTTATTTTGATCGCTTTTTAAAACAGTTATTAAGACTACTTATATGTTAAGGGTATCTCCAGTTAGGTATTTTCAGTGAATGTTAAATGCTGTTTATCTATTTGCAATGCATGTAAAGTTTGTATGCTTTTCTTTAAAAGTAAAGACATTAAAAATGCCTATTCTGTATGAAAAGCAACGAGAACTAAAATAGCTACATAATTTTAAAAATTATTTACTTTATAAGATCAAAACTCAAAGTGGGAAACTGGCTTTATCAAATCATACTCATATAATGAATGAAAAATCAGGTCATATTCTATTTTTTCATTTGTTCCTCTTAGATTCTAATTTTATTAAATAGTTTAAAATAAATTTTTCTGTACATAGCCAGTCTTGAGTGTAATTGCTTTAAAATGTTGAGAAACTAGAAAAAAGTTGTATCTCTATCATGCAGAATTCTTCTCATCAAAGCTTATTTGCCAAATAATAGAAGGGCCCAGATGCCAGCTCTGCCCCGTTTTATTAATCCTTTGGCAAGTAAAGGTAATAGTTTCATTTTTTGCATTACTTGTAGATCGTCACTAAAATAGAATATAATGGAAAGTGGGAAAGGGAAGAAAAAGAAAATGCAAATTCTACAGAGCCTTCTTTAAATTATTACTCAATGTGTTTTCTTCAGTCAATGTAAATGTTAAATAATGTTGTATAATGTCACTGAAAAAATACAACAGCAATAACAGAATCAGAAATTAATGTCTTGAATGTGTGAAAACCTTAGGAAAGCTGATAAATAGAAAAATAGAAAACAGTTATCACAAATTTAAAAATACAAGACAGAAACTTAAACAAGATTCAAAGGTCAATTTAAAGCATATTTTTAAGGAGCTTCTTATCATATTCCCCATCCCGCACAAAAAGAATTCAGTTACATTTCTTTTTCTAATACTTGGCACTAATTCTGATTTATAGGAGAAATATCATAATCTGGTTATGCTTTTATAAGCAAGAAAGTTGGTCAGAAATGTGGGTGACAATAAAAAGAATTTTTCAAATGTATTAATGGCAATAGGCAGTGTAAAAATAACTGTTACAGGATGAGGATGATCACCTCCCAAATAGGGGCAGGGACCAGGCAGAGCTGTTTAATGCATTCTTTGCCTCTTCAGCATGGATGAGGAGCCAAGGGGGTTTCAGTGCCCTGAGCATTCTCATGACTCTGAGAATGTTCAACTCCCAGTTGACCCTGAAGTTGTGCAGGATCTGCTGCTTCAGCTGGATCCCTACAGATCCCTGGGGCCTCATGGAATTCAGCCAAGAATCCTCAAGGAGCTTGCTGATGCCATTGCAAAACCTCTCTTGATTTTTGGGTGGTTTTGGGAATCCAGAGAGATCCCAGCTGAGTGGAAGGTGGATGATATTGTCCTGATTTTCAAAAAGGGCAAGAAAGGGAATCCTGCAAACTACAGGCTTGTCAGTCTCACATCAGTGCCTGGTAGTTACGGAGAAGATTATTTTGAGAGGTATTGTAAAAACACCTGAAAGATAATGCAGTCATTGGCATCAGCCAGCATGACTTCATGAGGAGAAAGTTCTGCATATCAAATCTGATTTCCTTTTGTGGCAAGGTAACCTACCAGTTGATGAAAGGAAGCTCTTGATGTCATCTTCCTGGATTTCAGTGAAGCCTTCAATACTGTAGAAAGGCCAAGACAGCTGAATAAACAGCGCAGGCAATGGGTGAGCTACTGGCTCACAGGCTGGGCACAAAGGGTTACAGTGAATGGGGTGACATCAGGCTGGGGACCTGTCACTAGCTGGGTTCTGCAGGGCTCCATCATCAGCCCTGTGCTCTACAACATCTTTATAAATGACTTGGATGCAGAACTAGAAAGGATACTCTGCAAGTTCACAGACAATACAAAATTTCAACCATATTGAAATTCAACGTGGGAAAGTGCCGGATGCTGTGCCTGGGATGGGGCAACCCTGAATGTACAGACTTGGGAATGGGATGCAGGAAAGCGGTGCCACAGAAAGGGACCCGGGGACCCAAGCCTACAGCAGTGAACATGCTGAACATGAGCCAGCAGTGCCCTGGCAGCCAGGAGGGCCAGCCCTGTCCTGGGGTACATCAGGCACAGCATCACAGCTGGGCAAGGGAGGGGATTTTCTCCTCTGCTCTGAGCTGGGGCAGCCTCACCTCCAGTGCTGGGGGCAGCTTTGGGCGCCACAATGTAAGAAAGATGTTAAACTGTTGGGGAATGTCCAAAGGAGGCCAACAAAGATCTTCAAGGGCCTTGAGGGGAAGCTGTTTGAGAAGCACCTGAGGTCACTTGGTCTGTTCAGCCTGGAGAAGAGGAGACTGAGGGGAAACTTCAGTGCACTCTACAGTTTCCTCATGAGGTGAAGAGGAGGGGCAGGCATTGATCTCTTCTCTGTGGTGACCAGTGACAGGGCCTGAAGGAATGGCCTGAAGCTGTGTCAGGGGAGGTTGGATAATAGAAAAAAATCCTTCACCCAGGGGGTGGTTGGGCAGTGGAGAGGCTCTCCAGGGGTGTGGTCACAACACCAAGCATGATAGACTTCAAGAAGCATTTGGACAATTCTGAGGCACATTATGTAATTCTTAGGGCTGTTCTGTTCAGGATCAGGAGTTTGACTCAATGATACTTGTGTGTCCCTTCCACCTCAATCATTATGTGATTTTAGTAAAAGAATAGCAAGGAGGGGGAAAAAATTAAATAGAAACCATGTTATAAGCAGATTAAAGCTCTGATGTAGTACTTACCATAGTCCAGAAGGAGGCAGATAATTCAAATAGAGAAATCATTAGCCCTGCTTATATAGAAATACTTAGATATGTGTTTTACTTTCTTACTTCTGTCTTACCCTTTTTTTACAATGGGATGTCCATATAGCACTTGCTGTGTTTTCAGCTAGGTGTTGGTTGCATGGTAATGTTAGATGACTCTGAGAAGTTAGTGCTTTCATTAATAATATCACTGCTCATTATGAAATATTTGAAGGTGGTGGATTTGTCTTGTGCTATTTCTCTTTTTTATAGTCATAAATGTCTGTACTTTTGAGACAGATTTTTTGCCATCCCTACCCTCACCTACCCAGAACTAAAATTGGAAATTTCTTCCTCCGTGATGGTAGTTCAGGAATATGTTGAAACCATACTGATTAGAATTAAATTGGTGCTTAAGTGTTTGTTGAGTATAACTATCCTTACTCTCCATAATACCTTTGGGTAATTTTTCTACAATTTTCATTTTGTAAGAACTCTCATCAGCATAAGAATGCTCAGCAGAAGGAAGAGATCAGCTGCATCTGAGTGTCTGTTTACATCCTAGCAGGCCGGAGTCCAACCATCTTAAGGTAACACAGCTTTAATCATTAGAAACCTCTTTCTCCCCTCAAACTCATCAATTTTTTTTTCTGTGAAAAATCACAGAGAAAAATATTACTTTTTTTCTTACATGACTATTCATAGAACTTACTACAGCCTATAGATCATGTCCTAGTAAGCCATATTAAAGGTAGATTAGGAGTGGTACCTGGCAGAAAGGGAATATGGCATTTTTAAGTCTACACAGATGAGCTAGCACCACAAATGTAAGTCAGCGTTCTGACGTAGCCACTATGTATTCAGGGTTGAGACAACATGTATTTTAGTCAGCAAAGTAATAAGTCCAGGAAGATGCAGTCTGGGCAACGCTCATAAATTCGATCCTCATTACTGTCTTTTTCTTGCTCTGAACTCTGACAGTGGCTTGTTTGAACATTGTGCTAATCCAAGAGCTTTGTAGAGCAGAGAATCACAATGTTGTGCCCCTCTGTCCTTTGCTAGCATGATACTCTTTGCAGTGTGTTGCAAAATTCCCAACAGCATTTGTGCTGCATAAAATACATCTGTGGAGGGGAAAATACACCTTGAGGTTCCAATATTCCATCTGCCTGAAGGATTCTTAATAATGTAGTGGTTTTGAAAGAACAATTTAAATAGTTTGTCTTAAATTTCCTTAACCTCGAGTGTCATTCTTCTCTATGCTTTGTGATTGTCATAATGAGCCCAATGCATTTTTCAATTTACATCTTATGTCTTAGGACATGATCGCTAAGTCTACTGTATATTTTTTTCCCAGAGGGTCATTGGCTTTCAGAGTGAAGGAAAGAATGGTATTTTAATTTTAGGAATACGTTCCATTTCAGGCTTCTCAGCTGTAACTGTGTCCTTTAATGGGAGTTATATGCACATATCCAAGAAAAAAGGTACTTAAATACCTGTTTTGATTGGCTGGATCTCTTTAAATAATTTATATACAACTGTAATCACAATGTTTCTTGTCTGATGAGCTTATATGCTTGATTCAATGATGGGGAAAAAAACCAATAGGCTAAGTTGTTGATAGCAACTCCCAGGGAAAATATTCTATACTAAAGGATTGCTACTGTAAGTATTGAAAATCTTGAAATGTTTGAAAAATTGAAATTATAAAACCACTGAAGGAAACTATTGTATGTAATCACCGTCGTCTTTTTCTCACAGCTTGACTCTATGACAGTTTGATGGGTTTATTGCAGTTGGCATGGATTGCTTTGGCTGAACTAAATGGCAGCTATCTCACATGCCCTTGATTGTGTTCAGACTAATCAGACACTTTTGAAGTGATGGCTTTTGTGTGGCTTTGAAGAATGATGCATTTTAAAAACTGATATATCAAGACATTTTAAAATAAAGGTATTCCAACAAGCTCTGTATTGCCTCAATGAAACTCTACTGGGATCTACCTACGTCTCTCTTCAGTAACACAGGGGCAAAGATTAGATCAGTTCTTTGTTATGACAATATGAGTCTTTGCTATTTAAAAAAATGGATTTATTGCTTAAAATTACCATCTTATTATGACCAAATTAATTCTAAGTCAGATCTGGAGATCCTCAGCACAAATTCTGTTATAGTGACTAAAACATAATTGGCTTAAATGACAGTTAAATGGAGACTGGGGATGTATTTAAAAATTCACAAATTATACAGGGAGAATTCTTTTATTAAAGAGGTTTAATGTTAAAGTATTTAAAGAAATATTTGTTCTCCATTTTGTTTTGATCAAAGCTTCTGCTTATAGAAGATAGATAAAGATAGATAAACAGAATGTAGACAGTACATTCCCTTTGATAGCTACAACATAAAGCATTTAAGGAAAGAAGGGATTCCTCTCAACTACTTCTTGTGAGATAAATTTATTGAATGACATTTTTCATTGCCTGGACGATGACATATATAGTCCCTCACAAAATAAGGGCATGATTAACCATCACTTAGATTAATTCTTTGCCATCAATTTATCAGCTGGAGCTGCTAATATTTACACGTAGTGCACTTAGTGTCTGAAGTTTGTATTATGCATAGTGAGTCATGATGGAAAAGTTGGTTTGCATTGTGTTCTGTAGCAAAATGGCATAATATGCCTTAAATGCTTAGTCTAGTGAAGCTATTAAATGTCTCAGGTGATGTAGCATAATTTCCTGATTCTCAATGTAGTGTGATAGCTTCTTCTGTGTTCAGCCTCCTTGATACTAGTGAAGGTAGGATTAGGTGCTACTGTCCACCCAACCAACACAGACTGTTATTGGCATAATTTTCCTTTTCTTTGTCTATACCATTTAGTCAATTCCATCTCATTGTGTTTAGATGCATCCCCTCTAAAATACCTTCTATTTGAACATGTCTGTTTGTCTTTAGGAAATTCATGTAAAGACTAATTAGAAATTGAATTATCATGAGAGGAATCACTTATTTTTCCTAAATTCCCTTCTTTTTGGAGTCCCTAATGTATTATGGCCTATACAATACACAACTCACTTTCATATGTTCCCCTTGTACTAATCCCTTGCTTCTCATTTGTTCATTTGTTCATTTGTTGTTGTAGAAGTAGAAAAAGCCACAGTCATGCTTGCTGCTTCTTCAAGCAATCCTCAGTCCACATAGTCAAGGCTGTATCTTTTCCTTAGATCTCCTTATTGTTGAGAACCTTTGATGAATATATGTGTCATGGAAGACTGGGCTAAGACTTCCCTGGGTAGCTGCCTTAGTGTAAATTACAAGTTAAAATTAAAATATATACTTGTATAGAATATGCAATTAGATTTCAATCTCTCCAGTGCTGGAATATTTTTCCCCCTCTTTGAAATCCTTGTAATTTGCAAGAACCTTAACCTACAGTTGACCTAATCTCTCTGCTCATGTCATAAGAATAATTCCAAATCTCTGTAGATAAATCAAAATGCAGTGTCTGTTCTAGTACTGCCAAGCACTGCCCTTACCAGGTTATCTGTGAATCCATTTTCCCTGCTACTGAGTAGAATTAGTTACATTCTCCCTTGCTAGAGGTCAGATCAGAGTGAATTTTGCTAATTGCTGCTCAGTATCAGAGCTGACAATGGTAAAAATTAAACAGGCAGAAAGAAAAAGAGCAAGACACAGTAAGCAGTGAGCAAGTGTCGATGGCAATTATATCTTGGTTCCAGCATCCATTTTATTAAAGGTAATGGGAAAAACAGGGCAAGTGTTTAAGGGTTCAAATATGGCAATTATTTTTTTCCTTCTCACCCTAAAGAGGTGTCACTTGTTTTGCTTTCTTTTTCACCTTCCTTTAATTTTGCATCTTCTCTAAAATATGTTGAGACCAATTATGGGTCCTGCGTCTTACGTTTGAAACAAGAGTAGAAAGATTCTTCCATATTGTAGGTTGGAGATCATCATCCCAACCCTCTTTGCCTCAATAAAGACAGCTTTAAAGGTGTGTGTTCATATATAGTCGAGGGAATTGGAATTCCTCCAGAAGGAGATTATGGCATCAACCTACTTAAGTGCACGTTTTGTATTCCTAGTGGAATTTGTAGTACTCTGACAGCTGTGAGGCTGAGCAAGAAGCAGATATGTTACACACTGAAGTACCAGCAGACAACTTCCTCTTTAAAGGAAAAAAAAACAAACAAATTTTACTCTCAAAGGAAAATGGGATATTTACTTCTATAAATTTTAGTTAGGGTAACACAGTAAGATATATAATCATGGAAGTAAGAGTTGTATCTAACCTTCCAACATTATTTCCATTTATATTAGTTACATTTCTTGGGCTTTTTTGTCAGTAATGACAATGAAGACTGATTTTTTTAAATCATATACCCTGAGATTTCTGTGCCATCAGATTATACCAGGGTTGAAGGTCCTAGGCACAAGCTTTCAGTATCTCTGTCTAAAACTATTTCAATTTCTCCAGTATTTAGAATAGTCCTCACTGTGAGGAATCAAAAACCAGAATACAAAAGGAAATTATGACAACAAGTATAAGTTGCTTTTCCATGGATGAAAAACCATTACATACAGGCTTATATGATACCTCTTCTACAGAATCTAAAGAACATGTCTTAAATTAAGTTTGCATTTTGTCAGAAGTGAAGAAGGAATATAAATTAAATATTCTATTACTATTCACCATTGATTTCTGGATGATACAAGTGCTTTTACAACATTGTTTTTCATTGTAAACTTTTATAACACTTTTGTCATCTGATTTGAAATCTTCCAGTCTAACAGATCTTTACCCTTAGCAGACTGATCCACATTGTGAGGTATTTCAGTGTATGACACATACTTTCTTTCAGTTAAGCTGAATGATTAGCCATTGCCATTGAATGGTGGCCTGCAGTAGTGTTTATTGTACCCTTAAGTTATTTGCTTAAAAGTAAATTATTGCAAAAAGAACTTTCAACCAGAACTGAAGCATTTGAACAATTCTGATATATATTTTTATTATTAAAACATGAATTTACATCTCATTCTTCATAAGTCTAGGAGCATAATCTGACTGGTATTTAAGCTTTTAAAAATTCCATCAAATCAGCTCCTCCTATCTGCCCAAAATGTTGTTTCTGTCAATAGTTTTTCTTCCTTTTCACTTTCTATTAACTTTCTTCTTTGCATGCTTCACTAGCTTCTTGTTTGTTTATATCTATGTCTAGATATCTTATCTTTGACATTGAAGCTCACTCAAATCCCAATTATTTATTTGAGTGCCAGATTGACCATATGAAAGTCATAGAGCTGTCTCCTTGCACACATGGTTCAGGATCAGCTGAGCTTATTAAGTGCTGAGCCTTCATTGTGCGGGTATAAATGCATTGCTCCCAAGACCATCACAGGTGGGTTTGGTTCTGCAAGCAAGGTACAGAAACTTCCAACTACTGCAGGGACAAACTGGGCTCTTGCCACATTTGTAAAACCCAGTACAGTGCAGTTCATGCTAACCTTGGCTGACTTCAGTAGCCTTTGTTTGCCTTGTCTCTGTCATTCCCATTGTTTTCTATATTTTCTGTTATTTGGAATGTTTCAGCTCTCATACAGAAAACTTCTTTCCTTTCTCCTCTAATTTAATGATAATTTTCTTTATATCTGATATTTATATACTGCATTTGTATTCTGTCAGGGCTTCTCCTTGCATCTTTCACTTTTTTCCTACTTTGTCAGGATGGTCTCACCAACATCTTAAGTCACACTTAAGTTTCTCAGTATGATGTCTTTGACTAATAGGATTGTAAGAGCCATGGTATGGAGAACCTAGTCATCTCTATTTGTACAGCACATTCTTATGGTATTTGATGTTTAACAGCATATTCTGCCTCTATTGTCCTGCCTCCCCCAAAGAAGGAAAGACAGTAATGGTAAAACAAAAACAGATTAGTGTTATCTGTAGAGTTTTATCTACTGCTGAAATTTACATAGTGCTTAGAATGCCATTTCTTCTTACTTGTATGATATTTTATTCTTCATTGTACTTTTTGGCTTGATTTAGAACCAAAAGCGAAATTGCATCCAGTGCAGATCAACTGTTACAGACTAAAAGTCTGCCTCACTACCTCCAGAGTTTACTTTTTTTCTGATGTGGAAGTGCTGACATTTTAATAAAATATCCTGTTCTGATTGTGTATGAGGATCCAAGTGGATAAAATTAACATATAAGCATATCTGTGCTTGTCATACTGGAGTGCCTTACCAAACTGCCTGTAACATTACCTTTCCTAAAAAAGAGTGAATAAGCTCAGTAGTTTGATTGTAAGTAAAATGTGGTGTAGATTTTTCCCTACATCATAATAATATGAGCTTAGAAAACATTTGGTATTATACTTTATTATGATCATTCATTCTTTGTGAAATCACCAAAGAAGCCAGTGTACAGATGCAATACAACTATGTATCATCTGAATGCAACATCCTTCTTGTACATAGTGTAATGACCTTTCATTGACTTTGTTGCTGGACAGATTTACAGTTGTTATAGGCTTAATTTCACACATCTAGGTTCCAGCAAAATCATTAGTGTCATGATGGTTACAGTAGTTATGGTAATAATGTGGGTCCAGCATACCATTGAAAAACTGTTCTAAGGATGGTCAAAGTCAGCTACTTCTAATAACCAAAACAATCAGTTTGGGTTGTTCATTATAAGTTTAGAATGCTATCTTCTGTATATTTTATATGCATCTAAAATTACCAAATTTAATGCAAACTAATTAATTTCAAGGTTATTTAATGAAGAAAAGTGATATTTTGATAGTTGCCCTTGTTGTGTATTGTGTTTGTTCATCACCTGCAACCATGAGTGTCACACCAGTGAAATGGTAAATATCAAGATCTGGATCTATTACATTTTAATACCACAATAAGTACAGATGTATCATCAGATGAACACATTTGGGGTATCTGTATGGCACACAGCTCTAGATCAGAGGCTCTGATTTGCCAGTTTGAAAATCGCTCAGCTTAGCAGGGACTGAGGCTTGTTACATGGTGATTATTGTGTGAATTACTTAATTCACTTCCTAATTGACAGGTTGTTATATTCACAAAAGCCAATGCCACAAATGGCACTCTAGGTTGCACTATTGGTAGAAACAGTGAGCACTGAATGGGGTATATAGACTACGCTGTTGTCTTACTGTCACAAACAGTAGTTCAATGGCAGCAATTATGTACACTAGCGGGAAATTGGGGCACCTTTTTTCTAATGAGAACAATGCAAGGCTCAGGAGTTGAGGGACGTCCATTTGGTTTCTTTCACAGAAGAAAAATGCAAGAGAGAAAAATCTATTAGAAGTATGATTTGTAGTACTGAATCACCATATGTTTGGGTGTACCAAGTAAATATTCTCAGAGTTTTCTAAAGGACAATATTTTTTCTATCTATTTTAAAGATCTTCAGAGCCTTCCCAGTGATCAAGAGGACTTCTGAGTATAAAATAATGTAGCATACATTTATTGCATTTACATATACTAATATTTAAAATATATTTTTTTTATTATTTGTACTACTCTCTTAATATATACTGCAGCTCAAGCAGAATGTCTTGTATTCTAAAATGTGACACAAATTTGGGGATATGTCTTTTATTAAGCAGGGGACTATATCAGTAAACCTACACAGCACTAGTATGGAGTGAATAAAGAAAAGCAGCTACAAAGGAGTGGGAGTTTTCATATGCTAGCAATTCTTGTTGTTGGATCCTGACAATTTTGACCAAAAACAGAGGGGAAGGGAACAGAGAGACTGAGACTCAGAAGGAGGGAAGGAGAGAGAGAGAGAGGGAAGAGAGGGAAGAAGGAAGGAAACATGGAAAGAAGGAAGGAAACATGGAAAGAAAAAAGGAAGGAAACATGGAAGGAAACATGGAAAGAAGGAAGGAAACATGGAAGGAAACAAGGAAGGAAACAAGGAAGGAAGGAAGGAAGGAAACAAGGAAGGAAAGAAGGAAACAAGGAAGGAAACAAGGAAGGAAGGAAACAAGGAAGGAAACAAGGAAACAAGGAAACAAGGAAGGAAGGAAACAAGGAAGGAAGGAAACAAGGAAACAAGGAAGGAAACAAGGAAACAAGGAAACAAGGAAACAAGGAAACAAGGAAGGAAGGAAGGAAGGAAGGAAGGAAGGAAGAGAGGAAGGAAACAAGGAAACAAGGAAGGAAGGAAACAAGGAAGGAAGGAAACAAGGAAACAAGGAAGGAAACAAGGAAACAAGGAAACAAGGAAGGAAGGAAACAAGGAAGGAAGGAAACAAGGAAGGAAGGAAACAAGGAAACAAGGAAGGAAACAAGGAAACAAGGAAACAAGGAAACAAGGAAACAAGGAAGGAAGGAAGGAAGGAAGGAAGGAAGGAAGGAAGGAAGGAAGGAAGGAAAGGAAGGAAGGAAGGAAGGAAGGAAGACTCTTTCACATTAAAAATACCGTCAGCATCCTGCCATTCCTACACAACAAATAAAGATTTAGCCTTAGATTTAATTTTTTTTTTCCCAAGGGTTCTCTTTTACTGCTTTCCTTGACAGAGTTATTGCGTTATCTGCTATTCATATCTATCCCAAACCAGTAAGCTATTGATAGTTCATGTCTTTACAGTGAAAACTACTATGAGAACAAAGCAAAATAGCTTTTAGAGACTAATAAATAGCAATATTTAGTTACTGTTATTAGATAAATTGAGGGCCATGGAATTATCCTAAAACATACAGAAAATCTGAAGTAATACATATGTGACATTACTGCACTTTTTGGTGTTTACCTCTTATGCTAAGCCTAGCAGTAATGGGAGATACAGATCTTCCAGTGTTCTACTCTTTTGCTATTGCAAATATTATAGGTTATGGTATAGGTTCTAATAAGCATGCTTCCCCCATAAATGCATTCCTCTCTCTCACAACTGAGCCACTAAGAATTCAGCCTTTTGTAGACTAAAACACTTTCTGATTCAAAGTTTCGGTTTTGCTCAACTCTCGGAAGTGATGATTTTTAAATGCTGCTAATGAACTGCACAAATTCCCATGCTCTTCTTTTGAAGACAAGCCATGGTCCTTGTTTAGGTATGATTTCATTTGCAATTTAAGGAAAACTATTTCCAACTTTTTGTGTCTTAACATTTGTCTAATACTTATTCTGATGGCCATTTTTAAGATTTTTGGGAGGAAGTGGCAATGAGCTGGAAGATCTAGATTAACTCTAATTTAGCCTGCCTCATTTATATTTTAAGACAAAATTGGGTGAGAATATTCGAAAAGTAGATACACGTAGTGTTTCTAAATATTGGGGCTTGCAATGATGGTCCAGTCTAAGCACAGATTCCCAATATTCCCTGATGATCAAAGACGAATGCACAGACACACACAGACCCCCACCTCACTCCTGATCTCTGCCATGCCACCACTCCTGCCAAGGTGGTGGCTTCAGCAGCACTTCTGAAGGGAAGTACTCTGTGCTCTTACTGAGTAAAGCAGATATCCTGGTTTCTTCTTCCCTGGTATCATCCATGCCTCATCATGGATCCTCCATATCAATTCAGCTCCTCATTTCCAATTCCAATGTATCAGTCTCCTCAAGCCAGCATCAGCCCACTTGCTTTCCCTCTCCAAATGCTATATTCCAGTCTCAGTGTAAGCTCTCTCATGTTTATGATTTTATTTATTTGATGAGATAAATGGGGAATTCTTTGTTTTTCTTAGATCTACAGGGTATTTCTTTTCATTCAGGCATCATTAACTAAGAGGCAAATTTCTAATGCAGGCTCTTCTGAAAATGTTCGCATCCTTGTATCACGCTGCATAGTGTGATGGGAAGTTTATCTCAGAGGAAAAAAACCTGAATACTAGCACCAGAGAGGAACACTGTGGAAATGGGATACTTTTCATCAGTTCATAGTTGTTTGATGTAAAAGCTAGGAGACAAGAAAGTTGTGAAATTGTGCTTTGCTGATGCCCAGGCAGAAAATGGACCTTATTAAAAAAAAAAAAAGAAGACAGTTGAAGTTGTGAAAATACTTGAATTATCTAAAAATAAGAACAAGCCATGTAAAAAAAATCAGTCATATTGTTGCTAAGTAGATTAATACCCATCTGACCATAAAGTTCTTATACCATGCAGCTTGAAAAGCATGAATGCTGCTTACAGTTAAACTATAAAATAATGAGTTTGTTTTGGCTGGTAGTGAGATCAGAGCTGAACAAAGTAAACCCTAAACTTCAATATCTGTTGAATTACTGCCACACTTTTTAACACATAAGTTGTTTAAGTATTTTATCTGTGTTTCATGCTTAAAACTGCAAGTTGCATGTCCTATATCTCATTTTGGCGAAAGCAAAAGTATGGAGGAAGACCTGAACCTCAATTATTGTGCTGAGAAATTTGTTTTAAATTGGAACCTATGTCTTTAACAGGGATAGGGCTATAAAGTTGTAAGTCTTCATTTGCTTCCCTGAAACCACATGCTACTTGCTGAGTTGCACTATAAAACTTCAATACACTGTATCTTCAATAGGACGTTCAGAAGAAAGAAACATTTTATCAATGTAATTTTGGGACTCTTTCCTCCAGGAAGTACTTAGGATATGGCATTTGGAGTTTTAAGAGCAATCAAACAATATAAGATGGCAATGAGCCCACATTCCCTCAGTAGTCCCATCTTTGTATCAGTGAGAGCCTCAGGATGATGGAGTTTCTTGCATGGTTTTGTATTTGCTACATTTGCAAACAATTCCTCAGATCTCAACATATGCAACTACAATATTGTTTGCCCAGTGAGTACTGACCTGTTGCTTTTGGTGACTGACTTGCTGTTCAATTAATTGTGGCTTTAGGTTTGTTAACTATATGACTAGGCTTAATTAGTAACAATCTGTCCACAAAACTTTATTAATACAAAAAGGCTCTGCCATTCAATACTTTACATTTTAATAAACAAAAGACCCATCTGTGACAGCTCTCCAGTTTTCATGTACATAATTTTTCTGCAGGTTTTTTCAGTGTTTCGATAAGACTTATAGGTTAATGAGGCCAAAATTGGGCCTACACAACCCCCACATGCAAAATAACAGCATTAAAAGGGCCAAGATTTATGTATTGAGTTGAAAGGAGTTGGAAGAAAAGAGCCATAGTCATCAAGGAAAACATGGGCTGCTTATAACTTAAAATGAACAGTTACTGTGCTACAATTACAATATATTTTAGCAAACAAAAATATTTTCTGCGTACGATCTCAAGAATTTCACATTTGCCTCTTCAGCTCTTTATTTAAATCTACTTAAAATACACCAGATCTTATGGCACACTAAATTTTATAAAACCTTTTTGATTTATTTCCCAAGACAACATAAAATTTAATATTTCATTGGGAAAATGCTGAAAAAAAATTAAAAAATGATGTAAATTTCCCCCTGAATATTCACAAATGTGAGAACTTTTCCTATCAGTGCATAGTAAAGACTTGCATTTTGTCAAGCAGCTCTTGCTCCTTGAAAAAGTGCATTTGGTACCAACTACACTAAACATAAGTTGATTTTTCATGTAGATGGCCTTGAGAAAATAGAATATTATCTAGCATATTATGATTTTGAAACATATTTGTCCTTTGTGTTCATAGCTTTTAATATTTGTAACTCCCAAGAATTTTAAGAAGTGAAGCTCATTATATATTACCTATCTTTCAGTGGAACCTGCAGGACTGTCATAACCATTGAATTCAACTGCAGTCTCAGGTATTAGTTTCACATGTCTAATACTTTTACCTCTTCTGGTTTAAGTTCATAGACCATAATCTCATGTGTAATTTAAATTAGTGTTTTCTGGAAGTTCATAAATATGTATTTGATGCAAGGGATACACCAGAACTCAATCCCAAGATGCTGTTCGGGCTAAGTGGAATCTCCTTAGGAACAGCTTCAAAGATCAATTCCTCTTGTCCATAAAAAATAAGTTGAAATTGTCTTCTATGAACCTGCTGTTAGCAATTGTACTGTTACATTATGTATGATTCTTTGACTGCTCATTGCTTCAACAAACTGCACAGTGCTCCATTAGTGATTTTCAATTTCATGCTAAGCTTTGCAATTTATTAGTGTTGTTTAGGCTAATGTACTATTATTTTGCATATTTTATATCATATTTCATTTGCTATTCATATGACCTAACAGTTAAATATTGGGGATCAATAAGCCCTCTAAATGTTATCATATTCATATTAGGAAAAAAAGGAAGATCATGCAGGTGGCCCAACACGTAGTCAATTAGGATGAGGTTGGTTTTGTTTTTTTATCAATTTACAGATTCCCCTCCAGTTTGCTTACAAATTTGACTGCAGGTTTCCAGACAATAGCATAACGGTCAGATGCACTTACTTATGAAAATAATTTCGTTTAGTAATGATCCCCTAATTGTAGATACCCGGACCATGTTCATGTGGATTCTTTGTCAGTGTGCTGTCTCTCTGTACGTAAATACCAAGATTAAATTCAGCTTAAATACCACCAACTTACAAGCAGCAGGTGCAGTTCCACATTTATTTTGATCTTGATTTTGGCTTTCCCAGGGCTGTGTACTGATTTGGAAAGGGGAATATTTATTATCAGTCTAAGGAATACATACTCCTCCCTCCAAAGCTTTTTAAAATTTTGTGTTCTCAGTTGACATATGTAGTAGAAAAGCATGAAAAACCAACAAGCACCAACTCAAATTTTCAAAATAATTTCAAAGCTTTTGGCATTCCTTTCCTTAAAATGTGTAAAAAATGCAGAAAGCAGTACAGCTACAAAAATAGACTTTTGAAAGTATTAATATTGTGATTTGACATGGAAACATATGTATGTAAACGTATGTCAGGTTTGCTAAAATATTAATGCCAGCAAAGAACAAAGTATCAAGTATTTCACTGGTACATTGCAAACAGGGAGTAGAACTTAAATTTGGAACACTCTTGAGGATGTGGATCAAGGCAGTAATGACTGCTCAGTAAATATTAGAGTAGAATCAGCATATAAGAGAGTTATATTGATACTCCTGTTTTCCCTTTGAACATTTGCCTTTTTTATAAAATTTAGAATATGTTGTTTTACAGCATTGATCCAAAGCTATAGGATTTTTTTAAAAGGCACTATAGGTGTTAGCTGATAAGCAGTAGTTAATCTTACAAGGTTCTATTACTTTCTGTGATCTTGCTATTACATCCCAAATGCCAACAATTCTAAGATTTTTGTTCATATTAAGTAAAGAAAAAAATTAAGACCTAATGTCATATGGAAACTTTGCATTTCCTCCACAATTTCAGCAACAGCATAACCTGAAAGTAATTTTTGGTGTTTTTTTTTTTTTTTAATAATGAAAACTGACTTTAGTATTTTCATTTTTGAATTCTCTACATTTATAATGGAAATCCATCATGCTTATATTCAACCTAGCCAAATGTTTTCCCAAAGTCACTCTGTTCATTGATTTCCAAAACCGTGTTACAAAGGAAACTTAAAGTTGGTCCGAAGGTCTAGGATTAGCAGGAGGCAGATTTAATTGCTTTTTGGAACCATCGAGTGCCAGATTCTTTGCCTGCACGCTTTGGGGTCCTTTTGTGTTCCCAGCTATGGGCAACCAACTCAGCCATACAGCCCCAGAGGCAAGATCTGAAAAATCCCACTTACCAAACCAGTCTCCATGGGACTGATAAGAAATAAGGCCTTTTCCTCAAAACTCCATGTATCCACAAAGTATTTCTGATTTGGCACTTCATCACAGTCAAATTTAATTGAGTCTAACTATGTCAGGTGAGGGTCGTGCACACACACAGGCACAGAATTATAGATACATAAGCCCAGTATCTTCAAAGATGTAATTTGAAAGTTCCTATGTTGTTAATTTATGGGTGTTTTACTACTAGATTTTCCAGATCTAGACGTTTCCCGTACTGGTATATTGAAATGCAACAAGTACACAATGACATCAGTAGTAAAATCTCAAACTACTTTCCTTTACATCCCTGGCTTCCCCATTTAGACAGCCAGTCAAGGGCTTCTTGGCATGTCAATGGCTTCTTTCTCTGTCAACATATGGAGAAGATAGAGCTTCTTTCTACACTCCCCTCTGACACATGCAGCCCTCGTTGTACCCATCTGGATCTGCTGTTACTCCTCATAGACACCTAGCACATTTCTTTCCCAGGGCCAATGTAGGGAAAGTAGTGATATATCACCGTGTGCCAAAGCTCCTTTCTGAAGATAATGAGAGCAAAAGTTTCCTTCATAAGGACAGGTTTTTTTCATATCATGGTCTAAACCAAAGATAGAAGATGCCAGGAAGGCATAAAGAGAATTAACATCGTATTTATAAAATGAAATACTTTCAAAATCTGTGAATAGCAGCAAGAGCTGCAGCTTTTGCAGACCACAGAAAGGCTTACAAATGATATGTCTATCACAATAATCGCGTTTGCAATAAATCCCTGGTCTAAACAAGACATAGTCAAACTTCCATAAATATTTAGAAATTTATCCAGATCTGCAGTGATTAAAGATCAGCAGGGAAGGATTATTTTGGATGTTTGCTTTCCTTTTTGCTGAAAAATATACACGTATATATAACAGTGGTCAAACAGATATAGACCATTAATGAAAAAGTGAAGCAGGCGTCTGTGCTGAGAGATAAATGGTTGTGGTTCACAGCACTAACAATCTCTGCTGATGCAGCTGGTAGAGATCGTAAACCCCATGATGAAAATATCTCCATATCCATATTATGATGCTCTGAAGCACTGCAGGCACAGATGGCAGAACTTGTAAGTTCTCTCAGAAACATAGTTATGGTTCACAACATTTTCAGATTCTTCTGAAAGAGCAAATATAGCTTGTAAGCCCTGAGGAGAAGTTGATGGCACTTACAGACTATGCCAGTTCAGGTGGCAGACCTCGTAGACATTGGAAGAAAAAATAACTGTGATTCACAATGCCTGTCAGAGAAGTGCTAGCGTTTGCAAGCTCTGATGACGCAGTCAGCAAAGCAGAGTTTTGGCATGTTTATTTCAGGATGACATCTGAAAAAACATGGGGAAAAAAGTCCCCATCAGGCAGCAAAGTGCCTTATGTTTCCGGGTAGACATCTCAGGTAGATAAAAGATTAAACCAGTCTTCTTAGAACTTCATCTGTCAGTCCTAGGCAGTCTCATTAGTTCTTCTTGTACATTTAACTACTCAGAAAAAAGCTTATTATGTTATGCAAAATGGCAAGTTACATGAGATGCAATGAAAAAATAGTGCCCTGTAATTAGTGTTTTTATCTAAATAATTTGTTTAGAGGTAAATACATGGATATTTGCGTGTGTTTGGGGGAGTAAATTGCCACATCAAATGCCATTTCTTTGAGAATTATTCAGAAGACTTCTCTTGACTTCATTGATTTTATTGTGAATGGAATAGCATCTGTAATGAGATGGCCTGTAAGTTTAAAAATATGTAACTTTTCTACACTTAGACCTTTCTTTTTTAGCAGCAGTCCTACAATTATTTCTTTCATAGTTTCTGAGGTAATATTTTGATATGAACAGATACTTAAAGCTATAGTGATTAGGAAATGTATTCGAGTCACCAGTACTTCCTGGTTTGTAGAGCAAGTTCAGAAGACTATTGAAGACAGAAATGAGTAAAACCACTTCATAAACAGGGAAAGCCTCTGAGACATCCAGGATTTCTCTGCCAGCAGACTTTGCTACTTGAGTGTTACCCAAGAGCAGATGCCTACCAGTTGGAAGCACTGAGGCAGGAAGTGTATGTGATGTGAGAAGAGTAATTTTGATAATTTGGTGTTCTTGAGTACCTAGAGAGATATGAAAATTAAGTACCTGTGACTTAACAAGTGCTCCTTGCCATGCTAAAAGGAATACGTGTATGTTTTAATCAAATTATTTGCAATATATGCATAACACTTTTCATGTGTTTCTATGTTTATTTAAAATGTATGTAAATGCCTGAATGGACCAGTGGTATTGATCTGATCTTCATCTAATAGGGTACACAAGTGATACTACAAAATTTTTCTGATTTTCTGGTGTGTTTGGAGAACAGTATCTGAATGATTCAAATCCTTTCCTGTGGCTAAAAAGATAGAAAATAAGAGTAATTTAAACCATTTTTTAAAAAAAAAAAGTTAAAGTAACTGAATGCTTAGTCACAATAATAATTTAACACTGAAATATGAAAACAGGCAAGGAAAAAAACCCAAAACACACCCCCCAAAAAACCAACCTCACACACCAAAACAATAAATAAATGAAATGGAAACACAAAATATGTTCTCTGGAGGTGGAAAGATTAAAGTATGAAAAAGTTGGCCATAAGTAGTACTGGCAAGTATTGCCACAATATCAAAAGAAATCAGTTTAGAGTTCCAAATGTTTTTCTAAACTTTGAATCAAATCTTGTTGTCAGAAAAATAGAAAATTTTGAAGGATGAATGTGAAAATCTTTGTAGAGAAATCTTTTGGAAATAAATTCTTTTCCGTTTTCTAAAAGACATTATTTTGTATCTTAGATGGAAATATCATCTTTCTATTTTTTTCAACACAGACTCAAGCTTCATTATAATTATATGGTTTATACGTTGTTAGAAAAATATTGTGGAAGTTCAGATGCATTTGATTCTTTTATCTTCAGTTTTGATGGCTTATTTACAAATGTTTAAGTGATAATGTGACAAAATGCTTGGCAGATACAACCTCCCATATTTACATTCTGGTGATAAAATTCTGGCCATGTTCACAGCTGTAGAAGTATAGAGCACATACTGGTCTTCATCTGTGTATTTCATAAAAAATGAAGTAGGATAACCTCTTTTCCACTTCTTCCAGTAGAAATCTATTTTTACATTCAATACAAATCTAAAAGCAGTGCCCTTTGGGGCTTGAAGAAAAGATGTTCACAGCCACTGGTATTGAGGTTTTATGTAACATATCCAAATCCAAGCCTGAAGTACATTTCTTAGTCCTTTTCTGTGTGACTAGAAAACTCAAATGCAGGACAGAACAAACTGAAGCAGGAAGGAATTAATAATGACAGAGAGAGTTTAATCTCTATTGCTGTTTTAACTAATAATATGTAATATGAATGAACTGATAGCAAAGTAAATGCATTAGTAGTATCTAAATACACTGTTTGTCCTATGCACAGGTTTTGTTGCCAGATAATTATGGCTTTGCATTCATTCTCTGAAAGATACTCTTATGCTTTAATTTCTGCTCTCAAACAATATTTCTTCATATATTATTCTCATATTGTAATATTATTAATGGCTAGAGACAAATAAAAATGGTTTAATTCCCTTCTCCAGTAAAATATGTTCACATATCATTTTCATATGAATGTGACATCTTATTAAGAGCCAATAAAAAAAAAATTGACATTATTTCCCAAGGCAGTGTTCAGGATTCATGAAAGTTTCAGTTGAGACAGTATATAATACTTCTCAAGTATAGTTCAAATACTAATTACTATATTTTTGCAAAAGCCATGTGAGCATATTAAGTAAATATTATTTTCTTTTTCTTATATATGGGGAAATTGAAGTACAGAAAGGTTAAATGGCATGTGTAATGCATAATCAAAACATTTAAGTCAAATTGTTGCAATATATTTTGAAACATTCCTTTGATGCTTCAGAGGAAATATTTGTGAATGGAAATGCCTCTTGTTACTGAGTCTTCTTTCTATGATAGTCACTACTCTCAGCTCTAAGAGATCTCTAGGGGAAAAGATTAATTAGGTTTCAATTATGCTGCAGAAAAATATGTTTTACATACTTATCATCTGAAAAGCATTGTGGTTTTTCTCTAATGTGTTTAAAAATTCAGAAATATTTTTAAAAGCCACTTAAAAAGTCAAGCCAAACTCAGACTAATGGAACATGGTGTCATCCTTGAAAGTGATTTATTCTCTATTCTTCCAGACCTTCCTGTATGATATTGTCTGAATTTTCTGTGGATCATTATTGAAAATTTTCTAGATTAATCAAATCAGTTGATGGATGTAGAAGATTATTTCTATAGCTTTGCTTGGCTTTTTAAAAGAAACAAGATTCCAAACCTGAAACATTAGGAAAGCACCCGTAATTTTTCTTGATTCTATGTATAAAAGTTGCAGTTTGTCTCAACATTTTATTAGCAATTGCAGTTTCTCACAATGTCTGATATTCTAGTCTCTTTCTCAGGAGAAAGTTTGACTTCTAGACATTTCAAGTATATATTGTTAATTTTATGACATTAAAGCAAAGATACAGACAGGATGCTTTTGGATTTTTTTTCTGTTGGAATTTCAGTTTATCAATGTTGTCTTTATTAATAAGTGTTTGGAGTTTAGTTTGAAATACCCTCTCTTAAGTCCTCTCTTCAGTAGAACCACATGAGAAATAGGAGCAAATAGAAAAATTTTTTAGGATTACCTTAAAAAAAGGCTAGTTGATTAAAACAGTGTTGTAATATTTTTGTGTGTGGATTTATTTTATTTATCACTGAAGAATGTACCTGGAGTTTACTAGACTGACAAAGCATCTGTATTTTAGTTTGGTCTTTTTCAAGATTCTTCACCAGGCCTGGCTGATCTTTTTGTTCCCCAAACAAACACGTTTATTTATCTGTTCTCCTTGTGGCTTGAAGCTCTTCTCCTTCAACAATTTCATGTCTGTATTATTCACCTTACCCAAGGGCTCACATCAAGCTTTTAATTTCATCTGATATGCTTGACATTATTGGAATCTTATTGTTCAAGTGACAGTATTGAAGTTCAAAACCTTTCAATCTCTTAGAGGGGTCGACACACTGGTATGTAAAACCAATGCATGTACATTGATTGAGTGGTTTTGGTTTGTTTTAAGTAGATCTCTAATCTCTGCAGATAATGAGTGTGCTTTTGTCACAGAAATTCAGTTCCAGCCCAGATCACAAGACGTTAGAGAAAATTTTTTTCCATCACAAAGAAGAGAAAGACATTTGTTATGTCTTTATTAAATCATAGGCTTCTTCACTTTAATAGTCAGCATTAAATGTCTTTTTCATATCCAAGCACTATAAAATCATTGACAGAGGAACTTTAATCTTTAACAGAAACAATACATTCCTTTTTTTAAAAAAAAGGCTGTGTTAAATTTTGTTATTGACAGCCTTGTCCAAAAAGGGGTGAGTGATCTAAAGGCCAGTTGAAATAAATAAGTAAAAGATTCCCAGGAAGAGTTGTGTGAAATAAATAGTTCCGAAAGAGAGGCAGGTTGGGACCTTCTGGTTATGCAGGTCATTATCTGGAGCTCTAGTACAGAGGTCAACCAATTTAAATAGAGCTTTATGAAGGCTGTCTAAGAGCTTAAAAAGATGCAGTACACTAAAACTCCTGGAATACTACAGAATGCTCAGTGAAGAACAACTCACCAGTGGCAGCACTGAATTCATTTGCAGAACATTGCAGCTCCTTCAATTCTACAAAATATGAGAGAATAGGAATAGGAATAGGAATAGGAATAGGAATAGGAATAGGAATAGGAATAGGAATAGGAATAGGAAAACAATAGAATAGATAATTTCAATTGGAAGGGATCTACAATGATCATCTCACCCAACTGACTGCCCATTTCAGTCATATATGAAGTACATTAATTTGTATTTTCTTCTATTAAAATGTCTGCATGCTGGCCAATGAAAACATCCAGCTAAGATTGGTGCTGCTCTTAACAGTACTGGACAGTTCTGTTTCCTTTACACAGAACCCTACCTATTTTTATTTCAGCAATTTTGAAATTTTCTATTAATTGCTAGGAGACCTAATCTTTGTGTTCTTGCCCCTCCAGAAAATGTAGTTGATCCCTTCTGCACCCATCACCCTGAGTGTGCAACCTTTCCCTGCCAAAATGCTTTCCAAACTATAAATTCCTCAAATTGCATGGTGGCTGATTCACTCTTTTAATTGCTGGAAATTTCACTGAATTTTCTGTAAAATTTTAACATGTGTGAATCCTGACCAAAATTTAAATCATAAGAAGCTGTCTTGTATGCAGTTAAATTCTATTACTGGAATGCAGGCTGCCTCCCTGCACCAGTGGGGTTACCTACCTACTTCTACCCAGGACCCAAAAACCAGTTCTTCCTTTTATTGTCTGGAGACAGGCAGAACAAAGTAGTACAACTTTTATCTACTCTTGTATAACTTGTTTATCTTCTATAAATTTTTAGTTGTTGTGTCTTTACTTGTTATGTCCTGTCCCTTCCACATTGCCATTTCTCTTTTCTTATCATTTGGACCTCTTAAGGTATTTATATGAGTGAGCCAAAAAATGTAATTGAATTTATACAGTATGAAAAGACATGACAACAAGATAGCATATATTGTGAGTCTGTATACAGAGTTATTTTAAATGTGTTATCTGCAACTGTAAGGAGTATTAAAAATATACCTATACTTGTAAATATTTGTTTAAAACCTTGCAACTCTTAAGTAAAATCATGGAAAAGTTTTCCTCATTTTAGCCAGAAAACATTTGAGAAAATTGCTTGGTAGTATCTGTCTATTTTCCCATTGCTTTAAGTGCAAAAAAAGCATTCATTTTTCTTTAATTTAGATTTTATGCTGAAGTTTTCAGATTAGTGCAGTGAAATTGAGCCCACAGAATGGTGTGTATTTTGTGAAAATGGGATAGTTCAGAAACTATAGATCAAAGCAAGATACTCTTTTTTATATTAAATGTGAACATGCCATTTGGATACTAAAAATGAAAAAGAGAGAAAGACAATTCTGTGGATGAGCTTAGCTGTATCAGGTCACTGTTACAATATTTTTAGTACTTTTTTCAGGTCAGCAAAATCCTCTGCTGTTGCAAAAGACCTTCTGCAAAGCCAAATATAATAAAAATTCTGTGGAATACAAAGACAGGTGTTCACTCCATCTGCTTTAGGTATCTAATTTAAGGTGTGTGTGTAAGTTAGCCTCACTAAGCCCTCCATAGTCAGTGGAAAGAGGGAGGCTGCTCTAGGAGCTCATTCCAGTGCTCATACTCTACACCGTGAGGTGGCACAACCTGTCTCTTTCTATGCTGCCTGCAGAACTTGGGTCCCAATTTAGAGACCTGAAGTTAAATGCATAAATTAGACATTGTGAATACCAAAAATAGTATTTTCTGACTTAGTTCATATCCATGTTGTATGTATATGTATTTTGGCCTTTTATTTATGCCAGACATAAAGGTAACTGAAAATTTAGAGATTATTTTCTCATTAGTGTTTTTGTATAGAAAAAAAGGCATGACTTTCTCTTGTGCTAACAAAATAAAAAGCAAACCAAAAATCACTGAGCTATGGTAGATATTTAATAACACAGAGAGAGGGAATAGACGTATTTTTGAAGGATCTAGTGTAGTTAATAAGAGTTTCCTTGACAGATTGCTTTACACAGCAAGTTATTTTGTTTCAACTACACTGGAAAATTATGATGAACTGTCTGATGAGAGAATTTTCATGTAAATGTTCCAATGAAAATATCACCGTTTTCCTGGGGAAAATTTTTGTCAAAAGTTTATTACAGTCCTGGCTGAACTTTAAATGCTCAGAGAATGGTATAGGTTATTCTACTTATGAATCCTTATGCATATTATGCAAAAGGAATATCCTTAGAAATGCATTTTTGAATCACAGCATGTATTTCTGTCCTTCAGTTATCCAAGCTGTGTAACATCAGGAATACTACCTTGATAAATTACTGATGGCATAATGGCATAGTGGTTATGGAAATATTCACTGACTGATCATCAGTCACAGCTTATTTCATATCAGTGTCTCCAATTTGCAGCATGAATCAAAGCTCTTTAGTATGGCACAGCTCTACCTAAAAAACTTCTTCTGAAGAACATTACAACCTTGTTGAGCATCATCTGCTATGATGGAAACATTGCAAGGCAACATGGCCTCAGGCAGCCCAAAGCAGTCCAAAGATCACTGGGCTATCACATACTCATAGGAAAACTATTGGCAAAACACATTAATTTAGAAACCGACAAATATGCCAAATGCAAAGTCTCTCTTTGGACATGGAGAATTTTTTTTTTTTCACATCCACATCCATTTGGCAGCAAATGATCAAGTGTGAATCTAATTTGCTTTTAAATTGCAAGTAAATTGTTGCTGAATCATGACATAATGGTCTTTTATATCTCTCAAATAATTTCTATAAGAGACAATATGATTTGTACATTTTTGTGGAGGCAATGTAGTGTTTCATTATTTCTTTCCAACATATTTAATAATTGTAGTAATTTTAGGTAAGTGAACCCCAAGTAAATGACTCTCAGTGGTATTATTTTTCTAATTTTACTATTTTTCTAATTTCTAGTTCTTTGCCATTTGCAAAGGATTATCTACATATGAAACAATGAATAAATACCCCATGGAAAGACTTTCTTTTAAATGGAGGTGAGGGGGGCTTAAGGCCTCATTTTCTTCTTACGCGCTACTTGAATTCAGCTGCTGTGGACCCTCTCCAGCTGATCTTCAGAATTAGTTTTGGAGAAAAAAATCCTTTTTTTTTTAATTTGAAGAAAGATAATGCTATTTCACTTTAACAGATACTAAAATTCCTTACACTTTACCTGGTTTTACTAGGAAAAAGGTACAAAAGTCCAGAAAATGCATGGGAGAGAAAGCTAACAATCTGTTAGTAGCTTATCAATCCTCTTTCCCCACAAAATATTATTATTTTTTCTTTATTAATGAATTTTGTTTTCATACACAGCTTCAGTTTTGGTCTCTATAGCTAGAATTTTTACACAGATGATAGGAAACTTTTAGCTTCTTTACCTAATGAATTAGTTTTCAAATTTCCAAAATATAAATTAATTAAAAATTTTAATCAAAATATTTCCTTTGCAAATCGTTTTAGAGTGTAGTTCTTTTCTAAAAAGCTAAGTAAAATCTTACTGTGCAGTTAGACAGCTGTAGATTCTATTCCTCCTGTATGTCCTCACCTTTTTGTGAACTCTGGCTCCATGGCTAACCTGTTATCTGATAGAGGGGATGAAAGGCAGTGAAACAGTTCATTATACTGTTCAGCAGTACAAACAGTCATGAGATATGTATCTCATTGTATTAGGTACAGAAAATCTATAATCATCAAAAGTTGTATATATTCAGTTCCAAGTTTTGCCTTTTTGGAGGTTTCTGAGAACATGTGAGAACAAATCTGAGAGCAGAGCATGGAGGAATAGCTTCTCTTGGTTTGGTGCAGTTTTATTTGTTTTGGTTGGTGGGTTTGGGTTTTTTTTTCAGGGGGTAGGGAGTGATTCTGAAAATCAGTTCATTTTCTGTGAAAAGCCCAAAATACCCGTACACCTATGAAAAAGTCAGCTGTTACATAAAGATCACTATCACAAGTTGAAATCAAGAAAAATTTATGCTAATCAGAAAGGAAATGCTTTTAAAGTTAGGTCCAAATCTTATTCATTTCAAGGTTTAATTGGACTTTTACTACACTTTAATAATGAGGTTCATAAGCATCTCAAACTTATTCTTTTCCCTTCCAAATGCTAGAAAGTGTTTTTCCTGTTTCTGGGTGAAGAATTTGCCATTCTGAGCCATACATCTATTATCCTCAAATTGGAATAAAGAATCTTACTATATCACGGGCTTATTCAATAGGCATAGACAGATACACAAGATATTGAGCACTTCCACTATTGTATCTTTGCATATAAAGTCCATGCTTGCCTTCAGTAAGTTTCCATACCACTCCGGGGCTTTGATGTTCAAAATAATCTTCAATGAAATTAATGGATTTATTCTTATCTAAATTATGGAAAATAATTTTGGTGTACATAACCCCATTCCTCTTGTTCTCCTGTAAAGTAAAACAGATTTTAAAATCTAAAGTAAAAATTAAAGGTTCAAAATTAAGAGCATCTGTCCATAGAAAGAGCAAAAATCTAGGTAACAGCAAATGGGTCTAGAGCTTTATGAACATCTTTGAAATGACATTTCCATCATAAATACAATTGTGATATTGTGACAGCTCTTTTCACCTAATAAATTCCTGCCAAAAAGAAAAGAAAGGAAAATAAGAAGTCTTTAAGAGACTGGAGGAAATTCTGGAGGCTCTTTGCAATCCACTGGGGACTTGGTTGTCACTATTCATTTGATGTAGAAGTAACTCAAATATTTCAGTAAGGGTAGCTGTCTTTAAAAGCAGTGACTTACCAATTTTATCACTAATATGGTATCAGTCACAATAGATATTAACTGAGACTTAAATTATAACCCATCAATCCTCTGTGAAAGGGGAGAATGTTAGTTAGATATTATTAAGAGCATGCCCTTAACTAAGTAAGCAATAATAGGTTTTTCCCAAAGCAAAGTGTATATTCGTACCTTTGGATGCTTCCTGTCAATTTGCATATGCCTTTCTTGTTGTCAGTGGCACGCTATTTGTTGGTATTTAAAAAAAAAAAAAAAAGGCAAAATAATAAAAGAAAGGAAGTCTTTCATTTTGGAAGAAGACAACAAATTTTGGCTACTGGCAGAGTATTTCTGGTTTCATGAGCACAGCAAGTAAAAGAATGAAAAATCTTGAAATTTTCATGTAAGACTACTGTGACTCAAAAGTAGAATTTTTTGCGATAAGTCACATCAATAGGTGACTAACTGCAAGAGCTACACCTTGCTATTCTGTACTGTTGATCCCCTAGTGCAGACCAACTTTGCTTAGTCAAAATCCTGTCCTCTGACATTGTGTGTTTTGGTGCACACGTCTTAAAAGACAGTTATGTGGTAAATCTCAGTTTTGTCACATAACAAGAAATTAAATGCTAGGTGGTTGCAAAAAAACACAAGATCCCTCTCATTGTCTGTGGTTAGAAGACCTTAGGAAGGAGGATGCTCCAGAATGAGCTGTGGATCTCACTATTCTGGTATGTTGGAGGGAAAATGCAGAAAATATGAGGCAGGCACTCCTCTCCTATGGAGCTTGGTTGAATGTTTGAGTGAGCTAAAGAGGTGAACTGAGTGAAAAAATGAACATTTTCGATAAATAAATATCCGTATTTAAGTCTTTCTGGAGACCTTTTTTCTGATCTAAATGAAATGTGAACAAGGGATTGAAAAATTAAATTCACCTGGAAGTAACCAGTGGTTTCCTGCATTCTGGCCAGTCTCCGTCAAACTACTCAGTAATCAAGCAGTTGCACTTTTTAAATTTTAAAAATTTTTCATTCATGCAGTCCAGAGGTAATCAAGAAAAAACTGTATAGAGATTCTAGGCATAATATCATAAAAAAGAGAAGTATTATTAATCTTGTAAACAAAGTGAGAAAAAGCAGTGAAAATTAAAGGGAGATCATTATAGAGGCCCTTCATTGAGGGTGTCTATATTAATGCTTTTATTGAGATCTGGATGTGTTTTTGAATTAAGTCTACTGATCAGTCCCACCCACTATTCAAATTTGGTTCATATTCAGTGTCTATTCAGTATGCTTGAAATGAATTTAAACTAAGCTAGAAGATGCATCAAAATGCACTCCAACTGAATTGGACATTCAGTCCATGGAACTAATTACCTCTAGAATTGCCTCTTCATGAAATGCCTAATGTGGGCATTAGGACATGAGCACCAATCGTTTGACTATGCAGTTTCCCTTCTGCTGGGCTGTTTTAATTGCTGGTGGTACTCAGAGCCCTTGGCAACAGCTGAAGCAATGCCCCCTTAATACACCTACAACAGCAGTGGATTTCTTTGGCTGGATGGAGTATTTCCTACACCATTGAGCACAATGTCTACTCGTCTGTATCAAGTTTTTGCCATGTGGTTTTAATCCAATACACAGTCCAAAACAAACATCAAACATCAGGAAAGATTTCTAGAGGAGTGAGTCAAGCAATGCACAGAATGTTCAACACAAGTAGGAAACATAATGTTCCCTATCCAAGATTAGAGTAATTTTGTAAAATTGCTATAGCCTCAAGCATGGCGCCGTGAAGTAGAATTTCTTTTTCTTTTTTGTTAATCCAGATGTTTCACCAGTATTGTGGTTCTGCTGCCAACTGTGAATCCTAAAGTTATCACAAAAATGAGTCATCTGTGCAATGTAGCAATGTCTGGTGTTATGAGAACAAAAAATCTATTGAGTTTGGAGTCTTTGCAATGTCACCCGCATTGCTCCTCTGTCAAAGTAAATAGCAAAACTGAAGCAATATAAGATACTAAATTTACAGAAAGAATAGATAAAGTGCTGAATGGGCACCTAGAAATCCAAAGAGTAGTGTGTTAAAGTACATCATAGCAATTACCAAAATCAATAGATTAGATATTGTGTCATGTGATAACCATTTATTAGTAGTACATATATTTAGATTTTCATCACATATATAGATGTAGTGTGACTTTCTTATGCAAGGTCTGTAACATCACAAAACAGTCACCAACTAAATAAATTATAGGTAGCAAGAGATACACGTAGATTTAAGGGTATTGTAGAGGTTTACAAACCTTGATATTTGTCAAAGAATGCTATTTGGTAAAACAGTAAATTATGCAATTGAATAAATATTGCAGTATATATATCTTAAACTCCATGAGATAATTATCAAATGAGATGTTATAGCACGTGCCTATATGTAAAAAAGGAATGAGCCACCAGAAGTCAGGTTGCTTTGTTCTGTTCTCAAAGGATGTTACCTAGGTATTTTCACATACTTGCTTGGATTTGTAAGTGATACACCTACCTGAATTTCCCCTGTTTGTTTATGACCAATCATTCACAACCAGCATATGGACCAGCCCTGTCACCTACTTAGCTGCATGATTAGCAGCAGCAACAACAGCTAGTCTCAAATTACATGAGTAATAAACAGCAACTCAAACACCCACACAGAAGATTGGGGAAATTAAAATAGTCTTTCTGTTGCTCAGTCAGCTAAATTTCTTTCCTTGCAAATATGAATCAGATGGCTTAGCCAAGAGTACTTTATTGAAAGCAGAAACAAAAAGAACAGCAGGGAAACATACAATATCTTATTACTCCATCCCCACCATGGAACCATAACTACTTTTCCGTTTGGTTTCTTGGTGAAGCAAGTGCTAGGCCAGCTGGCCACTTCCTACCCGCTGCTGTAATACCTCTCTTGTAGTTTGTGATTCTCAAGTTTCATGGCTTGATCTCTTACATAGCTGCACGTTTTAGCTTGCTAACAGAATCCATTAATTAATTTTGCTCTTAAAACAAAACAACAACAACAACATTAAAGGATCAAGACACGTTCCCTACCACTCATTCACAGAGAACTTTCTGGACAGACTCTTGTCCATCCTTTTCACCATGTCTTTTGCCTTTCCCTCAAAATTGCAGGCACACTAGGCTTAGTTGTTCAAGACATTCACACACTGTTGCAAGACCCTTGCAAGATTAAAATAGTTGCTTTTTTTATTCTGTGTAAAAATATAGTGGTGGTTGAAAGATGCCATTAATTTTACATTAGAATAGTAAAGCAACTTAAGATATATATAGATATAGCTCTATAGCTCTGCAGATATATAGATATATAAAATTTTGTGGTTATGCCCCTCATCAAAATACATTTCCAGTCTATAGAACCAAATAAAAATCCATATTTACTTCTCAGATATGAATATTAAGCCATGTACAAATCTTAGTAACCTAAAACATGTGCCTGGTATTCTGAAAGAAGGAAAGTAGATGGCAAATGGCAGTCATCAATGTTGCCTCTTACACAAAATGTTCAGAGCAAATCTAGCAGCCTATTCAGAGAACAAGAAGAAGAAGCAGTATTTGCTGTCATTTCATGTTGTAGCATAGCCTTTCCTTTTTGCACGGCATTTTTAAATTGCAGACTCATGCAGGCCTCTACATTTTTTCAAGAGGTGAATATATGCATAATTAGCAGTATACTTCACCCAACATGCAAGATTTGAACAACTGCCTAAGTATATTAAAAGGTCTTTTAAGCAAAAGTTACATTTCAAAACAAAAATTCTTCATGAGTATTAAAATACAGTCTTCAAGTTTCAGCTCGCTATTTAAAAGGTGATGTCTGTGATTGATTTGGGCATGATGCCACTGAGTAATTTACTTTGGCTTGATTTTTTTTACCTTTCTCCTGCTGCTCTGGCAGAAGAAAGTATTTAACACAGCACTATCCCTTTCTAAGAGAAAGATAAACTGTGTTTTCAGGAATGCATTTTTAGACCATTTTATAAAGTGTTGCATGTCTATACTGCATTTCTTCATCCACTAATAATGAGAAACAAGCAATTCAATGGCAAATACAACTGCGGGATTTGCAGTAGCAGGAGGTTTATGAAACATATGATTGTAAATGGGCACTGAGATAATGTGGTTTACAGGATGATAACAGTATTCATTTAGCTTGTTAATATTTTATTATTTTATCAGGGTGCTAAGTTTTTCTAAGGTTTTTAGTATTTTATAATGTTTGCAGATAGAACGGTCCTACAAATTTTCATGTAAAATTCATAATATGATTTCTATGCTCCAGCAGTGCTTTCTAGGTCTTTGTATCAAAAATTTTAGTTAGAATTTTACAAAGGAGCCCTTTTGTTTTCACATAATTTTCAGGTTGTCATGCTAGGCATTATGTATGTATGAGTGTCTTTGCTTTTCAGCTGACTTCAGAGATTTAAATAACGTTTGGGGATTCATTTGCCTGTGCTCTGTAAAATGTATACTCTTGGATACAAACAAAACATATTTTGAACAGTGTCTTTAGTATTCACTTGCCCTTAGTTGCCTAATTAAAGTTTTTAAAAATTAATAAACATCCCATTCAAAGTATTGTGAGATAAAATACCCACTAAATATATCACAAATATCATTGTTGCTATTTGTGATTGTCAGATTTGAATTTACCAGTGCAAAATGCACTTGATAATGTACAATGCTTTTTCACAGTAGGCTGTAAACAAAGCATTGCTAATACTATTGTGATCTTATGTGTCAAACAAAACCTTTTCCACCCTCCAGGAATAATAGTTTAATAGTCTTTAGAGCCATATAATTTTGTCCAGAGCTATTAGTGGCACTTTATGTCATATAGTCATCAAATGCATTTCTATGAAAGAGAAAAGAATAAATATTTCATGGCTATGGCTTTTGAAGAACGCTCTGTCTTTCAATGTTAGGCTAGTCTTTCAACATATGTGCCAATCAGAAATCTTTAGCAGTAGCAAAATGCATCTTGTCTCCTTGTCAGTGAAGAATGTAAAGATCGCAGGATGTATCTGAAATATTCATCGCATAGGCAAAAATCTGAGCATTGTAAGGAACTCCTGAGCCCTGTAATCACAACCTAGTTCTTTGCTCTTACCCCCTCATCACAGTGAAGAGTATGACTAGTCACGATATTTTGGTTCCATGATATATCTTGACAATCTGTGATAGTAGTTAGCATTGTGATTTTACATGTTTTAGCAAATCACTTCCTTCATTTTGGACATGCTATTGAGTGAAATCATGTGTACATAATACATTTTTAAGTTTATTGCCACTCATAATTAATTTTTGGTAAATAACTTCTGCAAAAGGAATATTGCTGACGTCAACTGCATCCCAGTCTTCATTCATGGGCTAAAGTAGGATTGCTGAAAACTGCTAGAGTAGATCCTACATGGTTTCCTCCTGTTGCTCTACCTTTCATCCAAATCCAGGGCTGATATAATCAACCATAACTACTTGATGTAGTTGCCTCAAGTCATATCAAATCTACTTTTGGCCCGTTACCATGTGAGAGAGTTTATGTGAAGCATGCCCTTTGAATGAACCTGTGACCTGCTGCTGCAATCTGGGCTAGCCACTCCATCACTGGGCACTGCTGGAAGCTATTAAATCTTGTGTTGCTTTATCTCAGTTAAATGTGGTTAAGTGAAAGGACATTATTTTAACTGTCTGCTATGTCAATGGAATTGTGTAAAGCACTAGCTCACATCATTTCAGCTCTAACACCACTCTGAAAAGTTGAGAAAATTGAAGCATTAAAAAGAATTAAGCCTTTGATTAAATGCATTAGTTTTGCAAAATGAAAAGAAAGGTTGGATTCTCTTCTATACTCCAAGTTATACACTTTAAATGGTATTTTAATGTCTTTTAAGGCCTATTCACATTCTTTAGAATATGAAATTTCTTCATAGAGGCAAAAGCAATGCATTTTTAACATAAACATGATTCATTCCATTATATTAGTGATTTATCCTTACTAATACGTTGATTTAGAAACATGAAAAACTGGAAATAAGTGTAGAAAGAATGCTGAAATATGTTTATTTAGTGAAAATTACTATGAAAAATGAACCACTAAAATCATGTCTATGGGAAGTTATATACATGTGGAAAATGTGACATATTCAAATTTCTAAATCTACATTTTTCGTAAATGCAGATTTATCAACTAAAATCAGTGAAGCTTCTTACATTTTTCTAGCACCTGAAAGCAAGAAGCCACAGAGGAACAAAACTATTTCATGAGCATGACAAAGACATGCTTGTTACATAACAAGCTTGTTTCACAGCATACCTGTTTGTCTGCAGGTAACATGAGAATCTCAATACACTCTGCCTAATCATTTCTTAACTTTCAGAAAGCAATCTCAAAACTAGTGATTATTTCATTTAAATGAGAATTGGAAAATCTGAAATAATTGATTCAAAATTATTACGTGATGCAGATGGGAAGAAAAAAAGGCATTTTCTTCATGGAAGATAAGAACTTTGCCAGCTGGGAAAGAAAGGACTTGAAAAACAGTACGAAGAAATAACTGCCTGGAAATGTATGGTACAGAAAGAATGAGATGCAGAGGCTGATTATGAGTCTTGGCATGCCCAGAAAGGTACCAAAAGCTCTATTAAATATCTAGACTGTATGTATCAAGCAGAAAAAATCCAGGTGTAGAGAAATCTAGGATCTAAGGAAGATGTTTATTTGAAGTGGATTTTGCTGATTACAGAATATATTAATTTAAATTGGAGTTTAAAGAATCTGACTCTGAAAGAAGGCATGTGTGGCAGAAGCAATTTTCTGCAAGGACTTTGACAGAAAAATATTTTCCTTTGGGGCAAGTGTGAATTTCTATTGTGGCAGGAGAAAGCGAAGGGGCAGAATACTGAGTAAGCAGGTGGTAAAAGTCACCCTGAGACAAGGAGTTGAAGCGTATCTGTAATTCATTACACACCCTGCATCAGTATCCTCAGTTGGTCCCCTCTCCTTGCACAAACCTTCCCCCTTGCTGCATTCAAAAGCCTCTCTTAAATCCCTCAGCTGCCAGCACATATCACAGGCAGTAGATTTCTGTGCCACTCAGTCTCGTTGGGCATAATGCCCAACCTGCTGAAGCAACGCTCTGTGCTAACTTCTAGCAATTTATGGTTTTACTGCTTTCCTGCTATGATAATTTTCCTTTATGATATTTGAAAACCCAGAACAGCCATTTGTGACTGTAACCCTAATAGGCTATCAAAAAAAAAAAAAAAAAAAAGCCCAAACCTGTGCTTGGATAACTGAATCTAGATGGTGTAACTCATTTATTGGAAAAGCATTAATATCCATGTTGAATTTAAACGAGATTAATAGATTTACTAATATCTGATCCTTCAATACCTAAAAGTCTTTTAAACACTGCTTCTGTTTAATCCAGTGAGTAAGAGATTGGAGTTTGTTTGTTAGGAAGCAAAAAGGAGTACTTTTCAGGTTCTCTTCCTTTGTGGGAAATAGAAAAGACACTTAAAAGATAACTGAGCATTGCTAACTATCTATGTGTTATGTTTTGTGCTGATGAAAAATGTCTCAGACAATCCCTTTAGTGTTCCATCTCTAGCCCATGAATGCCTGAATGCACAATTCTCTTACACAAGTGAACAATGGTAAAGTGATTCAGTATTTTCCTTATTGATCTAACCAGGAGTGACACTGATCAGTTCTTCATTAAATCTTTTAACACCAGAAAAAAAAATCAAACCTATTTTCTTTCTATCTTAAGAAAAGTGGTTCCTGATTCCTGCATATTGCCCTTAATCTTTGGCAACTCCAGGATCTCGTCACTGTATTTTCCTTTCAGTTGTTTTTAGTTTGGCTGTCTAATGAAATTAGATTCATCTGTGTGCATTCTGTTTGTCCATCCGTCAGTCCAGGCTCAAAGCAGAAGACTGTCCCATGCACTTAGCAGTGCTCACACAGGGGAGTACTTTAGTGAGCCTAATGCACTGTAAACTTGCACTTTTCCTTATTAAAGGTAAGTTCCCTGTGTGGACAGTTCTGGTATCTGTTCTGCCTCTGGGAGCCTCCAGATGACAGAAGGTTTTGTCAAAGGTAGAACAGACTGACTTCTACAGAGGAAAGCTCATACATATCCTCTAAGTCTATATAAGACTTTTGATTTCAGGATATTAGGAACTAATCAATTTTATTTATTTGGAAATGAAATATTCTGAGAAAAGGAAAAAAAAATTGTAAAAAGTAGTGCAGGGAGCCTAAAATACTGTTTTAGGCATTTTACTAAATGTGAAGGTTTATTTGTTTATGAAAGTTGACATTTTTTTAGGCCAGACAACAGAAAGGCCTGATACTAGGTCAGTACACAGTGAATTCTTCTTCTTCCAAATCCATACTCAAGTCATCTTTCTGTCCACATTGAATTAGACCCAATGATACAGTCTGAGTAAAACCCTCTTTTCTTCAGGTGAAATAGGAGTACTGGAACACCCTATATGGGTAATATAATTACTGGGAAATAGATTGTGAAATATTTTCTTTTATGTTCATTGGAAGAACAAAACTAAGTACATTTGGTTGGACTCTATAAAGGAAAGAAATTTAAAATAATGAAGTGTTTTAAAAATTTTCTAATTCTTGAAGGCTCACAGTGTTGCCCTGTTAATTACTCAAGCCATATTCATATCTTTTTTCATTAATCACAGGTACTTTAAAGGGACCTTAGTAGGTCATCTACTCCATCCCAGTTGTCCAAAACAGAATCAGCTATATCCTTGTCATTCTTGATTGAGGACCTCATAGTTGACTTCCAATACTTCAAACTTCAGAATCTAGTCTGTTCCTAATCCTTTCCAATAGAACTTCTTTTTCCTTGATGCCAGAACAAAATCTTTCTTACTGCAATTTAGCTAATTCTCTCTGCTTGTATTTACCACATAAAAGGAAGACCAGTTTATTTTCTTCTTATAAAATCCTTCTTTAGTCCCTCTCCTTCTCTCCTTCTCTTTTTTTTTTTTTTTTTTTCTTTTTTGGTTAAACAATCCCAGTCTTTTCAGTCTTTTCTATAGATCATGTTTTCTAGATCAGTCTCTCTATTCTGAAATATTTACAAACATATCCATTTGCTTTCGTGTATGGCACTCAAATCTGAACACGCAGTCTTGCTTGAGTCGCCACTGATTCTGAAAAGTACATAAGGAAAGTGCTTGCTATCTAGTCAGTCATACTGTTGTTCATATCTCCCAGTTCTCTCATTTGCCTTTTTTACAGTGTAAGGCTGTTGTCATACTCATTCCTGACTCATCACTTTCCACTTTAGTCCTGAGATCTTCCTCCAAATAATTACTATCTAATTAACTGATCCCCTTCCCCTTGTGCAGTTGTGTATATCTGCCTGTCTGTAATACCTTTCACCTGTCCCTATTGCAAAGTCATTTTTCTTCCCCAGACAAGCCTTCAGTCTATGTTAGACATAACTGAATTTTAATCCCACTCCTCAAGATATTTACAGTCTCACCAAGTGTGTGACATCTGCAAATGTAATAAATACACCTCCTTTTTTTTTTTTTTTTTTTGTGGTGTTGGATTTAGCATAGAGAGAGTGAAACTAAGTTGACCAAACTATATGTTTTCCCCCCTCTTAAAAATAGCAATCCATCTGCTCTTTTTCAGTCCTACAGCATCTCATCTGTCCTCCATAATTTTTCAAAGACCACTAAGCCCTCTGAGTATATTTTAATCAGTTAAGTCGCCTAAGATGAATTAAGTTTATCTGCATGGATGATCTGAAAATATTTATGTTATTGAAGCACTAAGTAATCTTTCCTATTCTTTTTACATAGTGAGATCTTATCCCTCTTTCCTGGTATTAGTTGTATCTGCTTGCAGTTGATCTTTTCCTGAAGGCTAATGCAAAAGTGGTAATAAATTGTTTTTACTATATTACAAATCTATAGATTATCCTCTTCATTGAGCAGCAAACCCAAATTTTCCTCAGATTTACTTTACATCAATGTAAATTCCTAATAAAAGAATTTCCACACTAAGGAGGGGCAATAAAGCTCTATAGAAACACAGAACAGGAAGAGATCTGAGTTCCCAATTCCAGGCCACCACCAGCAGTGGTATCTTGCAGACGTTTCGTGTAGCCATCTCAGTGGTATCTGAATGTCATTAGATTACTTGTTCCCATTCTTCTTGTTGAAAGATTGTTTCAAAGCCTGATGGTGCTGATAGAACTTTCTTTTAAGTTTCAGCCCAAAATTTGCTCTAAAATTACATCACAATGGAGGCTTAAAACTGTCCTACGCTTGATCCATTAATCCAAAACTTCCTCTTCTGAGACTGACAGATTATGACAGCAATTTTTGCTCTAGCACCTAAGTAACTTTATCTCAGAACTTTTCTTTTAAAGGCACTCTTTACTGAAATATTGAAAGTGAATATTCACTAGCCATTATGTGTAAAGTTTAACAGTAAATGAATTATTAATGAATGCAATATCATAATTTTTTTAACTAACATGATTATTCTTCAGGTGGATTTCAGAAATATAAATCTCCTTCATAAAGCCTTTTGTGTGTCAAACTCTTAGCTGTCTTTCATTAGTGATAAGCTTCTTAAAATTGTAGTTTAACACTAAATTTTAATCTAACCTTAAGAGCATGTTGGCCAAAAAGTACAATTACTTCTAATGTAGAATGTTCAAACCCAGTTTTTGACAGAGGAGTTCATACTCTGAAGTGACATGGAAGATCAAGTTGAGCACCAAAAAGGAGCCTACACTACTAACAGCCTATACTAGACTAACAGGAGCTTTGCAAATGTATCAAGAGCTTCATATTTGAGTAATTAGTATACTTGACCATCTCAGTGAAGAACAGAAGAGTCTTACAAAAAACATTTAAAACTGTACTTCAGTAATGAAAATTAGGTTCAAGCTGACATACAGGGTTTCATAAATAAGAAATGGCTAAATCGTGCTATTACCTACAGTAAAATTAAATTGACCTGTATTACCAGTTTGTTTTCAGCTGGGGTAAAATAGCATAATATTTCTAATATTTTCTTTTAACAGCTAAGAAGCTGTTTGCAAAATAGTATTATTTCCCATGACATGAGCTGCTAGAAATTGGAGTGCAGGAGCACATGTGCAAGGAAAAAAACAATAAGGTTCTCAAAGGATCTTTGTCTGAGATTTTGTGAGAACTGTGCAATTAAGCTAAACGTTTAAATGTTCATTTACTACTACTACTACTTCTAAATGTTCATTTACTTCCACATTTTCTGTCACATTGCCCTGTGACTCTGCTGTGGGTTAGGAAGGTGTCCCTGCAGTGTCCTTCCCTCTCTGCTCAGGCACACTAGCTCGCAGTGGAAGGGCAGAATGCTGCCTTGAACTGGAGACAGATGCCTGCCATGGGGATAGCAAAGAGCTTCCAGGCTTTGCAAGAGGCCCTGGGGAGCTCTGGGAGATGCTTTCAGTGACATTTTTTTCCTGTCCCAGAGCTGGCAAATTATGTTACCTTCTAAGGAGGGAGGACCAAAGACAGGCTTTTGCTTTTTCTGTTTAGGCAGCAGAAAAGCAAAAGAAATGAAATTGCAGCTGACTCTTAAGATTATAGGGAAACCTTGTCTACTATATTTCAGGTCATTATATCTGCAAGTGGAATCATAAATCTAGCTGAAATAATTCCCGATAAAAGCAAAATTAATAGATTCATCTGAAAATCTAGAGATACTCCCTACATTTCATTCTTTAAATCAGATCATCTTTAGTTCCATTCAGTCTCAGCTAAGTGCATATGTGTACAGTGCCAATAAAACTTCAAATGGTAATTTGTAAAAAACACTTTCTATAAAAGGAATACAGTGCATGAAAGAACGATGTTTATAAAACTCTAGTAGCTCTGCCAGATGAAAACAGATTAACAATGCAGTTAAAGAAAGTAAGGAATTTTTCTAAATATGCACCAAATTATGGATTTGTATCTTTTTTTATTTTTTTTACTCTGCTGGGTCAAGTTTAGAACTACAGAAATACTGACCCCAAGTTTCTAGGTGTAACAAAAAAAGCATTTCTCTCCTCAGCCATGTGTTCTTAAAAATATTCCTGCTGAATAAGACAGTACTGCTTTTTTGACAGAAAAAAAAAAACAAACAAACTTGTGCACTTTGTCATATTTTGAATTTTCAAAATAACTTTTCTTTGACAGAACAAAATTAACAAAATGTACAAAATTTTTGTTCAAAACCATGCCAAAAAAACATCTGAAGTCCTTACAATTCACTTTTATAAGGTAGTACCTAATTGGAATTTTTAAGATCTAGCAATTTTTTGTTTTTTTTTTTCCTGAGGGAGTCATTGTGTCACGTAAAAAGGGTTACAGAGAAGGAAAAAGGTTAGAAGCTTGACTTTAATATGGTTCTCACCTTAGACTGTACTGACAAAAAAGCAAATGTGACAATTAACTAATGGTAATATTGATAACAGCTGGGCTACCTCCACTTCTACCTATCCAGCAACACTAGTTGCAAATGGCTGTTTAAAACTTCTCTTAGTGTGAAAGTGTTTTGTTCTTAAAGTTGCTGTTTTAACAAGGTGCCATCTAATTTTTACTTTGGTTTTTTCATTAGCTAAATAGGTTTAAAAATACTTCTCAATTGTTAATACTAGTCTATTCAGTAAACTGAACAGAAATAGAAAGGGTACTTTAAAATTAGTAAATCATTAACATTCATGATTTATGCATTTTTCTTTTATTCTTTATCATGATGCCCAAAATATTTTACAAGAAACTTTAAATCCTTTAAAAATTACTATTTATTTTTGTTTGCAGAAATACAGATCTAAGCAAGTATTTTGAGGGAATGCTTAAGTTGCAAGTTCTGAGTTTAATTATAAGAAAATGTGGGCCTTTCATCCTTTGTTTCTCAGTTACAAACATTTGGTCATTAAGTGTGTCATTTGATAAATATAAGATTGGGGAAGTGGATTGGTAAAACAGACTGACCTGTGTTGGTTACCCAAAGAAGGTGATGATAGTATTTCTGGTCAGGTATTTCTGATACAATCTCCTCCTTAGAAGCAATGTGATCCAGAATACCATGGATTAAGCTAAATAATATACTTTTTCCTCAGCTGCAAGCTGCAATTTTAAAGCTCTTCTTAGACTCAAAAACCTTTTTCTGTATTTTTCTAAAAGTTCCCATGTACTTTTACCAGCTGCAGGCATCAAATGGTTAAACTGCCCCTTGAGGGACTTCCCCAGTGTCTGTGTGAGGCTTCTTCCTGTTGTTTGAAGAGGACCTCATCTGCTTTTCTTTTCTGATTAGGGGTCTAGGGCAGATACCAACTACAAGAGCTGTGAGTATCTGTCTGCCCACTAGTCTTCCCCCATCATCTCTCTTCTGACCCCTGACCCGTTCCAAAGCAGAGCTCCATGCATTCCAGCCGCTCTCCATCACAATAAGGGCAACTCTCCCTCATTGCCTGCCAACGTCACCCTTCCTAAAGAGCTTTTCTAAGAACAGTAGGACTCCAGTCGTGTGAGGCACCCCACCATGTCTTCATAATCCCAGCAAGGTCATAGCCCTGGAGCTGCACATAAGACTGCTTGTGCAGGCATTTCATTCTCTACTCATTGTTCATTGCTGGTTCAGACACATAAGAAAACGTCACTGCAGATTGGCAATTATCCTTCAATTCTAATACTACTGACAACTGTATCTGTCCTCACCTTTCTTCCAAGATGCATATTTGAGAGTGAGCTTCCAAATTTATCCTGAGAACCTCTGTCTGAAGGCTCTGTTTTATTCTATTTAGACCAAAATTACACGAACAGGTCTTTCTCACCACAGCTGAAGTCTGCTACCTCGTGCTATATGAAAATTCAGAAAATAAGTGAAACTCCCTCTGAGTGGGTAAGTGTATGTCCAAACTGAAAATTCACAGAACACCACTAACAATTTCCAAATAGGGATATAGTGTCATTAATGTGTGTAAAGAGCTGGTACCACACCAGGAGGAGGGTCAGTTCCACAGCTGTTGCCCAGCATGTGCTGCTCAAACGTACAAACTCCCAAAAGTTGCAGGAGAGCATTCTCCTGACACCAGCACACCACTCTGACTCTCTTTTTTTGCTGCTGTCATGGAATTCATGTCTCCCACTGCTATTATCCTTTACAGTCCAACACTGACTATGCTCTGATTCAAATTTCTTAAACTCTGTTCCACACAAGCTATTCTGGACATGGTTTCTAAGTTAGAGACCAAAAAGTAATGGCTTGAACTAGGAAGGCTATATTTTATTTTTGTTTGCTTTGATTATAATTGGAAAAGGATCTAAGCAATATTAATTTCTCTTGTATGATGGTAAGGCACTGCTGAGGGGAACACATATAGTTTTGTATTTGGTATGGAAGAGAGATGTGGTCAGTTAGAGATTAGCCAGCAAAAGGCCAAGACCCAAACATGGTAGAACACGAGCTGCAGGCGTAGATATGTCTTTAGAGCACAAAAGACAAAGGATTTGCTTTTGATAATACCTCTTCATCTTTCAGGTACTAATTGCTAAACCAATTTTTCAAGCTTTGCTTGTAATAAACCCTGTGTTAAATACCTCTGTTATTCTGCTCTGGTAATTCAGGTAAAGTGATAAGTGTTTCATGAAAATTTTATCCTTTTATATTTGTATTTATGATATTTTGATTTTATTATTTTTAATACCAGAACTGAAAGCATAGGTAGAAAGGACCTGCTTCCTGTAACCCCAAAAGAGAGCTATTATCTGGAGCAATGTCCTTGGACAATTTCTGAATTAAAAAAAAAACAAACAAAAAACAACCAAACAAGAAACCAAAAAAACCCACGAAAACACGAACCATCAACATGAAAACTTTAGTTGAAACAACATCTGTTTTCAAGGACTTCCTCAGTCATGCTGTTTCCCTTGCAAGGTAAGCTGGTGTATTCTGACTCCCCAGGTTGTGGTACTGCAACATTAGGAAAATCCTTCGTGGTGGGCATCTGTTCTGTTTTTGTTCATACACAGGAAATATATTCTAAACTCCAGATATGAACTCATCAAGGAATTATTCCTTTAAAATTTGACAGGGAATAAATTATTTCAATATAGTTGTCACTAACTTTTTTTTTGTTTTGTAACTTGTTCCCAGAAATTCTTGCCACAAGGTGTACAATATTTGTATTGATAAATAAGAAGCATTTACTCCTTGCAAAAAAGTGAAGATTTTATTCAGATTTAGTACAAGGAGTTCAAAATAGTATGTTTTTTGAATTGTAATGATTACCATAGTTTGTTCAGCAAGTGAAAAGTACTTATGATTGAACCTAAGAACAAAATATTATTAATGATTAAGTACAAGATTTAAAAATTCTAGGTAAATTGTGGTGGTTTTAAAATGCTTAGGGTATAACCAAAACAGGGCAGGGGAAATTTTTCTACAAAACATAGCATTAAAATGCAGTCCCATTGCCTGCTACAATATGCTGCAGGAGTTCCCTATAGCATTTCCTTCCCGTGGTTATTGCTTTAGGCTTGCCATTCCAATGAAGATCTGAAAGCAGTGAGCTTTCAAATAAAAAGAAAAATTAATTCTCTGCTTTTAATCTGTAAACTTGTGTCAACACAACATGAAAAGGAATTACTAAGTAGTCCAAAATGCTCTGATACATACATTATCCATTTACATATTTTTCATAGCTGGTGTCTTTTGTTAATTTAGGAATATATATAGCAGATTATTTAACCCCACCAAGGTTCATACGTTATACATGGCAGTTTCACAAACTGAGCTTCACAGGTGTAAAATTAACATATGTTCTACACAGTGTGTTGTAAGTCAGACATTCTACTGGGACAATCCATTTGCAACCTTTATGTCAAAAAATACAAGGTAAACCATATTAGCAGTCATATTGTAGTAATTTTTTTTTTCAATTCTTCTTTAATTCACCAAGACACTCCTGCTCTGCTATTGCAGGAGCTTTTTAGCTTTGTTTTTTGGTTTCATATTTGACATTCCTCTCAGGAACTGACTTAATGCTGAATGTGTTTTTCAGTGATAGAGAGATTGCTCCCTTGAGCCAGCACAAATGAAACCTGAAAACTAGAAATATATTGAACTATCCAAAAGTACTTTTGACTAGTCAGCATGCTGAGTACTCCTCTAATACCTTACTGTACATTCTCTTGCAGTCTGCTGCAATAAACTGGGCTTGAATGGTTTATGCTCAGTCAGAAGTTTTGCTGCTGCCTATCAATAGCAGTGCATGAACTTCTATATTATGTCATCGTATAGGCATATTGTAATGTAACACATCCTAATGTTAAAGGCATGCAGTAATAACAAGCTGCTGCAATGAAGACCGGGAAACTGCCTACATGGGTATAGCCTGACAGGTGCAAGCTTACTTTGCCCAGCCTTAAACTGATGGGACAAGAGGCAGCTATAGTCAGGAAACCCCATAAATGTGTTAGTATGGAGACTGCAGCAGCAGTTCTGCAAATCAGAACCAGCTTTTGCCCATCACGACTGAAGTGAGGCAAATCAAACTTAGCTCTGTAAACATGTTGCTGTCATTACTGTCTACATGTAGCTATTTTCATTATTTGGATAAAGCCCACATTTTTTGTTCATGTGTGCCTATTTCCTTATTCCTTGGTTTAAATCAGATTCCTGGTGAAAATAACTTCACAACTTCATATTGATTTCACTTAAAGTTTGTATTTTAAAGTCTTTGGAGCCTTGTAAATTACTTTCTGTAAAATGAATGCAAAATAGTTGGAGCTTCTTTCCAACATCATAATGTTCGCTTCCTTTTTGCATCATCTCTTGCACAGTAAGGAATCAAAAAAATTGACTAAGATGCCAAGAGAAATCCTTCATAAATGCCTTCCAAGATATTCACTGTAAGAAATACAATTTGCAAAGTTACAGTATGAACAAAATTTTAACCACTTTTCCATGCATGTTTTCTTTCTTCCGTTTTGTACATGTCAGTCTACAGCAGGAACATAAATGAGAAGATTTGGAAATATTTACATTGAATTCCTTGTAAAAAGTGGTGCAGGCTAACATGTTACATTCTCATAAGAAAGATTCATGAATGTGACTTTTTAAAATTCCATTTTGTTCATCTGTAGGATGCAGTCATGGAATTTTCCTTACAGTAAAACATCATGTTAGCAATTCTTGCTGTCTATTAGTTACTTTTAATTCCTCTCACTTCCACTCTGCCAACCCTTTCGAACAGGGGAACAAACCAGCATATTTCTGTGACCCTAATACTTTCTGCTCTACGTCTCCTTCTTTCTGCCACCTATACAAAAATTTCTCTTTTATTCTTAAAGGCACCACTTGTCCCAGTACTGTTGTCATCTATCATTTCTCAGACCAAGCTAAAGCTTTTTCTCTCTCTTCAGTTTCTTTCTCTTGCTTTTCCACACATTATAATAATAGTTTCAGCAAAAGCAGAGTAAAAACTCAGCAACTTTTGTCAGGGTCTTTTGTTTAACACAATGTCCTTTTGACGTTTCCCTCTATACTCCTACCTTTTGTCAGTGCCTTCTCAATGGTCTATTCTTCACCCATAAGGAGCCAAAGACTGTACCTTTCCCCCTACTCATTATTTGCCCCAATCTGTTTCAGTGTCAGAGATTCACAAACCTTACTCTTCCATTCACTTAAATTTGGTAAGTTCTGCATTTTTCTGCCCTATTTTTCTATCACCCTGAAATTTCCAAAAGCCCAACTCATCTTTTTTTGTTCCAGTCATTCATTCTTTGCCTCCAAAAATGTAAGCATTGCTCTAATATACTTCCCACTCACTCAGGTTTGTAATTTGGCTCTCAGACATAATTCTACTCTCACTTTGAGATGAGAGTCCGGAACAGATTCCAGTCTTTCAGGGACAAAGTAGTGTATTATCAGAGAGGTGATAAATGAGCAAGAGTTGCACATTACCAACTGGCAGGGGATAAACCCATCAAAAATATAGCAAACAAAATTTGCTAAGGCAGCTCTTTCCAGTTCCCAGATGTTTTGAGTTCCTCACTCAGTGGTAGTTCGTCACCCTTGCTGGTTGCAGGGACATTGTCTCCAAGAGTGACAGTTTCCTGCAAAAAACTCAGTCAATCCCTTTTTCCTCATTTTAACCACAGGCTGCAAGCTGACTATAATGGTCCCTCTTTCTTCTTATGCAAGAAATTCCAGTTTCTAGTACTCTTCCACTCATTTCACATTAAATCTAGAAGCCAATTTTTGGTACCAAGTTTGCTGGCATAAAAATAAATTAATTGGGTAAAAGTAAATTGAATTCAAGTCCAGCAAAGAGCAAGGCCAGATAAGAGAATTGTGGTCGCAGAGGCTCTCTTTGCAGAACTGGATATTGTTCAACCAAACTCTTTGCAGAAAACTCTTTGTAGAATTTTGGTTGCAGATAGACGCCTGTTGGATTCAGCAGAATCTTTGAAAGTTTTTATAGCATACTTGAATGTAGAAATTATTTAATCCTGAATACACATTTCAAATCTGCTCAGCTGTTTTAGAATAATTTTTTAAGTAAAAGTTTGCTCTCTATTCCTATGTTGCATATGTATAGGTTTATATTCTGCGATTATCATAGGTAATCAAGTCAGTTGGAATAAAATGCTAATTATGTTGGGACACAGCTGTACTATTTGTATATACACAGAAAATTGAATTTATATTTCATCTATAGAAAATTCTCAGTACTACAAAATATCTTACACTAAACACATTTATTAGAAATCAGAAATAAAATAATAATCAATTCCATTAATTCCAGCTGTAGCTCAGAGAGAAAATTTTGCAAAGTTAAAAAAACTCCTTTTAACACCAGAGCACTCCTTATTGTGTTGCATAGATTCCCCATAATCATGCTCTCGTTTACAGGCCTAACATCACTGATTTCATTAGAAAAGTCATCCCTTATTGAATGACAGGAGATAAACCCATCAATAGGTGTAAAAGACAAATAAGAACTGTTTGAAGAGTAATGTTATCCTATTTCTATCAGGAATTGTGAGCAAATGACCAAGAGTTTATCATATTTACAAAGACAGTGACTATTTGGAAGTAGATTTTTAAAAATTCTTCTTTTAATGTCATCTCTTTAATCTGTAGCTGCCACAGCAAATTTGACTTTTTATAAATTATAGGTTTTATCAAGAATATGGTAAAACATTTTACCAAGTTATCTCACTCACATCAGTGACATGAAACTAGAAGGCTGGAAATTCTTTTCCCCTCTCATTTCCAAAGCACGTTGGTATTTGCAGTCACAAATAGATGGTGCCTTTACTCCTCTTGCCCTTCCCCTGCACAACAATGGATATATATGTATATAACCATATATAACATAGCATGCATGTACTTAAGACAAGCAATTTACTTTGTCTTCTTTTTTTCAATGTGTTTTATTTTATGTTCCAAACATTTTTGCCTATATACTATGGGAGGTGATCAGTTTAAATGTACAGGATAACATTACAAAAAAGTAAAAGCAAAGGTTCAGATGTAACAGCTAAATAAAGATGTGGATAATTTTTAAGGGATTTTTTTTTCTTACATTCCATTTTAAATATTCTGATAGATTTTTATCCAGGCAGTTCCAAAAAATATTTAATTAGCTGTTTAACATTTCCCCAAAGATTTCTCTGTAAGTAAGACAGGCTCAACACCCTCCATCCCACCTCCATTACCAACCTCCCTTTCCCTGGGGACCAAAACAAGTCTTCTTTACCACCAATTATATTGGGCTTCTCATATGGAACTTCTATACTAGGAATTCATACCTCTTGCCTTTTCCTAATGAATCAATGTTTTGTTGTGAAGTCATTATCGTCTTGATGCCTATTTTTGACCACATTCTCATGTTCCTCATATATTCACTTTAAATTACAGTTGTTCACCATTCTAACTGTTGCATACCTGTAATTCTCTTCAAACTGCACATCCAGGGCTGTCCTGGTATTCTCTGATACTCAGGCCATCTTTGCAAGCAAGGTATATAACTGATTTGCCTCAAGCTTAAGAACATGGCTTTAGAAATTTTATCTCCTACTACACATCCTTTTCAGAATTTTCATCATTTTTTTGTTAGTCATTGAGTCCCACTGTCTCTTTGTCTTTGTATAGACTTTAGTGTCCTGTGGAGGGAGGGAGTATACACATGAACCAATATTTATGCAAAATTTTATCTATGGGCCCTTCTATAATCTGCCAACTGAGACAGAACTAAGACAGGAGTAACCAACACAAGTATCTATGTAAAATTTGATAAGAACATGACTTCTAGGGTGTCAATCAAACTTACATTAATAGACTCATATGTTTTTTACCAAAAAAAAATCCAGGAATCTCTACTGTAGAGTTAGGGTGCATTATATTTGAGGAATTGGTAGTAAGAGACACAAATGTGGGCCAGACTCTGCTAGTGGTTTGGATGGTAGTTTCAGTGAAAGCTATGATTGATTTGTATTGGGAGGGGCTGGCTGTTGGTATTTTAGATATTGCTCCCATAATCTATCTCTTACTCTCTTTCTCTTCCCTTCCCTCTTCTTCTTATTTTATTCTACCTCCCTCTCTACCTCACAATTACTGCTAAATAAAATCCATTCTATTGACTTCAGCATATGATCTTATTTGCACTTTAATTCAAGAAGAGGCATCTCTCTAATAATCATAATAATCAGATCTTAAGACTATCTTGATACATTCTGTAAGAATTTGAATGTAATAAAATTTTAATTACCAAAGCCTTCACATGTTCACAAGAAAGATATTTTAGAAGTGTGAGGCAGGGTCGCCTAAGAGTGCAATTTATTGTAAAGGGCCTGTATTTCATACCCCCACTCTACTTCTTTAGAAGTAGCATTTCTGTTCTGAAATGCCATGAAGCTGAAAAATTGTACTATTTGATACATACCAGTAATGCAGTTATCTTACAAAACCTAAATAACAAGTTACAAAGTAGCAAATACTAGAAGAGATTGGATTAGTAAATCATCTCATTTACAAAAAAAGTATTCCTTATTGTCTTCCAGAAGACACTAGATTTTGCTTTCATATAACACTTACCTAATATACATATATGTTCATATAGTCCCTTTGAAGTTATATACAGTGTTATATATATAAATAGCATTATGCAGAGTGAGTGTCTTTTATTTTTATATGTAATACTACAGAGAAAAAAAGTATAACTCTGAGGATAGGTCTGATTCAATTCTGAAGCTATATGTCTTATACAGAAAGATAATGTTTATGCATAAATTAAACACTATCAAAGCTGTAGTTTTGGTACTCTTCATGGGAACTGTAAAATGGATGAAAAAATATAGTCAGAAAAGTTACAAAAAAAGAAAAGAACAATTTCCTGAAAAATAGGAATCTTTCTTTCAAGTTACCTGTGTAGGAGGTGTGGACAGCAACATAAAGTGTTTTATGACATGTGCTTGAACATCAAAAGCTTAAAAGAGTAATTGGACTCCTTATGTAAATTTTGTAAGATCCTTTTGCCTCTCTGTCTCCAATCTTCCTATTGCACTTATATCTCTTGGTGATCGTGGCTTTACTCCCCACTCCATTACACTGTGTGCTACAAGGACTTCAGATGATTCCTTATGTGCTTGAAGTTTCAAACAGTATTTTATTTTATGGACAGATAGAAAAGTGGGGGGAAATATAAACAAACATAGGTGAACATCATTGCTATATTTGTTCAATTTGTTCTCTTAATCTACTTAACAAGTAGAATACATATGAAAGTAGATTTAAGTCTTATTTTCTAAATAATGACTTCTAAAGTATTTCAGGGAAAAAAAATCCTAATTTTTTCAGCCCAGGCATAACAATTGACTGATTTCACTATCTCTATATGCAGTTCTTTCCAGGAAGGCATGAGGTTTTCAAGATGGGTACTTTTTTTTTTTTTTTTGCTACTAACAATTAAAAGGCACAGATACACACATATACATGTAAATCTTTTTTGCAAAAGAAAAAAAAAGGTCAAATTGTAGAAGAGACATAGTTAGCCTTAGATTCTGTTACTGCCTGGATAATGTCTTACAAGAGGATACAGTGACTATCTATTCTGTATTGAAAGTGAAGAGGTGAAAATAACTCTGCATCCAAATTCTGTCAGTTACCTGAAGATGAATGAGCTGAGAGACTGAGAATCCCTTCCTGCAGTGCCATTCAATTTAGAGCAGTGGAAGGTTTCATTGAAACTATAACAGGTTTTAGAAAGTCTACAGAATTGTGACTTTGTTGACATCCTTTTATATTCAGTGAGGAATATTCATGTCTGAAGTTATGTGTTACTGATTACTGTGTGTATGGTGTTATCTGTCTGACAGATACTCACAGAAGCCAGGCAGAAATCCCAAGGAAATGCCATTTTTTTTATTTAATTAACAATTTTTATTATGTCTTGTAGCTGTCTTGTAACCAACGTTGTCCCCATAAGGACTTTTTGCCTGCTCAAAGAAACAAAATTTTACATTATTTATATATATTTGACTGAAGCCCCTGTCCCTTGAGTCCTTGTATGTGAATACATTTCTGTACCCACATGCCCAGATTTATCCCACAGCTTCTGGGTTTTGGCCAGAAATGTTCCCATTCATGGAGGTTGCAAAGATATTTTTAATAGTATGTGCCACAGATTTGGCATCATTTTAATTTTAGAATTCTGTAATTTCCAGTATAAAGATTGCAGTACACGTACACATGCATTCAGTGACACAAAGGTGCTTCACACTGTATCCAGACCTTATGAACACCCCAGACTGTAAATTAAATAATTTAATATTTGAATTTTAGACTGGGCAATATTTTCTTTGGTTAGGACAGCAGTTTTCTTGATTAATGTTTTTAATTTTAAGCAATGTCTAATACATACAATAATAAAAGTGACAATTCAGCTTATAATGAGTTAAGGATGTTTCTGAGAATACACAAGAGGTTTTTAAGAGACTTCCAAAGTTTATTTTTACAGAACAGAAGCCCACAAATTAATTCAAATACTTTTTTTTTTTTTGTATTTTACTATGTTTGTGTATCTCTAGCTTTAATAATCTCAACATTGCATTATGAATAGTGCTTGTGCTTTCAAGGCTGTGTTCCAGTTAAAACAGTAAAATAACATAGAATAGTAAAATAATATTTGCAATCGGCTGCAGTGATAACTAGGAGGAAAGTAACACATACAAGATTGTTAATGGTACAGTTTCATGGAAATTAATAACAAAAATACAAAAGAATGAAAGACTGTAACTGTCCTATATGTACACACCACTGTTTTTAATAACTCGCACAACTTTGATGGATGTCAACAGTGCTGCTCTTCATACACAGGCTCCAAAGGTCCCATTTGGACATGGTTTACACCTTTCTCTATTGACCCACTTTTTCTGACACTGGGAGAGGAGGAGCAGCCAGGATCCTTCTCACTCTTTTGCATTGGCCTTAACAGATGTGGAGGATCTCTGTTTTGTGAGGTGGAGCGTGGCATTGTCCTTAAGCTTTCATCCCAGCATCTGTGTCTGTCCAATGCCAAGTGGGTGAAACAAATCTCCTGCAGTACAAATAAGTTTCTTAAAAACAGCTGTCCAATAAAATTGTCCTGTTTAGTACTGTTAGGTTTACCAAAACAGCTTTTCAGATCTTAGACCTTTTCATCAGGGTTCACAGATTCAGGAAACAATAGCCTGTGTCAGTGGAGATTGTACCTTGTGGAAATAAATGTATTTAACGTGGGGTGGATGGCAGCCTTGATGGTCATGAAGAAGTAAACATATATAGATACCCACTGTGTTTTTTCTATTCTCTTTGGCTGACTTCCACTGATGTAGCTGAGTGATATTTTCCAGGCTATATAAAAAGAGATTTTTTTGTGTTGGCCTCCTGGCTGAAATGATGAAACATAAAGGCTGTGGAAGCCTGATGGATGTGGAACAGCTGGTGGGCTGCTACTGGGCTCTGAAACGAAGTCTGAAAATGCAATTGGTGCTATGGTTAAAAGTGAAAAGATGAATAAATTTTTCTGCTTTAGACAGATGTATAGAAATCTGCACAATGTAAATGTGCTGATTCAAACACTTTTGAGAAATATATAGAGATGATTTAGTGGAGTGGAACATTAGAATTAAGTATTTTCTGGTAAATAGAACTGGCATCTAACATAGAAAGGGAGTGGTATGTTAAAAGAACTATAATATTTTTGCTTTTAAAATATCTGGTATCTGAGCTAGCCTGTGCTGCAAATAACTGAGGTATGCAGATCTTGCCAGAAAAAAAATACAAAGCAAGTTACTGGGAAAGAAATGGAGAGCGGAAAGTGAAAAACTTGATATGAAGAGGACAGAAGGTGGAAGTCTGTGATGCAGCAAAGGAGTGGTGAGAGAAAATGAGGAAAAGCCACAAAATAAAGAAGGGAAATGCTGTCATCAACAAGCAGAGCACAAAACCCAAGAAAAGGCAGCATTTAAATTGCCTAGATACAAATAACACATTACTGTCTGTTGGTTTCTCTAACAAGAGAACAGTTTTCCTGGGAGGCTGATTTCATAAAGAAAAGAAAGTCAGAGTATGTTTTGAATGAATGCCCTAAAAATGGAAAGCTTGAATAGCTTTAAGAGCAATAAAAATTATTTATGAAGCAAGTGGGGCAAAGGTAAGACTTCTTTTTTTAAGGGGGCAAAGTTGGCAGACAAAAACATAGAGAAAAAATATTACTTAGGGAGTAATGGATCATGCAAGAAATAAAGACAAAATTACATAATTTTATCTCAGATTTATTCTGAGACTACTTTAGAATATTCAAATTCAACAGGAAGATTAGAAATATGGAATTTGTGACTAAGAATTTCTTTTGAAAAATTTAATCCAGTAGGTAAAATCAAAATGTAGATGTAACTGCATCTTTGATTCAGTGAAGTAATTCCATGACTTGCACACCAGTTTCCTACAGACAAATTGAACTTTGATTGGTTTTTTAAAGGTTTTATTGGTCCATAATGTCCCATTTCACTGGACAAACAGAAAGACTTTCTAGGAGCAACCTCTAAAGTGGGATTGAACCTTAAAGCATGACAATGGATTAAGGATTCCCAAAAATTATTTCTCGTCTCTGGATTCTGTGTGTGACACAATCATGATACATCTTGAGAGGGCATAGATAGCATCTCTTCTGTCTTGGTGTCTGAGTTCATGAGACATTTAGAAATGTCTTAGTTTGAAAACTCTAGGTTCTCATCAAACTGGTTAAGAGTAGCCAAGAAGTTCAAAAGTTCCTTTGTGTACACTATAAGTATAAAGCCAGTACAATCAAAAAAACCTAATTTCCTGTAATTTGTTTAGTCATTTATGTAGGGTTTAAAAAAAAACTCACCATAAAGAAAATAGAAGATTAAAAAAAAAGGGGGGGGGGTATATTTGAGCACATTTGCACATTTATGTATTTCTTGTTTACTTAATGGAAAAAATCAGACTGGAGCTTGAACCATGTCTGTCCTGTGCATATGGTGTTAACAGCAAATATTTTACTTAGAAGTCTTACATTTAATTTTAAAAATAAATTCTAATATATTGCATTCCCAGCTTTCTAGCTTCATCGGTGTCATGTAGCTGAAATAACACAGTAACTACTAGATATGTATTTTAGAAATTATCTAAAGCATGGTTTATATAATCTTTATACAGTGCTGGAAATTAAAATCAAAATAAGGTAAATTTTATGAATATGTAGAAAATTATCCTTATGTTTCTTGTACATGTCCTTAAACTGACTTTACTAGTAAAATTTTTGCAGTGAATGCTTATATTCATATTGCATAGTTCCCTTTTAAATATATATTCTGTTCTATAATGCTGATATATAATACTGGGCAGTTATAGTACCGAGTGGAACTGGTTTTAAATATCATTTAAACTTGCTTTGAACGATCGGCCAGCAGGCAAACGGCGCTCGCCGGTGTCAGCAGCCCAGCCAAGGCGCAGCTGGAAGAGGAGCGCTCAGTCTTGGCTCCGAGCGGAGCCGCGGCCGCGCACTCGGGGCTGTGGCGGCGGGGCCGGGGGAGCCCGGCCGGGCTCTCTGCGTTCCCGGCCGCTCACTCGCCTGTGGCAAGGCTCCGGACATCCCTGTGGCTCTTAAGGTCCGGGTGCTTTCCCAGCAAGCAGGGGGAGAGCGGCGGGACCCACACCTGGGATCCCTCCGATGGCCCCGCAGCCACGGGCCGCTCCTCACCGGGCCGAGCCCTTGGTCCCAAGCTCTGTCCTGGACCACGCGTGCCTCCTTGCATTGTTCTTTTGAAATCATAGGTGCTTGCTTGCACTTTTAGATGCCGGGTCACTTTTCTCTATCCAAAATTCACATAACTGCGGGGCTTTTGTAGACTGGATTGCTCAAATTCCTGCAAAAAACTTTGGACTCTGGCGATTACATTACTCAGTCCCACATTTTCCCTCAAGGTTACTGGAGGTGCAGAGAGACAACTGCAGGGAATGCTTCCTCAATGTTTGCAGGAGAGAGCTGGGCACGGTAAGTTGATAAATTAATAAGTGATGAGAGGAGACTTGCTGTGCTCCAGGAGGGTACCAGCTGGAGAGTGAAGGCTCCTTGCAGCTGTAGGCTCCTCTCAGCAGCCCATCATGCTATACGGGACACTGCAGAGACACGAGGCACTCAGGTAAGGGATTTTATGTCCTGAAATGTCTTAGAAGACTGAACTGAGGACAACCCTCAAAGCCCTTTGAGCATTTCCGGAGGGAAATGTTTCTAGGTATGAAAAAATATATAATACCAAGTAGTGGTGAAAACAAATGTGTTTTTTCAAAAGAGTCATAATAATGATTTGAGTGTATATGAATTGCAGCCAGTTTAAACATAGGCGAACAGATTGAACTTTTATTGTTGTGAATACAGAGAAACATATTCTCATTTATATTCTTTGATTGAAAATCATTATTACTTTGCGTGTAATTGCCATAATTTATCACATTGTTGAAATTTTCCAGTAATATGGTCCTATTTGTCTACAGTTACACTCTAATTGCGCATAATTAATTATTCACTTTGCTCAATTGCTAATTGCCTTTTAACATACGCTTAAATATAAACATAAAAATACCACTTCAAAGAGAATAGAAACATAGTTTGTTAAACTTTTTATATCTATTATAATTGTGGCTTCATGGAGTGGAGGATTGGTAAAAGTGTTAAAACAGTAGATCATGACCTAGTAAATTATGAAGGCTTTTTGGACATGGAAGTAAACAATCACCACAAGGGTGAGGGAAAAAGGTTGAGGTAGTGAGTGCCTTCCTCACATGAGTCTTTAGCAGAGAGACCAGGGCAATCCGTTCCTTGAGCTGATCGGGGAACAGGGGCAGGGAGCACAACAGACCCCCTGCAACACAGGAGGAAGTGGATGTACACCTGCTGTGTCACTTAGGCATTCACAAATCTATGGGGCCGTGTGGGATTCACCTGAGAGTACTTACAGGGCTGGTGGAAGAGCTCACCAAAACACTCTCCATCATTTGTCATTAGTCCTGGTTATCTGGGGAGGTCCCAAAATGACTGGGGGTTGGCCAGTGTGATGCCCATCTACAAGAAGGGCTGTAAGGAGGATCCAGGGAGTTGCAAGCCCATCAGCTCCACTCCAGTGCCAGGGGATGCTGTGGAGCAGAGAGCAATCACATGGCATGCACAGGGCACCCAGGGGATTAGGCACGGCTAGCCAGCATGAGTTTAGGAAAGGCAGGTCCTGCCTGACCAAACTGATCTCTCTTTATGACCAGGGAAAGACTGGAGGTAGCAAGGTGGGATTCAATCTCTTCTCCCAGGCAACCAATGACAGGACAAAAGGGAATGGCCTAAAGCTGTGCCAGAGGAGGTTAGGACTGAACCTCAGGAAGAATTTCTTCACTGAAATGTTGGTTAAACATTGAAATGGGCTGCCAAGGGAGGCGGTGGTGTCAACATCCCTGGAGGTGTTCAAGAAACCACTGGGTGTGGCACTAAATTTTAGGGTTTACTGGTGTTTGGTCAAATGATCTTAGAGGCCTTTTACAACCTTAATGAATCTTTGATTCTATAAATTCCCATGCTTGGTTTCTATACACTTGAGTGTAGTTCAGAGCTATGTAACCAGGTAAATTATAGTGTATGAGGTGACAGCTTATCAGAGGAATAAACAAAAAATCTGGTTGAAAATATCAAAAATCTTATTCTATCCTCTCTGCAAATACAGTCTTTATTGTCCTGAGGCTGAAGAGGGAAGGCCCCAACTCTGGCACACCACCAGTTGTTGCAGCACTATCAGAGCCATGGTGTTTCCCTTTCTGGTGAAGGAATTTTGTATGACTGTAGAGAAAGTGAAACACTTAATACTTCCTCAGTGCATCAATGGGCAAAAATAAGAATATATGATATAGCTCAAAATTACATCTTTAAATGCAATTTATAAAACTATGCTTAGAAACAACCCAGTAATAGTCTAAGCAGAAGAAAATCTTAGCATCAAAGTAAAAATCATTTTCCCGAATTCAGCTGTCTTTAGAAGTATCTCAAAATCAAGTAGTTATTAAAATCCAATGTATGCCTGTTAGTCCTGGTGCATATTTAGGTGTATAAAAATATATGTATATGCATGTATGTGTACATTTCTAGACTGGCAATCAGGAATAAATGTGAGAGTCTACCCAATCTAGAATTAGTATGCTGCACATCAGTAATTAGTTTGCATTACTCGCATGTCTCAGATATTAATAAGGCTGTTGCAAGAGAACTATTTGACAAATTTGGGTGGGTTAATTAGCTGAAAAATACAATATCCATGTATATGTATTTTATTATGATTATTTTGAGAACAATACTCACTGAAGAACAGAGTTTAATGGATTTTAAAAGGGACATGAGCAAACTAACTCAAAGATGGTTGCAGCTCACTTAGGATTCAGAATGCCATCCCATTTTCATTCTCAGTATGAATTGAATTTGTATTGTACAGTACATAAATGATTTTCCTCGACTTTTTAAAAGGCAATATGTATTAATATTTTAAACTGAAGTAATTGCTTCTTGTTCAGCAGTGGGTTTCATTTATGAGTGTTTATCCCTAGCAAATGGAAAGTATGGTTAATCTAAGTTAAAAATGGATTCTTTAAATAGCTCTAATTGCGTTCTGTTTATATTTGTATGTTTTAGACTCTTAAGATTTAATCAGTAGCAGTTCTAACAAACCATAATGTTTATTAGCTGGTTTTAAATTATTCTTATGGATGATAGTTCAGTGAGAAAATAAATGATGATTTGCGTACTATAATGCATGGTAAATAAAAGATGGACCTGCACAGAAAAGAGAAATTACATATTATATCACTTGATTTTTATATTAGAAATGCAGACAGAATGGAAGAAAACTTGAAACAGGAAAGGGAACCGCTTCTATTTCTAATTTCACTTATACAGATTGTTTGTAATTTTTGCGTGTTTGTTTGGTTGAATCAAAACTTTGGAGTGTTACTGTTCTTTTAACTTTATTTTGCATCAATCAAAACAAAACTTTTTCTAAATGCTACCAATTTTACACTTCCAAATCATACCTTCTATGAGGACCAGGTACAAAATTATTTCTGAAGCCTCTATTTTGTCTTGCCTAAACACCATGCAAGTAAAGAAATGAACTAATAGAAAACCAGAAAGTTTTTTTGCAATGAAAAGTTCATATCAATAGAAAGACATAGCGCAGAGTATATAACAAAATAAAGTGATAATCTGAAATCCTTTAATTACACCTGTCTAGATAATGCATAAGGACAAACTGAAAACTACTTATCTTAGGTCTAATATTATATTATTTTTAATGAGATCACTTGTTTAAAATATATCATCAAAATATTTTACATCAAATACTCTGAAATGCAGTACTAAAATATATTAAATGTTGAAAAGTATCAGTTCTTTTAAGTAAAAAGTAACGAATCCAAAATAAAAGTGTGTCTGGATTATATTGGTGTTATGTATCTCTAGGCATTCGGGGTAGTTCTGCTGTTCAGGGCAACCAAAACCTGGTTACTTAAAGACATGGAGCCAAATTCCCTGGCTGGATTTGTAATGTTCTTGTGATTTCTGGAAACAGGTTAGAAAGAGGCTATATCAGAACACGTTTGCCTGGAAGCGCTCCAAAAGGTTGGTCTGTTCAGGATTATCAAAATACCCTGCCAAGAAATGTCTGACGTAGTGTGTGTGATCCCAGGAAGATGGGGATGAGTGGGCAGGGTGTGCCAGCTCCAGATTATCTGAATTCTTCCATAACAGGAGTTGTCAGCAGTCAGCAGAGTAGTATTTGCCTCAGTAAAATATGATTTAATTGATACAGCTGAATATTTGTTTAATGTTTTCAACTGATCTTCTGTGGACAAAAAGTCTTACAGTCACATTATGCATTTGTGGATTTCTCTCCATTTCTCTCCCATCTCCTCACTAACTTTAAAACATGAATGATTCAACTAAATTTGACAGGGGCTAGAGGTCTCAAAAATATTTACATTCTTACAAGCCCCAGGAAAAAAGAACACATATAACCTCTGAGTGCCCCTTTAGACAGAAAATAGGCAACAGGAGATTAATCCCAGTTAGACACTGGAGAATCCATTTAGGGGAAAAAGAACAGTACAAACCTCCTAACTGCAAGAAAACCTTCAATTTTCACTATTTTTAAACAGCTAAATCAACAAGTCATAATCACATGAAAAACTGATTTTATTTTCTGGTAGACTAGATAGAGTTAGTGTTTTATGAACATTTAGAGGAAAATAATACCTCTGAATTGGTTGAAAAATGGGATGTTTAATTCTAACCTTTTCACTGGCGATATTGAATGCATTCTTTGAAATACAGTTTTACAATCTGTAGACCTATACTATTTCTGTTGCATTTAGAGTGTATTAGTTCATTAAATGGAATAGCACTCTTCTCCTTGTTAAGCTTATTTGATTGAAAAAATAAACAAGGTTTAATAAAATCTAACTTTGAATTAGTTGATTAAAGCCAAGTCTCTTAAAATATGTGATTTCCCTCTGTGGTTCAGGTAATCTTTTCTTATCTGATCTAGCATTGTTCAAAACCTTATGGAGATTTTCAAGTTACCACTAGAATATAAAATTAATTTACACAAATCTATTTTACTTTAATTTCTCAGAATAAAATTGTAATGTTCTGATTGTAAAGTAAAGGTTTGCCTTTGTGTATATGAATATTTTTGGGTTTCTTACTGGAAGTTAACCATGGCATTCTCGTGAATTCTCTGCTATAAAAAGAAGTGCTGCCAGAAGATTAAATAATGTAGTTTTAGATATTTAGGTCTTACTTATTCTCAATCACAGAAAATATTAATAAAAGGTGGTATTACAAAAACAATTAGACTGTGTCCTTTTCCACTGTAAAGAGAGATTTTTGCTTACAATGAAGAGAAAAATTCAGACAGGATTCCCTCACTAAGATGACAGTGGTTGTAGAGCTGGAAGAGCTCAGCTTTGCTCCTGTAAATAAATAGTCATGGAAGACTAAGACATTATATATGCTTCTTAAATTTAGCTTTGAATCTTGTTGCCAGCTATGTTGACGCCATCACCTCTCAAATCTGAAAGCCTCAACCTTGTCCAAACATGATTTTAGAAATTTATTCATCCTTAATACGTCAGAATTTTGGTTTTTTTAAATTTGCATTATAATAAAAGTAAAAACTCTTCAACTTTAATGACATACATGAAATGCCAAAGGTTTGGCCCACAGAAAACAGCACCCCCTGCCCAGGGAGACTCTGGCCAATAAATTGCTGGAGCCTAACCCAGTCATCTGGAAAAAGTAATTCTGCCCTATTAATGCCCAATACCGGAAGAACTTTGGGCTAGGTCAGGTGTTGGTCTAAAACATTGTACCTGATTTTATATTGTTTTTCATGGTCAATATCTCAAAGTCTGTTGCTTTTCATTTTGCTTTCCAAATAACTCTAATGACATATATTCCAAATCTCATTGCAGAAGGTGAAATAAGGAGTGCAAGCCTACTGGGAATGCCTTAAAAACCAGCTATCCATTATTTGAGAGAAATAAATGTTAGAACTGTTGCGCATTGTATAAATAGTTAGTATCCTGATAAATAGGGAAGGATGGTTGCCTCAGTGGGTGTTTGGTTATACTTGAGGAAAGAGAGTTTAGCACCATTTTAGTCCTTGCCAGATGGTTCCCTCAATCACTGTCCTCTTTTATGGTTTTGACAGACAATTTCATTCTCTAGAAATTTTCTGTTTGGCATCAGGTCAGATTTCCTGGTTGTTTCCCAACACAGGCAAGGTGCAGTTTTCAAAGACTTAAAGGAGGACTGAAAATCACTTTGGATTTATTCTTATTTATTCATAAAAAATGTTATAAAGGATTAAGATTAAAAATGGTAACTCTGGGGAGACATGTATGGGAAGCAGGAAACTTCTTGAATCTTCTGAAAATGTTGTGGGATGTCACTGCACATATGTTGTGGGAGGCATGATAGTACCCTCATGAAAAAAGGAGAGGTGGCAAAGAATTTGCAGTAGTAGTGTATGCCATTCAGCTTAATTTCTGTAAAGATCATAAAAATGTAAAGCAAACAGTACAACATTCTTCTGTCTCTATGTACTTACATTTAATACGAATGGAATCTTACCTCTACAGAGCCTTTTTTTAAAATTACGATTGCATTGTTCCCCTTTAGATTTAAGTTTTGAAACAAATTCTGTGTACCCAAGGTTATATTTTTAAGTGTGTCCTCCATGCCATTGCCCCTAATGACCGATGCTCATGGATTCTATATTGACTCACATGATGACACTTTACCACACTGCTGTGTTTCTTCGACCCACCTTGGAACTTACATTAGCTCACTATAGATTTTGCACAGAAGTTCAAATAGATTTAAATTTATTCATACGCCCTATGATTCTGGGGATGTTTTCCTCTTTTTGTTTTGCAAACATGACATTTGCTTTCAAGTCCCCCAGCTTGAATAGATTTTGCAATTCAAGAAAAGCAGTGAGGAAAACATGACTGTACTCCTTACCAGTTCTTTCTGATGGTCTTTGTTCTGTTCATTCTGTTTTTTCTGTGTTATAGAATCAAATCCTTCATCACCAAGATTAGAAATAACTAAAACATCCTCATTTTGACTGGACAGATATTGCTATGCCAGAGTTATTTACCTTTTTAAATAGTTAATTGCATACAGTTAATATTCCTTGCCATATTTGTCTGAATTAATAAAATTGTGAATGAAAAATGTTACTAGACAAAGACTTATTTTCAGCATTTTAGAAAGCTGTTCATATAGTGCATTGATAACATCTCAGTAGGTGAGGGTCCCATGTGATTCCACCATTCAAGAGAACTTCTTTCATATGTGATTAATTCCAAGATCCATTTAATCCACCACATTATGGTGGTCAATTTGGGGCATCTGTGCTGATGAAAATTACTTTTGATTGTACTTAAATGGCTTTTACATGCAGTACTCCATGCTAGTTTACTCTCAAGTTCAAAGTGAGATAAAATAGAGGCCATTTTCTGGAATGGACTTTTTTTTTTTTCCTTTTTTCTGCTGCTAATCAGAATTTGTATCTCATATCAAATTAGCTGGTTTGCAATGTGTGATTTAGAAATATTCCTAGATAATTCTGGGTGTTTTTCCTTTAAAAATTAAATCAGTGGCTATTTATCATCACTTTTTCTATGGTACATTTTAACATTAATCTCTGCATTACTAAACAAATGATCCATCATTACATGTTGGCTCAAATAAGCATGTACATGTGCAGAAAAACAGATGCACTGGCCAGAGAATTTAGTAGGTTCTCTTTTAGAAATGGACTGCATGAAGAGTCTTTTCTTTAAAGCCATTGTGTTTTAGAGATTTTGCCTTATTCCTCACTTCCTATACTCTAAAATTTCCCTTTCAACTGATTTTTCGTGTTCTGGCCATCTGGGTGTGAACTGAATTGCTCTCTCGGCCAAGAGACATGTTGTAAAATGACTCTGTAAGGATGAAGCCCTGGGTGACTACCTGTTAGAATGATGCAGTCAGTCTTAACTGAGAGATTCATCTGCTATCACCCCAAAAAAAAAAAAAAAAAAAAAAAAAAAAAAAAAAAAAAAAAAAAAAAAAAGAGGAGGGAGAGGAGGAAGAGGTAGATTTAAACTTAGCTTCCAGCATTAGCTATCTAGTAGCAATTCACAGACTTTTCCCCCAGGAGACTCTTAGAATCTCTCAGGCTTCTAAACAAATCATAATTCTGGTTGTCACTCTATCTAAGAATAGGGAAAAGAAGAAAGAAAGGAGAGTTTTGTGATATCTTGTTGAAATTAGTAGAGGAATTGACATTGTTATGTTATTCTCCATTTTATATTTTAGACATTAAAAACCCAAGTGTGGCAAATTAATAAAAAGGTACTGCTATGTTTAATTGTTCAAAAAGTCTAAGATAAATTTAAAGACTAACATTTCATTTTATATGGTAATGACATCTGAATAGTGTGAAAAAAGTCATGGAAATGTGAATGTTAAGTCTACTAGGATTTTTTTTCAGCTGCTGTTCATGAATTGACAGTTTATGATGTAAAGTTAGAATTCTGTCTTAAGAATTGTTCATAATAGTGCATTGAGATCTTTCTATTTCTGCACTTTCATTGTCCTACAGTATTTTGAAACATGCAAGGAGTCACCAGTATCTTGATTGCAAGTGTTGATGGTTAATTAATATCTCTAAATTTTATAATTATTTTCATTTATACAAAAATACTTACTCTGGAATCTCTTTGTACTTCTAATTTTGTTTTTCAGACTCTGAAATAATCCCTTAAGGTTACCAAGACAGAAACTAAACCAGCTTTTACTAAGTCCTATAATCATAGCTTATGCAGTATCATTTATGTTTACCATATTCACTGATAGAGGTTAATACTGGGAGGAAATAGAATACAACTCTCAATTACTATTCAGATTTCCACTGTTTTGAAAAACAATATTGCTTTTAAAAAGTCCATGCAAAAACTCTTGCTGTAGAGGTGACCAATTACTGATTGCAAAAGGAAGTGAGTAAGGGAGTTCTGGAGTTCTTTAAAAAAATATTATAAAATTCATATGATAAGTATAATTTTTTTTTTTATCTAAGACATCACAAAAGATTGCATGCAACCTACTATTTGTACTGTGAAATGTTTAAGCAGATGACATTATTTGCAGCAAGATGAAAACCACTGGAAAGTATTTTAAAACACTTATTTTCTTTTTTAAAGTCTAGAATTCACCACCACCTGCAGATTTATTTTACTAATGACATACATTTGTTTCATTCTCATCATTCAGGAACAAAAATTGTTTAGTGATCAGTTGTTATGGTCAGTATTGTGATGAAATCAGGGTACTCCTTTACTTCCAACAGTTAGTTTACTAAGTGGCTTGAATGAGAAAAATAAAACCATATCTTTTTGGCATCGGGTATTTGACAGAAAAGTTAAATTTATCATTATATAAAAGAATTTCCAGGAAAACTAGGGCCTCCCTTTGAATTTCTTTGAAACTTTAAACTCACTCTTTATAGCTCGTATCTATTATACTTCTAGGAGAGGTGTCTTGTCTGGAAGTGTAGACATGCCCTTAAGTTTTTCTTTCCACAAGCTGAAAAACCTTGTCTACTTGGTTTAGCTTATTAGTTTTCTTTTGAACCATGTACAGATGTGTAGCACCTCTCCAGTGAAATCCAGTAAGCTTCGTAAAAACTGATATTAAAAGTATACCATGGAGGTTTGTTGGGTTTTGGGGTTTTTTTCTGAAGATTAGAACAAGATATTTTTCTATGTGTCTGAAAGCCAAAAGTAACACCTTTCTTGATCTCTTGAATATCTGAAGCCATTGTCTAGTTAGGCTTGTACATAACCCTAGCATTTGTGTGGCTAAACAAGTTTTGAAGGTACAGCCAGTATTTTTTTTACTGACACCATATCACATTGTCCTGCTGTTCATTTTACTGCCTGGTTTACTGATACAACTTTTAAACTATCAATGACCATTACATCTCATTTACATTAGTAGACACTGTCTTAAGAACCATGGAATATTCCATCTTTTAAGCCCCTTTTTAGCCTCTATGATGGCACCTGGGAATCAAAAAAATTCAAGGAAGTAGAATGTCCCAGTAACTGATTTAGAAAAGATATTTTTTTACTTTAAACATACAACATGAAGCATAAATGAAGGTTGAGGTGATCCAGATTGAATATGGAAGATTTATGTTTCAGTATGCATTTTTGGATTAAGGGCATAATAATGAAAGCAAAATACAGAAGGTGGAATAGGTGTTCATATTTAAAACTGAATATTTACTGCCAAGATTGCTAACAGGAAATGAAGCCATAAGGGAATATCTTGTTTAACTAAATTCAGAAATTTTCAAAGAATGTTAGTGGACATCTGCAGATCAAAAGTTTTCTTACGAAAAAGGGTTAAGTGCCAGATGAACACAGTGTCAGTTTCAAAACCTTATCACTAATGCAAAATTATCCAAGCCATTGTTAAATTAAATTATCTCAAGGTAGTAAATAAATGCAAAAGACAGTATAAAGTTGTTCAGCCCAGAAATCAAATTCCTCTTTTGGCTAGTTTACTATAGCAGGCTTTTTGTATTTTTTCTTTTAATATACAAGCTCTTCTCTGATAGTCTTTTAATCTCTAATGTTCCGTGGTCATCTTATTTCCTTTACTGTAATTAGGGTAAGCTGCATGATTCAGCCTGATGTTTGGCCCTTGTAATTGCTAAGGTAATAACATCTATTATCTAATTCCATCTCTTAATATAGTCCTATATTGATTCCTGTGTTATCTGAAGGTAAGCAATGGATGCAGGCTTCCTGAAAGACTGAAGATTGAGAGGTCCCCAGACCTGTGTCTTTCTGTTTGTATTCTCTAATGATAAATTCTTCACCAAGACCGATAATTTGACACCTTGGTGAATGTGAACACCCTTTGGCTATCTCCTCCCTGCAATTTCTCACCTCAAATTACCATTTTGCTTTCTTAACCTCTGCACTCAAAGACTTCAGGATATTAGCCATATATTTGTCTCAGAGTATCCACTAAAATGCTGTTGTTCCAGCTCCTGGACACTGACTTGGAACATTTGGCCATATAGTATCATCTGCCGTAGAGATTTGATCAAGTGGCCTGATCTATCTTATTCATCCAAAACACATTAGGTGCTCAGACACTGAATGTATCTCACAGACAGGCCAGGTTTAAACAGTAGACCAAATAATGTTATTTCTACACAGTGACATTTACTTCAGCTTTACTAAAGACATTATAGATGACTCAATGCAGGTTAACAGGTAGGCTAATCCGCTTCACCAAGGATTTTTTAAAAATAGAATATGTAATTTATTATAAACTTAATTACAAGTATTTGCTTCAAATATTAAAATTGAGTCATCCATTTCACAAATATCAGCATGGCAGATATGGAAACACAATGTTCTTTAATCTTTAACCATAAATTTGAATAAAACCAAAGTATTTTTATTCTTACAGATCTCCATCATCTAACCAACATTGGCTGTTTTCCTGAATCATTTCTTTTCATACAGACAGATGAATATTGTACCAAAATTAATTTTGTATGATCTTAAAACAGTGTAAAGTTAAAGAAATATATGACCCTCAATTTTCTTTTGAGTGCTCAGAATTAATTTTATTTTCTTAGTATGGGCATTTATCACAGGTACAATCTGGAGTCAGGGAAATTAATTTGATTTATTGCCAATTAACATAAGCTTTTAATCACTGATTCCAGCTGTGAGAAAGAGAGAAGATGAACAAAATGTTAGAGCAAACTCTTCACCTTCATCTACACACCTCTCCTTCCCCCTTCCTCATCTCCAGTGTCTGATGTCACATGTTGCATTTGGTCCCTTCAGTGATGGGGCAGGTGGTTCTGGAGACTGGTCTGCAGCAACTCTTTCCTTTTGCTCCTCTTTGTTTCTTACTCCTTTCACCTCCTGTGCCATTAATTGTCACATGACCTGCAGACCTTTGGTGCCCATCTGCCTGCTCCAGCATGGTTTCATCCATGGGATATAACTCTCTTTAGAGGTGCATCTTTATTCTGTTATGGTCACAATTTATGGAAGAGCACAACAAAACTTGTGGTAAGAATGCAATTAGAAATGTATACTTAGGTGTTTTTAAACACATATCTCACTTTTAAGACGTACATAATTTGTGCTTTCAAATCCAAATCAAATAAGACTTTTTATTTACAATAATCTTCACCATGTTGACTAGAATGGTATATCAAGAATATTAAACATTTGTAGGTTATGTACTCCTTTTTCTGGTGGGTTAACAAGTGTGGGCAATTCTCTACTTATATTACTACTGCAGTGTCCAGAAAACAAATTTTATGGCAGTCAGGGCTTAGTGATGTTTTCATACATCATTCATTCTTTAAATGAGTAGCACAAACTTGGTGCTTAAAAAATCACATGCCGCTCTCCCCTGATCCAAGACGCTACCTGTGAACCCATGCTATCAGGCTCTTGTTTTATGTGTGAGGTGATGTGGAAATCCTAACCAGCTACTGGGTTTGGAAGGGGTAGGGTTGGGGGAAACACCAAAGGTTTTTTTAATGACTTTTGTTTCACAAAAAACACATCCTTGTGGGTGATTTCCTATTGGGAAAGCTGCTCATGATATGTTTTTAGCTTCAGTTGCCATCAGGCCTGCTGCAATTCTATCATTTCTACATCCTCAAACTAATATATACTCCAGCCGATCCTTGCAGGCTCTGCTAGAGCAATATAATAAATCTGTAGGATGGACAGTGAGACAGGTAGGAGAGGCAAACTTTATCCATTTTTAAATATGCAATTCAACGTTTTCCCAGTGACATCAACAATGCAAACACCAATCACATCATGAAAGCGCAGGTGATTGCCCAGATTAACAATGTGATTATGTTCTTCTTCATCCATCCTTAGGAAGTATGTATAGGAGCATCAGTTTTCTGAGGGAAACAGCTCTAGTCTGGCACTAGAACTAGAACTGGCAGTGGCCTCAGTTCTCTCAAGGTCAGGGGGACAGGCAGTGTATACAAACACAGGCTACTGCTTCATCTCTGCCTGTAAACAAAGTTGTTGCAAGGCCAGACAAGTCTCCTAAGACTTCTCCAAGTTGTGGCATCTTGTAGAAAGCAAATATGTACGTTGCATTTATTTATATTAGTGTAACTTTAAAATACAGTTAATAATGCCTTGCTAAAGTCTTGAGAAAACACTCTTTTACAGAATTTACTCACAGATTTCATAGTACATCTTCATTTGTTCTTCTGTTTACACTGTAAAAGCACATACATCCTATATGGATAACACATACACTGCTGTCTGCAAAGTCAGGCACTCATTTGAAAATGTTTATACTGTAGCTTTCACAAAGATGATGCTCTTTTTAGGAGTTCTTTCTTTGTGTTCTTTATCATATTGCACAAAATCTGGATATTATTGTGTATAAAAGATTTCGAATACAAAGGATCTGGGCTACCAGCAATATCACACCCAAGTTAATAGTGCTGTTATTTTTGCCATTAGCATGAATTCTTTTTTTTTTAAAGCTGCTTCAGCAAGATGCTAGATCAAAAATTGCATAATTAAATGTGGTCAGACCCTAGTGATGTCTGTGTCTTTCATTTTGTAATACATGCAATATATAGGAACAAAACAAAACAAAGAAAAGGGTCATTTTTCTGTGTCTCTGTGAGTATCAAATGCTTAATATAATTCATTTTTTCTTTTTTGTTCAGATAGGCAAAAAAATGTCAATGCAATGAGTTATATTTCCTAATATTTCAACAGGCTTGTAACACTTTTTATTAGTGTGAAGTGCTGTAAATTAAGAAGGTGATCATCTTGTAACATCCAAATGATTCAAGCACATGTACTTCTTAGTACTATGTTGCCATAAAACATTACCCTGGGAAAACTGGACTCCCTAAGGCTACTAAATCCATTGGTGCTTTTGATTTTTTTTTTTTTTTTTTTTTTTTATGAAAAGTAATAGATGAAACTTGTTACAACTTCATTTGTTAATCTTTCCTCTTTATTCTGTCCTTCATGGATTCAGATCTCAAATGAAATTCTAACTTGCGATAACATTGTGTTGATTTGTTTGGGGATTTTTTGTTATTTCTTATTAAGTGTATTGGTTTGGGAAAGGAGTCTATTAAATTTATATTTAATTATGAGTTTTTTTCACTTATGCTTAACTTTTTAATTTACTTGAAAATATTAACATTATTCTTTGGGAAATATTGAAAAAAAAAGCCACTTAAGTTTGATCTACTGCATTTTTCTGCATGATGTACAACAGTAAATGACACATATCGTTAAAAAGCAAGCCAGTTTTCATTACTGTGGAGAAAACACAAAATGGAAAACAGGTAATTCTGTACTGAAATTCTGTCACACATCATATTATAACCTCTTGATCATATGATTGTTCCACCTAACTAGATAGATCTACCTAACTAATGTGAGCAGCAATATTGGGTTTTGGCCGCTCCAAGGGAAATTATTATAAGAAAAAATTAATTAATTCAAAGGTAAATAACAAGATATGGCTTATTGTTGATTCTCAGCTTCTTGCCCTATATTTTAATTTATAAAAGTTGATGATTAAAGTTTGATTCAAGTGGATTTTGAAATTCTGAGTTTACTTTGCATTTCCAATGAGTTTTTGCATTTGTCTCCTGGTGTGGGAATCTTTGAGTCAAGTACAAGTATTTCACAATGAGTTTGATAAGAAGATTGATATGAAGAGCAATTTCATTCATATTCTATATGACAAAATTGAATTTTGTAGTCTTATAATGGCCATATATATGTAAGTATTTATTTTTCTTACTATACTGCTTTGGTTTTCTGGCTTAAATTAATTGTAAAAGCTATAAAAAATGAAAAATTCAGAACTAGGTCTTTGCCCAATACACCTCAGTATTCACAGGGTAAGGTAAGAATCATGGTCTCAAGGGGGAAATAATGTGGGAGGATGCTTGGGGATAAAGTTGGTGTCACAGTTCAGCAGAAAGGAGAGCTGTGTCAGCCATTAAACAATTCAGAACACAGGCCAAACATCTGAGCTGAGGGTGACACAACATCCCCAAGTAATTCTGGAGTCAGATGCTACAGTTTCCTCTCCTTTCAGTTCTAGAGGTACTGTTTGGCCAGGCTGAAGTATTATCCCACCACTGCTTGTTTTAAGCATCTGTTTTTCTGGAAGAATGTTCTGTCTGTCTCTTATCCGATGCAGAAATTCTTGTTTTTCATTTTCTGTCTTCCACAAGGAGGGTGTACCCTTCCCCTTTTAGAAGGAGAATTAATGAAGAAATCTATGAATGACAGTAGGGGATGGTTTGTGTCTTTTATGTTTTTAGTGCACCCTCATATATATGCTGTACTTTGGTGGTGCTCCTCAGCCCTACTGGATATCCAGAGGGGTACAGGCCCATTTCCAGGAAACCTCAAGTCTTTGAAGATGGAAAACTTAAAGGTGCAAAAAACCTAAGTCAGGCAACACAGTCAGTGTAACTAGAAATGCTTGAGAGGCAGAAGTAAAATAATGAGGAAAAATGTCAGCTGCTAAAGAAAGCAACTTTTTTCCTGCCACCCTCCACAGATGAGGTAGTGAACCCTTTCGTGCTACCTGCAAAGATGAATTCTAAATATTTGCGATATGAGGAAATGAACAGCTACGCCACTGACAGTAATACAAAAGAAACAGAAAATTTGTAATTATTTAATGTGTTTCTGCAATACTTACATTAAAGTCAACAAAAGCCTTTGAAGAATGTAAATCAGTAACCCTAGAGGAGAGCAAGGCAACGCACTTCATTATTGAATCCACAATTTTTAGGCATAAGGCGGGAAGCCTTTTCATTGACAGGATAAACAAGAGCCATTGAGGCACAAGAGAGAAGAAACACATCGGAGCCATTATTTTTTGCCTCCTCTCCTTTCTTCCCTAGAAGAATGAGGGCAGGCATATTTATTGTGATGATCAGACAAGATATCGTGGTGAAAGCACTGGGGCCTTGCAGTCATTAAGATGCTGATTGCCCAGTGTCACAAGCCTGCTGAGAAATTGAACCACTAAGACAGGTCCTGGTGGGTGAGTTAGAATCACGTTTTCCTGATGTGGTTATGTTCTGCAGTAATTTTTAGAACAGCAAATCTAGTTAACTCTTTTCTTTGAGAAAACACTGTGAGCTTATTCTTCATTCTCACATTATCATGATTAAGATTGTAATTGTTATTATTATTATGTTATCTCTGACTGACCAGTCCTGTCTGTAGCTTCTTTTAGAGCAACTAATTTGATTAGATTATACTCCAGTTCTGAAGTAAGTGCTACTCTGGTGTGTTGGAGAACATTCACAGCTCCAGACACCTCAGTTAGATTTAGGATTCCCCAGGAATCTCCAGGTCAGTTATCCAGTAAGGAGCAGGCAGCAAGGTGATAGCATGTGATTCCATCTGAGGAAAGCTAAATGTGTCACTTACTCTGAACATATCGTTCCACTCCATGGAAAGGTGGGAACATTTTTTGCTCTATGGGTTTGTTGTAGAACTACATGTCTTAGTTTGGTCATTTAGAGACCAGTCTTGACTGCTTAAGCTTCCAAGAAAGTCACTGAGGAATGTAGAGTGACACCAGTGAAAATAGCCTACTGTCTCAGCCTCTGCTACACTGCAGTTAATCACCCTCTGAGGAAACTGTCTTAGTGAAAGCTCTGAGAGTAAGTGGACCATTTGAGATTTTTTTTTTTTTCATTCTGGTTCTGCTCACATCTTCCTCTTGGCAACTGCCCTTATTTAAGAATAATTACACTGAAACTGTGTCAGGAGTGGACACTGGAGAGCAGAAGTAGCTTGAACTTCTTTCTAAATTACCATTTTGTTCCTTTCCAAAGAACCATCTCAGGAGATTCAATTAGAATAAAAATTATGCCACCTTGTGCAACTTTTGGCAAAAATAAAACAAAACTTTTTTTAATCTGATACGTTTAGACAATCAGACTGAACAAAGATGTAAAATATCCTGTGACAGCTTTTTTCTCTGTCATTGACACTTTTGGCAATTTTAGACTATTTTTTAGCTGTGACTCTTCTGATGCCATAAAAAGCTATATAGATAGAAATATCTACACATCTGGAAGATGTGTTTTCAGTTTTTACATCTTTAGGCTCTCAGAAGAGCATCAGTTGCTTTAGCATTTGTGCTAAAGGTTGATTCTTTGTTCTGTATTGGGGAAATACCACATTTCTAAATATGCACAGGAAAGCCTGTAGCTATTGTTTGCTGTATACTTGATAGCTTCTTATGAATGGAAATAAATGCTCTTAATTCCTCTTCTTTTTGTATATTTAATAGTAATATTGGGGAGAAATGTTTCGGAATAAGTAGAACAAATTGCTTAAAATGACACATCCACTTCTGAGTGGTCTTTGGTGCACTAATTTAATTATTTGTCTAACCACAGAACAGGTTTCCAAAATCAACCAGATTGTCACAATGTCTGGTCAGCAGGTCAACAGTAAGAGAGAACAGAGCAGGTTCCAAAGCAATTTAGTACATTTTGTGACTGCCAACTGCTTTCTGTCTATATACTTTCAATCCAAGTCGAGTTGCAAGTGAGCTGGTTATTGTGATCTCGACTTAGTGATATAAACAATATGTATATTGCAGAATTGCTTCAGATTTTGCCACAGTTATGAGGAATTGTTATGTCTAAGTGAGGAAGGCTGATTGCCGATTGCTTGAGCAGTGAGGAAGATTCTCAACATCTTTAATTTTTTCTTTAACAGAAAATACCGGCTTCAATTCTTCTATGTGAGTATTGTTCAGAAGCAGCTTTTATGAAAACCTGAGAACATCTGTTAATAACTTTTGGTTTATTAGACTTCTTTCCCACTGGTGTGTTTTACTCCAATTTCTCTGGAGTGAAGATGGTTCTACAGAATACCACCTGTTGTTTCCAGTTCTGTGAAAAGTTTTCAAGCTTCTTGTTAGTTATAACACCTTTCCTGTGAATCTCATTCTAACAGAGTAATGCAGCCAAAGGGGGATACAAAGGTCTCACCAGGAGGAAGTCATGACAGAGCACCAAGCTGTAGCTATGTATATGTAAGCAATTATCTGTAGCTGCTCACTATTTCAAAATAATTGGATCGACAGTGTGTTTTCTTTAAGAATAGAATAACTCTTATTGCTAGTTCTTTGGACACACATTTTTTCCAGTTGTAAGCAAGGCACAGGTCTTGTATCTAATGAAAGTTCATTACAAGTTCAAATGGGAGGTATCTGTGTATCTAGTAGGATAATTGTTCTTATTATAGATTTCTTCAAACATATCCTATTATGTTTTAGGTATGCTGGATCTTAAGAAATATAACCAAATATAAACCTTCTTCTTCAGCAATGAAATAGGATTATACTGTTTAGCATTACTGATTCCTGGGCAAAAATCTGTGTGCTTCCATTTTGATGTATAAAGGTTCTGAACTCTCCCTCCAAATTTAAAGTAGACTTGCAAGTAAGTAAAACTAAAAATTTAATACCTTTAAGAAATTTCTGATTATACACTGCATGCTTTTGATTATGGAGGTAAAGAACACTGAGTTACATTTAAAACATAGCTTTTTAGTATTTGGATTATCTAGCATATTGTAAGTGTTTTAGAGACATATATACCTGTTAAGAGAGAGTGAACAATTTGTTCTCATTCAGTAAGAAGAACTAAATGTATATTTATTAGGATTATTGTCAGCTGTATTTATGACATCATTAATAATAATTAAAAATAGTAAACATTCATGTGTGTAAAGAATAGTGCAGTAACAGCCATTGCTATAATGTTCCCTTTGCTACTGCCTTATTTTATCATCAGGAGAGGAGAGAGAGGATCTTGGATCTAAAAACACTGAATTAATTTTTTCCATTGTCTTTGTATGATACTAATCATTTTAGAAAGGCTTACATACTTATTTGATTTCCTTTTTCCTTTGCCTTCATGTTAATATGTTATAACAGGACATAATGCAACCTGTTCCATCTATATGCAGTGAAAACTACAGAGATGATGTTTAAGAAAACTGTTTTCTTCCAAGTTTCTCTATTTTTAGGATAATTTTCTACCTATGTCTAGTGATACGTTAGAATAATGCTTTTTTAACAATATCTGAAGTTACAGAATTCATATTTCTATCACAGTTTGTTGGTTTTTCTTTTTAATCAAGAATCAAAGTTAATGCTTTTGATCGGAATTTCAATAGTTGGTTTTATTCCTGCAATGTACATTACCTACTTTGGTAACTCTAAGTAGTGTTATTACTGGTTGGTCTCCATGATGGTTTGCCAGGAACTGGCACAATCCCAAAGACTTTTTCTCCAAATTTCAGAGGGATTTAGAGTAAGAACTTATTTTTGCAACATAGCCATGAAGTTTATGCCAAAGTGAGTCTAGCTGTAATGTGTGGGTGTACATTACTTCATATTGCTTTCTCTTTTATCTTAAAAGAAGAATTATCTATTCCAAAATAAATTCAAAGTGCAGAACTGAGCCCACACAAAGTACCACTGCTGATCTTGAATGGTGCAGTGCTGACATTTTGCCAAGCATATTTTATCTGTCATTCAGATGTCAGTCCTCTAATTCCAGGTACCTTCCTGTTGCACAGGCCAGAGGAAGAATACTGAGGCAATAAAATGCTGAAAATCCAAATACTTCAGGGATGACCTGGGTAAAATGAGCTGAATATTCTTTTTATGCTTTTGTGATTATTATTTTTTATGAAGAGTTAACTTGCAATCAGACGACTTTCTGCTTATTTTTCCAAACCTCCTTCTGATGGACTCTCAGCCAACAGAAACTGCTTTTCACAGTATGCTTACGATGTGTTAATCTTTTTAATTTTTTGAAACAATTTTCCTAGTTGCGGCATCATTTTGCCATAATATGGTAAAAAACACAATAGAAGACCTCCAAATTTTCATGCTCTAAAAATCTCTTTCTGTGACTAAAGTTATTCTTTTTTTTCTGTACTATTTTAAGAATTGTATATAAACAATAACTTTCAGTCAATGTTTTTAAAAAATCAAATTAAACCACTAATGTTATTCATAATGCATATGCATCAATTTAAAAAATAGGAGTCTCTTCAATATCAATATGAGTGAAAGTTTAGCTTTCTCTCAGTGGCATGTCCAATATTTTTGGTTGGTTAGATAATAGCTTCTTTGTGGTTTTGTTCATCTGTGAGCATAGTGGAAGTGAAGGTGAATAGACAAAAAGACACTGCACCAAGATTCTCATAGAAAACCTTTTCCAGGGAGTGGAGTCGGCAGAACCAGTTACTAGCTATCTCATGTTCTGCCATTTGAATCAGAGCAGAGATGCATAAAATGCTGAAAACAGTACAAGTGACTAGAGTTGCTAGGCTTTTGTGTTTATTTACACAGATGTAATTAAACAATGTGCAGCACAAAAGAGAATTAAGTCCAGTAACCTTATCTGCAAAATCAGATTATGCAGCGGTAACTATTTTTAAATAATAAAAGAACAACAGAAACTATATGAGGAAATATGGTGAAGCACAGTTCCCATTTGTCTTGAGTCTTTAGGAAATTGTTAAGGATTCAGCAGGAAAAAAAAATTACAAGTTAATGAAACTTAGATTTGATAAATCATGCAGTTAGGAAGCAGAGACATTAAAAGAACAGCATTTGTAAGGAAAATGTAAAACTCTATCTGTCATCATAAAGTTTCATAGTAGTAAGGCTTGTACTGAGCAGGGCACTAGGATTTCAGGTCACAAGCTGCTGTTTCAGTTACCCATGCCAGGAACTTTGAGAGGGTCCAGTGAAGGTTGAAGGCTGATTTTGCTATCCCTATTTCTTCAGCTAGTCAACCATGGCTTACATTTAGTTCTGAGTCTCATTCCTTCATCTGCTTGTTTTGGACCTGATGACTCTGTCTAAAATTCTTTGACACCTATTTCAGTCTGAGGAAATTGCTTGTTGCTGCTTTCTCTTTTGTCACTAATATGTCTGTGAAGAACAATTTCATTCCTTCTCTTTTCTACAAGTTCTTTTCCACTGAAATCTAGGCAAAGAAGCTAAGATGGAACTATGAATGCAAATGCATATTTCCCCCCTTATCTCCATTAAGTTGTTAGGATGCTGTATGCACTAGTGAATGCTGTCAACATATTACAAGTACCAGCAGAGGCTTAGCTGGCTTTCAGCTAGAAAACAAGTGTTAGCTACAGGTTACAGAATAAACATAGATACAGGAAGAACATTCAGCAGGAAAACATGAAAATTAACATATACAAGCATAACAAAATTTTATAAAGTACACATAAACTCTCTCAGTCCCATCTTCCAATGTTTACTCATGACACAGGGCCAGGAGCTGTTTCAAGTCCTAAGTGATCTTGGAATTTTAACTTTTATACAGGATTGCTTTCGGTATGTTCAGGTTCTGCAGTGATAGGTGCTGTCCTAAATCTAGAAGTACAGTTAGAGAAGTTACAGCAAGAAAAGGGAATATGAAGCCCTCGCAGAACACATATGTGTGCCACGTCTTTTCCTCAGCACATGCTTCCCTGGGAACAATGTTAAGCTAACAAGGTTATAAGTGTGGCATCATTATGCTCCACAGACCTGATCATATGTCACTTATAATTGATATCTTGAGATGCCTAGGGGTTAAGATTTAGCAGTGGTCAGAAGAAAATCTTACCAAAAGCTGAAACTGAATGGATTCCTGGATACTTTCTTTCCCATGTGATTATTCCTGCTCCTACATGATCACTGCCTCATTTGAATGTGGCAAATAGAAGGATAGGTAAAAAGTTAGGAAATTAATTTAGCTCAACCCATTTTGCATATTTTCTTGAAGCATGACTCAAGAGCAGGGGAGCAGCAGAGACGTATTTAGTAAAAACTCCAGTGTTAAATTCTATTGTATTTTAAAGAACCATTGCATAAATGTAATTCAGTTTTTGTTGTTAAAATGTTCACCATTTCCCTGATAATATGCACTGTTTATTCCTCATTGGAATGGGAGGTAAATTGTTCTTTTTTCCAGAATTTATTTTTCTAATGGTTTTTAAAACTTGTGACTATAATTGTACAGTCTTTGAGTAATACCTGTACTTTTAACGGATTTATTTTTCAGTTATTAGAAAGAGTGTCTATTAGAAGAGTTGTTTAGACATCTGAACTTCAAAAGATTCATTATATGAGCAGATACAAGGTATATCATGGGTCATGGAGAAAGCTGTGAGGGGAATGGGGGAGTCCCAAGGATAGTGTTAAAAACCGCTGGATGTTAAACAGATACATCAGATTCAAGGCTAAGCCTTAGGGAGCTTAGGTTTTAAGGTGGTATCCAGGAGTTTTTTCTTTTGAGTGTGACTGTTGAGTGTGTATGTAACATTTTTCTGCAGAGAGAAAGCTGACATTACAGGTGGGTAAAATGAAATTTGATGGGTCGATGTTTTATCTTGATCCAGATTTCTAGGGAGATAAGAGAGGAACTGTGGTGCTGAAACATACAATAAGTCATTCTTATCTGTGTATTACTTGTCACACTCAATATATACTGGTACATCAACACACAGAAACCCAAAGATGTACAGTTGGCTATATTGCAGGACCCATGTGTATTGTTTCTCTCAGAAACAGTTTTTTTCCTCTAATTGACCTCAGATGTTTAGATCTCTTTCTTTTAGAACAGTAAAAGCCAGAAAGCCATAACTGACAGCAAGCCTTTCCCTTTCACCACAACTTGCACAGATTATAGTTTCTCTGAAAAGTGTCTCTGGAGTTTTAGAGCTTTCTGATACACAGTAATGCTATCTAGAATTAACAGGCATTGCTGTGTGGCAGTTCTTTTATGCTCCAGTGTAGCAAACTGAGAATTAGCTGCAGTGTGATTCCATACTATAATTTATTAAGACTTTATTTAGCCTTAGAAAAAGATATGACAAAGAGTAATCAACTTCGTCTTCTTTTTTGAATCTTTAATTAATAGATCAGTTCAGTATTCCTAATAATTTCCTTTCATTATCAAAGAAATACGTTGTTTGTGAAGCAGCATAAAAGTGCTGAAGTTCAAACAAATAGTATTATGTATTGTCTGCATATCTCTTGGGAATATTATAAAGAGAAATTTCAGCAATACTGAGAAGAGTAAACATAAATTTTAAAAAATAAGAAAGAAATCCAATGACCCTTAAGGAACCAAAGCTAGAAATACAGTAATAAACACACTAGAGACTTGACTCAAAAGATCAGTTATACTCCTACCTCTTCTAATATTTTCCTGTGTAGTTGTAGGCAAATATCTTTGTATTTCCATTAACCTTCAAAAATAACTGCAGTACTGACTCCTTCTTTGTTTTGGTTGTTTACTTCTTTTGTTTTGTTGTTTAGAGGCATTGGAGAAAAAAAAATTCCATCATTTCCTGGCTTATTATTCCTACACTAACTTTTCTTTGCTTTCCTACTCTAAAAATCAAATATAGATCTACCAACTGCAGGAAAAGAAGTTGGGCTCCCTCTTTCCAGGAGGCCAGTTTGTCAACAATTTTAATCACTTTATAACCCACAGTGTGCCATTAGTTGGGGAATAGAACATAGATCTGAATTAAATACAGTGCCACTCATAGGCAGGAGTCCTTTGGAGCTGTTAACATTACAATAAGTTATTTTTATTACTGCACAAATGTATTGATTTATGAGCACACAATAAATAAAAAAATAGGCATATTTATAAGACAGAAGAAGTATGAGGAAAAGGAGAAATGTAAATGTCTCCACATTGTGTCTTTCAGAGTAGCCAATGTTTTTAATGAATTAAAGAAAATATATATCATAAAACTGAAAAGATAGGTCATAGTAACTGGGAGTAGGATAATAGCATCCTATAAAACACTCCTGGAAAACAGTATCATTTAAGTTCTTAACTGCAGATCTCATTTAAAAACAGACTAAATATTCTTTGTCTTTCATGCAGTTTATCAGAATTGCCTGAATGGTTCAGCATAATTCCACTCTTAGACTTAGGTGCAATGTCAAAAAAGAATTTTTTCTGAACCAGACAGCAGGCCACCTGACTGACATTTATCAGTATTAACCCTATTCTTGTAACAGTATTCTGAATGGAATTTTGGTTTCATGGACCATGGGAGTTTTGAAGAACCATATATCCGCTACTGACCAGGCACCAACCAATACTCAGTGTGCAGATGATTCTTTATCTGTACATAGCAAACCTTTTATTAAGGATGCATTGGCAGTGCTGCTCCCATTTAGCAAGTCAGAAAACTGAAACATAGAATGTGTTAAAAAACTGCTGGCAGGACACAGCTGTTCTGTATGGTTACCTGTTAGCAGAGCATGCTACTTGACTTTCACCAGATTTTCTGGTAATAATTATAGCATAAAAGGCTGACCTAGCACATACAGCATAAAAATTATCACTTCAAGACTGGGGTATGGATTTTTTCTATCCCATTGTTTTCCAACTGTTCTCTCTTCATCCATACACACAGCTGAAGTCTTGTGGATTGTTCCATTTTTGGATGGAAAAGAGAGGAACTTCCAAATACTCTGTTGTTGTCCGCTGACAGTTCAGACCTCAAACAAGTCCACTGACACTGTATTGTATATTTATGACACTGAAATTAAAACTTTGAAAGGTCTTTTATTATCAATAAAAGTAAAAGCAACTGTTTACCCTGAAATATGTAAATTTTATTAAGTAAAACCATCTTAAAGTCTTTCCTTGCTAACATTCACTAGGAAGAAATAATTTGGTTCCAGTGCTGCACTCTTAACTGTCTCAGCCAAGTGCTACAAGGTCTTAAGTGTTGTGCAAGCCTTTGAAGGTTTCAGCGGGTCTTTAGTAATGCCATAGTCCTTATGCTGGCACCCAGCCCAGGGTGAGTTTTACTTTTGATGGCAGCAGCTGTGTATCTATCAGGTTTCTGAATATTTGAGGAGTGCAGAGCAGGGTGGTGCAGTCCCCAGGCAGCTGCCAAACGTGGGAGAAACAGAACTGCCGTGCTAGGATCAGGGCTACCGAATAACAGACACCAGCTGGGGTTTTTGTCCTTTGGCATGTGACCCTTCTCATTCTGCTCCAAACCTTTCTGGCAGTTTAGGCACTTTGGAAGGCATATTTCTGCCCTGTGGACAACCTCAGTTATCGGTGTCAGTCCTAGAAGCACTAACATTGCCTCTTTTTATCTTCCTAGTAATCACTCTGTTAGCAGCAATTTGCCATGTAAACATGGCAACTAGTGGTTGCATTTACAAGTCTTGAAAATAAAAAGATTATGGGAGAAAAGCTTTGCAAATAAAAAAGTATAACAATTGGAAGGCTTTGAATATTGCAAAATCAAGAAATGACATCTCTAAAGCAATAAACAAGCATTTAAATAATGTACTAAACTTTTATGCTTCACAGAAGATACATGACAGCATGCTTTTGTTATCATTATTGTGGATGTTTATCTTATTATTTTTGAAGATTCAGCTCTATTCTTTGACAGTCTTTTCAAGAATGGACAAAGAACAAAGCTAAGATTTTTCTGCTTCCTAGAGATTTTAAACAGAAGAAAGAGGAAGCACAATGGGTTTCAATGTTTCCTCTAATTTTTCTTTTTACTCTCTAATATTGTGTAATGCCTTCTTTGATTATTTTGCCATGTGGAGACTGAGTAACCTAGTAACTGTTTAGTTAAAAATAAAGTAAAAAAAAAAAAAGTAAAATCAGCTCTCTTCAGAATTATCAAGATTTGGGCTTACTTACTGAAATACTGCTGATCAACACACCTTCAGTGTTTTTCTCAGTGTCTCATATTCCCTTTACACTGGCAATGTAATCTCATACCATCCCAGAGCTGTCAAGAAAAGGGAGCCAGCAGCACTGTTCCATGTCCATCCCTCTTACTGCACCACAAGCAGAATCTGCAGCATGTCCTATGCGTTGTTCTTCACATCTTGTGCTCATATGCAGGTAAACCTGGGGACCCCACAAATCTGGGACCTGTGAGATCTGTGCAGGGCACAGGGAAGGAAGTGGGACCTCGTTTTGCACCATGCAGCTGTAACTGGTCTGTCTGCAAAAGAGCATGAGTACTTTAATGTAGCAATCTCAGTTCAAATAGAAGTCAGACCTTTCTTGGCAATTGATTGAATAAAAAAAAAGTGGAGAGCAGAGTATAAAGGGAGCAATTATACTTTAAGTTAGACATTTGAGTGGATTTAGGTGGTTTGTTTCCAACATACCTCTACTTGTCTATTGATCAACATCCCCTGGGATCAAGATACCTTCCTGAAAATCTGCTCTATTTCCTTCTCCATTGGAAAAATAAAGACATAGCTGTATTACAGTGTATGTCTCTATATATGGAACTTTTCTCTGCATTCCACTCTCTCACCCTGTATATCCTAAAAATCAAAAACTCAGTGGAGTGTGTTAGAAATGGAATAGTTCCCCACTGCTGTCAGGCACCTCAGATATAGACTTAGTCATTCCTGAGCTCCTCTTTCTATCCTGTTTCCTGTGTTTCAAACAGACTTTTAAGATCAACAGACCCACGTATTTTTATTAATTCCTTTTCTGTCATATTTTATGGTTTTATCACTGATACATTTTTACTGCCATTAAAATACTACTTGTGGCCAGTCTACCTTTCCTAACTCATCCCCTTCATGTTTCTGTCATCCTCACAAAGTGTCTTTGGCTCCATTTAATCCTTTCTCACTTTTCTGAACTCTGTTTTGATCTTCTACCAGTTCCCTTGTACCATTTCTATTCTGTTAGGTTGCTTAGAGAAAGTTTTTCCCTCATGCTGTCCTTAATCCTTGTCCTCTGTCTTCTTTTACATGTAAAGGTTACCTGATTGTCCTGCATTTTTTTCCAATAAAGACCATCAAATACACAAAACCGCATGACTGAGGAAGATCATTCCACTTTTATCATTTCCAGCAGCAATACTTGTGACCTTGACATGAATTTATTGGCTTTTACTGTGGATGTTATAACTACAGTATTTTATTCTTCCTCCAATTACATCTATTTTAATATAAATCCATTTGATTCAGTCACGTTATTCTTAAATTAGCAATATAATTGACAGGTTAGTTGAACTAGGAGGTCAGAATTTGTATTTGTCTCCCTCCAATCCTTTGTAATAAAAGATGGAATATTCCTAGGGAGAAGTTAAATAGAATAAATGTTACAGCTTGGGTACAGTTTTTTCTCAATACCTGTTACTAAAACTTGATTGCAAGGCTATTGTCTATATACATTTTTTTTACCTCTTAGCTTTGTTCTTTCTGTTGACATAAATCCTGGATATATTATGAGACTTTTTTAATGCTGGGGATAGCATAGATTAGTTTTGTTGAGGATATTTTCTGTGGATGAGAAGAGGAAGTGAACTGTGATCTATATAGTCAATCAAAACCTAATTAATTTATTTAGACTGCAAAAGGAAATTTGTCTGTCATCTTCACATGAGTCTTGTTTCCTTCTCATAACTCTGCCCACATTAGTTTCACATAAAAATTAAAGACAAAACTTAAAATCTCAAATAGCTTAAAACAGAAAAGTGGTTTCCAGAGTATGTGCAATAGGAGCAACTTTGTACTGTAAATCCTTGGATTTGTATTTTCTGAGACAAAAACTTGATGCTGAATAACACAGATTTTTTTCACGTCATTTTCTGCCTGTAATATGTCATGAAATGAATATTTTCAGAAATATATTATTTTTTAAAGTTCTATCATCTGGGCCAGTCATGTGATGTAAGTGCAAACAACAAAAAATGTATAAAACTTGTTAGAATCAATGGAGACTTCAATTCTGATAACTTACAGGAAAATACTGTAGTTTCCACAATTCATATTATAAAAAGAATTACTCAGTTAAGCATTTATGTACAATAAGCATTACGTAATAGCCTCTTCCTTGAAAGACTTGATAGAGAAGGGGATGGTTCACAAAACCACTTGATAAATAGCAAATAAATGTGCAGCTATTAAATGGAAAATATACTAATAGGTACGTTACTGAGAGTTTGAGGGGAGGAAAAAATGGAAAATATAGTAGAAGCTGAAAAAGAAATAAAGAAGAGATAAAATGATGGAAGTGCTCTTGGAGGCAGGGAAGAAGAGGGGAGGCTTAATAATAGAGTCCACTCTATTTCCAGCATATTTGATGAATATTGTTTTGAGAAATAAGACTTGGTTGAAATAAAACTTCTGCTCAAATAACATAAAAAGCATTTGAAACAAATTAAAACATGTTACTAAATATCTGTTTCTTAAGTATTGCAAAAACTTCGTCTTATCCTACATTAATGTTCATTTTACTAATATGAAGACAACTGCCATTAATAATACTAGTGAAGCAGTTCAGGAATAGGAAATCTGTGGTGACCTGTGTTCTCAGGTAAAAGTGGTAAAAATGTAAAAAAAGGTAAAAATTACTTTGGCTATGGACTAAAACGTAAAACTAACTGGTGTCCTAGATCAATTTGGAATTAAACACTTTGAGTGCAAATACAAAATATGAATCACTAAATAACTCATAAAGAAATAAAACTTCTTTCTGAAAAACAGAAATAACCCTTCTCTGTTAAGAGTAACCTTAAAATGGAGTATTCCTAGAACAATATTTTTTACATTATCAGACATTCTGGTTTCATGCAAATCTTAGAGCTCACTCTAAGTTGTATTACAGCTCTCAGGTACATGTATTTTGTAGTGAGATTCATCTATAAAGCAATGATCCATAGGTCAAAAAATATAGAACATTTGTTACATCTACAAAGTATTGCCTTCAAGTTACCTGTACTGTAATGAGCTTTAAAATATTTTTAATTTTTAAACTAATATAAATTTCATCTGGTTTTCAGGTAAAAGCTTCTCAACTTTTAGGTGTTTTTGGCTTTCCAATGTTCTAACATTTTCTGGGGTTTTTTGTTTTGGTGATGCTTTTTTTAACCAAAACAACAAATGTTCATTCCTTAGATGTTTAAAAAATTAACTGTAAGAATTTCATGTAATTTTTGCATGAGGACCAAATTAAAAGACCTCACCTGCAGGATTGCAAAAACCTAATTGCATGACTTCTTGACTTGATTCAGTGAAAGTCAGGTGCATGTGATGGCAAATAGCCAACAGCTGTATTTGTCTATGCTCTTTAGAACTAGCACACAAAAATCTCAGTCCACAGTGACTTTAAACCCTCTGCTACAAGTTTAATCAGTGAGTATCACCTTAACTGTAATGTCCTCTGATAGGGGCTAGAAAAAAGATATATGTTTTGTCTAATTTTACTTCTTTTGTTGGTATTTTGTAGTCTGCTCTCTTAAGTAAGTCTTGCACGTTGCTGACAACAGGCTAAGATTTCCAAAGAGTCTGGAAATTCTTTGAGATATATTCCTACCCAATTCAATAATTTATTTTGTATATAATGATGCTCTAATTTAAATAGGCATGTTAACAGATAGAAGAGCCACAATAGATATATTGTCTCATTAGTGCTACTGGGCCAATTACTAATTCAGAAATTTAATAATGCTAATCACAGGGGCAGTGAAGACCTACAACTATTGGCAGTAGAGCAATGTGAATTTTAGTACAGAAATGTAAAGTTACTAACATTTTTTTTTCTCTGCATTGCTAAATATTATGTTGTTAAATACTTCTGTAATTAATATTTTGCATTTCTTCTGCTATTTTATCTGCTCACAAGACTTTGGGTCAAACTTCCAGCAGACAACCCTATTCAGTAGTTAAAGTCATAGGTGGTTTTATAGTTGAATGCCAAAGAGATTTCGAAGTGGTTTTTTTTTACCCATTTTGTATTCCCAAATGTCAAAATATTAATGTGGATTGGTGTCATTTAGTCGTTCATCAGCTTCTCTTAATTCAACTTCCTTATTAAGCAGAGAGGTTGCTTCGTATGGGAAAACTGTGCCATAAGAGTTTCTTACAATAATATTTAGTAAATTCCGATACATTTAAAACATATGACAGAAATTGGTTTTCTAGTCATCCATATAAGGCTAATGAAAACGAACAAATTTTGAGAAGGCAAAAATCAGTGTCTTAATAACTTGCACTTCCCTAGCTGATAAAAATGCCTTATTTTGAACATAGTGGAAATGACCCTTGAAGTCCAAACTTCTACTAAGAAGTTTCATTAAAGTACATAAATTACAACAACTGTCAGAGATGGCATTAAGTATTCAATAAAAGTAGACTTAACACAATTAATAGCAATTAAAATTATACTTTTATGATGTCAGCCACCAGCACTGTAAAGACATAATTGCCTGTAAGGACTTCTCTAACCATATTTATCCTCTAAAACTGTCCAATTTATATGAAAAATGCCAAAAACATATCCCAAATGGGTACTATTATCTTCTTCGATTTTTAAAAGTGATCTGTCTTTATCCAGCTTGTGCACATTAAGCTAATTTACTTTAATTAGTTTTTTTCTCATTGTGTTAATAGGCATGTTGATAAGGTTTTATTGGGGAGGGGGAAGGGGAATATTAGTTTGTTCTTTTCTTCTTCCTTTCCTGACTATGGGTGTTAAACTTTATTCATTGAATATTTTTAAGAAACTACAGCCTGGAGTCCTGCACTTAGATTTTCCCATTCATATTTTCCCTCTTCATTTGTTATATACAAACATACTGAATGATAAAATGTTTAGTATTTTTTAGAAATGTAGGCCACTTGTACTTTGGCTGATTAGCTGATAATTAAAAAAGACAGAATGCCATCTTAAGCTGTGCTGTGAAAAGGAAGTTTGCTCTAGACATAACAAATTAATTACTTCCTACAACTGTTACTTGTGTCTCTCACATCAATAGAATGTCCTTGAAATAATGCTAGAGTCTTCAAGCAATATTAAGAACAAAATTCAAGGGTGTCATCCACAGGTAGTTGTCTGACTTTAAGATCTAGGTTCAGCCTTCTAATTTAATACAAAGTTACCTTCTTCCACTTCCTGATATAACTGGGAGAACCTGTGTGATTGATAGCAGGAGGCAAGCTCCTCATCTAGGTCTTTGGAATTACCCCTGGAGATATATAAATCACTCTATTGGCTGTTCCATTGAGTTTATGGTGTCTTATTGCTGAGCTGCCTGTAGTTTGTATGTGTGAAGTTTAAGAGACTCTTCCTCACTCTACTGTCTTCAGAAATGTTCTTTATTGATCTGATAAAGTTTGCAAATGTATGTCCAGTGTTTTGATAGCATTCATGTGGGGCTATTCTTTTATTCTGTAAATTTTCTTACACAGAATGTGATAAGCCAAACCATTACTGTGGTTTTAGCAGATTAGACTGTAATATGCTCCTTGTTTTTCCAAATACATTTAAGATTCAATATAAATATTTTGCAATAAACAAAAGACAAATTGATGTCTAATTTATGTTACTGGATGGCTAGTTCAATTTTAAACCAGCATCATCACACAGTCTAAGAATCAATAAACTATAAAGACTGCTCAGAATAGGATTGCATACAAATTTATGACAGTGAAAATACCCCTGCATTACTTTAAAGTTGTACAGATATGGAGAATTTTAATGGTGTCTAGGCTTCTTCAGAAATTAAAACTTGTCTTTTGATATCAATTCCTCAGAAAAGCACAGAATTTAGTGATGGAAAAATAGTAAACACTAAAGAATGAATTCCTGTTTCAGAGGATTCAATTGAAAATAATAAACTTCACTTTGGATACCGTTAAAATAACTTGATCTCACTTCTAATTCTTAAGCATTTACTTGAAGAATGCCATAGAATGTTACCTATTTTTAAAGTAGTGTATCAGTTATGCATCATGATATCAAGTCTAGATATAAGGTCTAAAATTGTTTTGCAGTCATAGAATGAAATTATATTTAAAGTGATTGTAAATAATTCTGGGTAATTCTGAAGTATTTTTATGAAGAAAATCTAAAAGAGTACAATTTTTTTTTAATATATCCCTATTCAGTAGTGTACTAGTAACTTTGTATTACATCACAATAACTTAATTATTCATAATTCATCCAGAGTATTTTCTTTCATTGAGTCTATCATTGAGTCTACACTTTGTGCTACAGAAAACAAGTTGATTAGGTTTCAGCCTACTGAATTACAAACCTATCCCACATGTTCAGAAGGTACTTTTTGCTTTGCTGTCCTGAGTTGATCTTTACTAGGAAAATTTATCTCTTTTTTGGAGGAAAAAAAATTAATTAAATTGAAAATAGTCAATAACTTGTTGACCAACATTACGAAACATAAATGTTGAATCAGAGACAAATTTCATACTCTTATATTAATAACAAAAATCAGCAGAACTTCAGCTGGTAACTTTCATGGCTGATGTACTTTCTTTCAAATGAAATTGAAGTTGAAACATTGTTAAACCGAAGGATAGAAAAACTTTTAAGTTAAATTACAGTAAGTCAGGATAAACCCATCCTACATATTGTGCATAAGTTTCTGTGTATATGTGTGTAAATATGTTTTTATTACACTATAAAAATCTGATATTAAGCTCTATAATACATGCACTTTTGAAATTCTGCTTATAAGATATTTTTCAATAGAACTATTTTTGGTAACAATGGAGAAGAAAAAAAATTAATAAAAGAACTCAAAAACCCTAAGTGTAAGACTGGCAGTTCAACTTGAAAAAGTCAGTTAAAGTCTGAGGCAGTGCTAGGTTATTGTGAACAAATGTACAATTCTTTCTTCTAAGGAAGATAAAGGCTTGAATTTGTCTATTCTTATTATAAATTACAATAAGCCAAAGAAAGAAAGTAGGTATATGGATTTTTTTGGACACATGTTTGAAACTTTATTAAATCTTTACTTTTAAGGCAACTTTTAAATGAGACCTGTCTCATAGCAACATTCAGTGTTGTTTATAACAAACTCCTTGAAAGTTTAATTCATTACTGTCCTGAGAACTAGAAAATTTTAACTTGTTCTTGGGGTTTTTTGCTAACATTCAAGGTTTAATCACTTCCTGGTCCGAAAGCTAAACTCTAGACACAACACTATAGAGGAAGGAGCTGAGTTTCCTTCAGTAAATTTAGGTGTTCAGTTCTGACTTTCGCTATGCTGAATTTGGTATCTGATTTTGCTGAAGTATCTTTCTGAAGCCATTATCAGTAGAAGTTGCATAGTAAGAGTACAAGAACGGAGCAAGTGTGTGCAGCCAATTCCATGAAATAAATCAGATTTCTTGAAGAGCAGCACCTGAGCCCTCCCTAGTTCTTGCAAGAAGTTTTGGGGGAACTTTCACCGTTTGTAAGCAACATGCAAATGGAATACCAGTTGTATGTTGTCTGCCTCTCAGTGATGTGATTTGTAATTGACAATTGGAAGTGATGACATTGAAAAATAAATTAGCGTTAGAAAATAAGTCTTGGGATTTCCTTATGAAAGCAAAATAATTCCAAGGCAAATGGCATAAGGAGCCATAAGTATTCCAGATGGCAAATTATTTTCTATATGAGTTTCAGATTTATCTCTAAAAGATCAGCATTTTTTATACATTCATAAGATCTGCCTTTTCTTTAGCTTTTCAGTATTGAAAAATACCTTTTTCAGGGATGGTAGTCTCTTACAGCCTAAGAAATATTTCCTAGATTTGTATACTGATTATATGAGCAAAGAGTTACTGGGTTATTGATGAAATTGGAGATGGTTATTTTGCAATTTAAAATTAGTAAATCTGAATACATCAAATATGGAAGTTTCAGGATAAAACAGAGAACTGAAAGTGTAAGTCAAAAAGATTGAGAATGTATTAGCCTTTACTGTTTTATTAGCTTTTACTGCATTACATCATGGTGTATGGTTGTCTTGAAATCAGCTGTTATAATTGATTCTTCTCTGCTGTTTCTAGATGTTAAGCTTCTAGTTCCTAACAGAAATATTGTTTATATATAATCCTGAGTTACTTATTGGTAAACTTCGTCCCATTTCTATTACACCAGTCTTCAAGGTCACCCACTCTTTCCTGTATGATCAGTCATCTGCTGTATTGGAGCACCTCTGCTTACGTTGTGTCATCCATAAGTGTCATCAGCATGCTCCTATTATTTTTCATAGCAAGACCATTAATGAAAATATAAATACACATAACTGAAAAATCAGGCTCATAGAAACTCATCCATGTCTGGCTTTTGCCACTTTGTCAGCTATCTTGCCTTCAGATAATTCTTTTCCTATCTAACCTCTATTACAGTGAGCTCAGTTAATGTGGCATCCTATCAGTTTACTAATGGTGATGAATGAGGGCTACTGTATTTCCTATTTCCAGAAAGAAAACAGGTATTTTATTAAACAGAGGGGCAGGTCTGTTTAGTCTAGCTTTTGATCCATGAGATACGAACACATTGGGTAGAAAAAGTGAGACTTCCAAAGAAAGAGTACAAGAAGCATATCCAAGCAATTCTTCCCTGTGTATGCCCTCCAACCACAGGTTAGGCAGTGGCTTGGAGTCCTGTTATGTCAGAGGTCAGACTCAGGTTGTGCTCAATTTGTATTGATGAGTCCACTAGACCTTTTGAAATATTATTCATGCTTTTGCAGTGTGTCATCTTGTAATGGTGACTTGCACAATTAATTATGCTTTTTCTTTAGGAAACCATTGTGTTTGTTTTTGAGAACCTCTCTTGTAGTATTAGAACTGAAAGATTCCCATTCCAATATCATAGTAATGAAGATTCCCTTTATTTATTTATATAGGCCTTTATCAAATCCTTCTTCAATTATCTCTTTTTCAAGCAGATGAACTCTGGTCCATTCTACCATCTTCTTATATAGATCTATTGCATTAAAAAAAAGTTTCCTGCTCTGTTTTTTGATTGAGTTGGGGTTTTTGCCCCTAATAATTTTTGATGTTCTAATGCTGCTTTTTTGACTGGGGTTCCAAGCTGGTGCTTTCAGAGAACAAGCCACAATTAGTCTCATATTCTTTTTTTGAAGCAGGATCTAGAATCCACTGTTTTGAATGCATAGAAAGGGGTTTTTATTCTCACACAGACTGTGTTGTATATATTGACACAATTTCACTCATTCTTCTTCCATGTACCATTCACATCTGTTTCAGACAAATAGCTTTCCCTGATGAAACAGATTATCAGAGAAGACTGTTGAATTATGTGTTCCCAGAGAAACCCCCAATGCCCTTTTTAATAAAGTAGGTCACAGTACAGTAACAGTGGACCTTTTAAAGTACCCTTAATTAGTAACGTTGAGGTAAGAATGGTAAATTGCAGTGACATAGAATTGCCACCCTGATACTGCCATGCTATGCAATTGAAATAAGTAATCTTTAATTTCTTGTTCTTTTTGAAAGGAAAAGAGGATATCTTTAAAAATCATCATCGTCATAAGGAAGAATGTGTTCAAGGCCAGGTTGGGTGGTGCCCTGAGCAACCTGATCTAGTGAATGACATCCCTGCCCACGGCAGGGAGTTGGAACTAGATTCTTTTAGATCCCTTCCAACCCAAACCATTCTATGATTATATGGAGTATACTTGGGACCTGGACAGTTAGAGAATTTTTTTCCATATTACTATGTAGCTAAATGAAAACTTGCCTACAAAATAGACACCAAGGAGTACTAAAACTGAATTGTCTTAATTTTGATCCTTCCATTTCTATTCACTGTACTTTCTAGTGTCACCTGTTTCCTAAATTCCAATTTTCAGACTGCAAGTGATGTGAGGCACTATTGGTGTTCTGGGGTTTTAAATTTGGTGGAATTGTGACATTTTTCAGAACTACTCTGTTACATATTATTATATACATGTTGTGTCTAAGCAGTACATTCAGATTAGCAGAAAAACTTTCATTAATATCAATGGAAAATCAAACTGATAATGAAAGATATGTTATCTTTCAACATGAAGAAACAAAATGAAATGCCATACCAAGTTATGCCATGGCACAATAATTCTGTTAACTTTTGAAGATACCTCAAATCCAAATGCACATGAAAGAATCATCCAGAAATCAAACTGTATTTCTTCAAATACTCATCTTACCCTTGTTTTTGGTAAGACTAAAATATAAAGATCAGAACATCTACTAAATTATCTACCTTTAGTTACAGAAATCTCTGTCTTGTCTGTAGGAAGAGAAATATAAGGTATATGGGATCTTCTGATGGCACTTGAATGTATCTACCACCATTAGTTCAGTGATGATGAAAGAGTTCAATTTGATTTAGTAGAGATTGCCTCACTGGCTGCAATTGCTTTGTTGCCAATGTATTTTCTGTATACCTCAGTGCACAGACACCTGTATTAGGTTTCTAATGCTGGATGTACATATAACAAGAAATCTTGTCTAAAAATCCTTTGAAATATCATTGTTTTCCCACATTCCAGCTGAACATGTTCATTCTTGCCTGCATTAATTAAATCTGTATTGAAAAAGATTTACCAGACTTTGCTATGTTTTACAGGGAACATGAATTTTTTAACTATTTCAGACCAATAAGACATAAATTAGATATAGTCTGTGAGAAGTTTTTCAGAATAGATGTATTTTGCATTGAAACAAACATTATATTTTTGCCTTCTTTTCTATTGGTGTTTTACTCATGATAATGTGTTTTGCCCTAGAGATGTACACAAAGTATATATGCCATTAGGAGAATAGAAATTCTGCCAGTAAAATCATAATTCATAAGCAGAAGCATTAGTACTTTTGTGTAAACAATGAAAGTTGGTCTTCGGTATTCATGTCACTGCAAACTGCAGGGGGAAGCTGGAGACTCCAGCCTGCCTAATGTGGCAGTGAACGTTGATTTTTTGCATGTAATGTTGTTTTCTGATGAATCTCACACATGCATAACTTGCTGTCAGTTTGCTCTAATTATTGTAGATCATGTTTGTGATCTGCCACTTGCAACCTAATATATTATGATGGTTGAAGTAATATGTTGTGGTTATAATTGGTTGCCCTCTATTGATATGGGTAATAGATCTCTCCTGTGAAATACAAACAGTAACTAGATGCACAGCATGCAGGTGAGTTAAGTACCTACACTACCTAGGAATCAGCAGGTATTCTTCATGACTTAGTCTCCAGACATATTTTTTCTGGAAGCTCAGCATATCTCTAATTGCAATTATATTTTGTGTCCATCTTGTCTCAGATCTTAGAAAAGGAGTTTCTGTGTATAAATATTTAAGTATGAGAGTAAAAGGCAATACCAAGCACTTTTCTGCAGACTTGTAGAAATATAACTGGCATAGATCTCTTCACAGAATTCCAATTTATATTAGTAGAGTTGTTCTCAAGAATAAAGAAAAGAAAGATAAAGAAGAAAATCAAATCTTTAACCTGGAAACTGTGAGCTACACTTTGACGTGGCAGGTCTTCCTATTACATATTTAGTTCAGTGTAATCAATAGCATTAATAAATCAGTGCATTGGCTGAATTCTGAAAGGATTGTATCTCTCACACAATTAATTGATTTTTGTGTTCTCCATGTGAACATAGAAACACCATAGTTAAGTGCACAGTTGGTGTAATATTGACTTTTTTCCTGATATTTAGTCACTAAGTGTCCAAGGTTGACAAGAGCTGTTATATTCCACTGTTCTCTATCAGTAATCATATTTGCCTAGAGCATTACTTTCCCTCAAAGCAGTTCTTGGATTTAAAGGCCTACCTTCTTTTACATATTTTATTCAAAACTTCCAGAATAATCTGGGAACAAGATTTACATCCTTGCAAAGTACTATTGGAAAGTTTGATTTGAAAAATGTATGCTTGAGGCATGTGTTTGTGGTTCAGCATAAGCTTTTTAAATAACTCATTTGGTTTCTTTCAGTAAATCCAGTTATAGGTGTTGAAGAGCAGACCATCAAAACCTTTAAAAGCTTAGCCTTCTTTTCTCATCCTCATTTATTTACACCTTCTTAAAAAAACTTTAAAAATAGAAAGAAGTACAAAGGACATTGCATCCAAAATGACGCACAGGTTTAGCCTAGGGTGGTTATCTTTTGGCTTAGTGAATGAGGTCTCCTTTGACTTTGCATATTTCAAAACTAACTTAGATTTGGATATTACTTTTGTGACATCTGGTGCAAGAAATATTTGAAAATAATAAATTGCATTCTATTGTAATTAATTTTTATTTATTTGAGGCTTTTACGTTACTCCTAAAATATATGACAGCAGTTCTTACTGAATTTTCTGCTCTAATTACAACTTACCTAATACTAACCTGATCACCTACCAGACAGTGATCATATTTCTGTATAACTTGCCAAGTTGGTAGAAATACATGACACAATACTAATTAAATGATTTAAAAGAAATTTGTAGTTCTGTACAATGTATAAGTTCAATAGAAATAGTTATGTAGATATGACATACAATACATAGATAAGGCATAATAGAAAAATTACGACTTGTGAATCTGGAATGGAAGAAGAGAGTTTTACATTTTAGAGTAGCACTTAAGAGTCTGAATTAATTACTGTGTGTTCATATGTCTTGCTTAAACACGGGAACTGGTAAAATCAATGTATCACTTTCAGAGATGCCAGAAGCTGGATTGAGAGGACAAAAAACACTTAATGTTGCATACTTGGTCTGGGACCAGCACTGGAGTTAATATCAGGGGTCCTGGTATTGCAAAACATGATTTTCAGCTTCTCCTTCTCTCTTCTTAATAGCACTACTTTTGCTGGGCCAGAATTTAATCTCAAAATTTATTGAAAAAGTAATTATTTGATTAATCAGTGGTGAAATAGAGTTCCTTTAAAAGCCATATGTCATTTAATTCACTCTAATTTGTGATTTTAGACATTTTAGAATACTGAAGTTCTCTGACAACTGGCTTTCAAATATATTCTCTCAAAACTACCAAAATTTATTCCGCTAAGCATTCAGTGGTAATGTATTGTCATATATGCTCATCATATCCTTATATGCACATTGACTGTTCTCAGCTTCATTTGAATATTCATCATGATCCATAGAAAATACTATCAAGGGAGGGGCAGAAAAGACAGTTTTGTATTTAATAATTATAATGATACAACTTTAAGTACAGTGAATGTAAAGATGCATTCTTTATATTCCTCAATGTTGCCTTCTCATATGCAGTCCTCTTTTGACTTTTCAAGAATGTATATCAACTTCTGCATGTAAAACCTTGCCAGATAATGGCATCATCAGCAAAAATATTTGTATTCCATGTAAACAGAAAAAAAATTCTTCTGTTTAATAAATAAATCCATGTTGAAAAGATGAGGGACACTTTTGGCTTATACTTATTCAGAGCTTTGTTGAAAAGCTAATAAAAGTGTATAAATTATTGTAGTCCTGTTCACAATTATTTAAGCAATTAAATATCCCTTGTGCTCTTTATCTCTTTTACCTTTACCCTCTTTTTCTTCATGCTATACTCTTTATTTTCTATTAAGAAAAATCCGGTAGATATTTCATAGGAAAAATATGGTCTGTTTTCCTGCTTGGCTTGGATAATGGACTATGTGTGGAATAATGTGAAGAACTTACATGGTATGGGTGAACATATAATTGAAGAAAGGGTCTTTTGTTCAAAAGAGACAATATTGTAGCATTAACTTCATACTTACAAATAGTTTCAGCTGTGCCAGGTTTGAAGACAGATGCACAGTGCTCTAATTATTACACATATTTTTAACATATGTTTTGCATTATATCTCAGAGAGACCTGTTCTTTAATGGTGCTTCTTCTTGTGTTACTTTTCCTGTGATACCAATTATTTTAAGCATGTATGACAGGTAGCTGGCATCTTCATAGAATCTCAGCAGGTTTTACCAATAGCACTGTGAACATGGAAATAATATGTTAAGAGTCTGTTCTGTGGAAAAGGATATCATAGATATAGAAAAAGCACTAAACAGCCTTTAAGAAAAAACCCCAGCAGCATGAGTGAAGTACATAGTTTCTAAGTAATTACATGTTAAGGTTAAAATGTTGCATATTCCAAGGCTGTCTTTCAAAACTGTTCAGATTTAGTGTCATGAGCTCTAGTGAATGCACATCACTGTTAATAACCAAATTAATTAACAGCATGTTGAAGTTCCATAGAGATCATATAGATATACTTCTGTTGCAATTAAATAAAAAATGTGTTTAGCTGTAGAAGGTGGTAAATCATAATTACTAGTATACTGTCATTGCATTTTACTGTGACAAGGTTATAAAAAAAATGTGGCTACAGAGTGTGTTTGGTTTTTTCACACAAACAACAATGTAAGAATTTTGTACAGAACAATCTTGTATGTTGTATATAAATAAAGGTGTATAAAACTAGATTTATACAAATATATAGATGTAAATAGCTGGTTATACATATCTGTAGTATTTATAGCACCTTGCACAGAATATCTATAACTTTTTTGTTTGTTTGTTTTTTAATTTATGGTGTATTTTTATTGTAATTTTTAGATTAATTTTACCTGGGTGGATTTTCTTAGACCTCAGGTTATCGCTCTGCCTTTTGGTTTTAGGTAGTCCTTTACATCAGAGCTTCTATTACCACTGTGGTCCTTGGTTCCTGGCACTGTTTGGGATTGTGGCAGCAGATCATTGCTTACCAATACAGGCTGTAAGGGCCATCTATTCGTACTGATGAGGCCGATTCTGAGAATCTGGTGTTATTTATTCTCCACAAAACTGCAGTTTTTGGCTGCTTATAATTAGTTTGTTACTAAGTACTGTGAATCAATTTGCCAATGATTCAACTCAATAAACTAATAAATAAAAATGTTCTACATTATCTTTGGCTCAGGACTTTTCCCAGCTGCATCTAGGAACAAGGCTTAAATACAACCTAGAAAAGAGGACTATTGACAGAAATAGTCAGAATGCTTCTTCGGTTTGGTGATCAGTGTCTAGCCCTATCTGTTATGTTCCTTATAACTTGTTCTATGTGAAGGGCCCCATTTTGTGAGAAGGTACTTGCCTGCTTAGTTTCTGTGCCATAGATTGTTAGTTAGATAACAACATGAGCTCTACCTTATGCTAACTCGCCAATTTACAAACACTTGACTCATTGTTACTTTGGGTTTTTAAGAATCCTTATCAACAAAGGCAGAGAAAGAATATTTGTATGGGAAAACTCACTACCGGTTTTTATCTCAACATATAACTGAGCAAAACAGAATGAAGTTGCAGTTCACTGTCCTGAAATTGAAAACTATTTTTCTGATGTGCAAGGTATTCCTCCTCAGTTCAAAACAATATATGCTTTCTCCTAGATGTTAACATAGCAATATAATCACTCAAGTTCCAAGCTGGTAGATCTTTAAAGTTGATAGTCAAACAGATAGGATGGGCTGGAACATTTCAGTGTTTTATCTGAAAGGCAGCAGTAAAGTTTTATAAGCTTTTTTGAGTCTTTTTTTTTTTACGTGAAATAGAATTGATATTTTCTATCTCTTCTGTTTTCCATTTTCTCTCTGGGATGAAAGGTTCCATCTGAAAATGCATAATAAATATTCCAGTGATGAGTGGTAAGCAAGAATCACTGTCTAGTTGTCCGCTAGAAAACACTGCCATTGCCTAACTCCAAATGTTTTATATGTATTGAGACCTGCTGCCTTCTCAAAAGACATCTGAGGGGAGGCAGTGCTATTGCTGCCCTGTTGCCTAAACCAGAATCATCATATATTAATTTCTGTCGTCTTCTTCCAGAACCTAGTTAGGAACAATTGAATGCAATTTTAATTTTCTTGTTGAAGATTGGCCATTTATAGAATCTGATAAAAACAGGTTCATTTACTTACACACCAGTGCCCTCCACAATGCTGGGAGACTTTTCCCAGGTCTGTTGTGAGAGCTTGTACATGAGCTGAGCTACTATAGATTAACTGCCAAAGAGTACATTTCCTTTCAAAACCAGCACACTGGTTAGTTGGAATGATTCAGGTGAAACTGATGAATTCCACATCTGAGCACCTTAGAGCTGATCAGGGATGAGCCTGTGTTGCTATTTGTTGCATTTTGGCTGCTATTTTCAGTTTTCCTTCCTGTGTTTCTGGGAGCAGCAGTCTTTGATCATGCTCCAGTAAATGAAGATCAGAGCATCAAAGGGAGTTAAATATGTTGGCAGTGAGTGTCATCAAGCTTGACTTTCAAGTATGCAATGCTAAGAATATACTCAGAAATGCTCATTAAGTGATTCAGGACAGTTAAGCACTATGAAATGAAATCATGAAGGTAAGAATTTTGCTCACAAGACCATCTAAATGTAGAAAAAGGAAATATTCAAGAGAGCAGAGACAGAAAGTTTCCTGTGTTTTCTTAAATTAAAATATCTTATTGACAGTTGTAAAGCCACACCTTAGAACTTACTATTGCAAGTGATAACATAAATAGAAAACACAAGGATGAATACTTCAGGTTTGCCTTCAAGCTCTTTTCTGTCTGGGGTTCAAGGGCAGGCTTTGTTAAGGTCTGTGGTGCAGATACTCTGATGACAGATAAGAATGTTTAGATACTCGGTTGGGAAGTTAGGTGCAAGTCTGCTTGTTTTGTAGTTGTGTTGATACCAAACACAAAGTTTCTCACATGGTGTGACTCAATGATGTAGCAACTGTTCACCATGCCTTAGAACATTTTTAGTATTGAGACCTTAGATTTTCAGTACCTTGCCCTTACATTGCTACAATTATATTTTTAGTATTTATCTTCTTTCATGTTTATACTGTCTGTACAGTGAAGCTGTGTATTCATTTGTATTTATGTCTGCACATATATTTGAAAAAAATGTGTTTACAATCCAGGATTTAAACTTAGGGAGACGTGTTGTGCCTCAGTAGTGTTGGAGAGCTTTCATTGACTTTTATTATCCCGTTTTATATTTACAGAAAACATAGGAAATGCTTTTTGTGGTTCAGATAGAACTTGGATGCACACATCCAATATCCACCCACTTCTCAGGCTGTAGAGCAAATCAGTCTTATGATCTGATGTAGCATTTACCCTGTTTTCCAGAAGTTAAAAATAGGATGCTTATCTTCTTAATCTCTGCTCATCAGGAATTTGGAGACAGTATTATAGAATCACTCTCCTGCTTGTTCTGGATTACCCCAGGTAGGCAGCCAAGCCCCATGCAGCACTCATTCTCCTCAGGTGAGACAGGAAGGAGAATCAGAAGGGTAACAGTGAGATGACTCCTGAGATAGAGACAATTTAATAGGTACAGCAGGAACTGTGAGCACAAGCAGAGCCAAGTGAGGGATTCATTCATTGCTTCTCATCAGCAGATAGATGTTTAGCCATTTGCAAGAAATCCGGGCTTCGTCATGCACAACAGTTATCTGGGAAGAGAGTTCCATAACTCTGATCATCCTTTCCTCCTTCTCCTTCCCCAGCTTTTTTAGCTGAGCACAATCTCATATGGTGGAATATCCCTTTGGCCAGCTGTCATGTTCCAAGTCCTGGTGTGCTGCTAGCTACTATGACGAAAATTGTTTCCAGAAAACTCTTCTAGACAAAACAAGTACACTACCCTTATTTGGATCATATTGATACTCCTTCTAATTCCTGGGTCAATTGAACACATACCTTTAAAAAAAAAATCCCAGAAAATTTTCAGCTTTTACACTTGACCTATTTTGCTTGAAATAAAAAAAATTATAGGTCAAATGCACCTTCCTACCACATTTTTAAAATGCTGACAGCACAATAAAATGAAAACACTTTGTCATGGGGAAAAAGTATTTACACAAACATAAGAAATGTGCATTTTTTTTCACATTCCAACCATCATCATAAGTTATTCTTATCACTGGCAAAATCACAGCTTCCTTAAAGGCCCAGAGAAAAATTGTGTAGTCTGTTTGGATTCTTGTTTGAAGAGGAGTTCTAGAAACAAAAAATCGTGGCTGTTCATTGCAAGATATACTTTACCTTTTTCTGCTTCCCCTTTTGGCAGATGTTGCAATGTGAACTTCGTTGGAATGTGAGAAAGATAAGAATGAAGCAAGATTTTCAGATATTTTTGTTAGTGGCAAGAGCTTTATTCAATGTATCCATTTAATTTACTAAAGCTCCATCTTCATATGTGAAATAATCCCTACTTCCTGATTATTAAAATCGAAAATCATTTTATCGTTTACTCCAGAACACTGTAAGCTTGCAATGCTTATTAAAAATACTGTCTGAAAATAGCTCTTTGTATATATTCTAAGTGCCTTTATGTCTGTGGCAAATCATTATCTTTTCCATATGTTTTATGTTTATTACTGTTAAATACGTTGGCTGTGCAAAGCTATAGCGGTGGGATTTATGGTACATTTACTGTTTCATACATCAGCAAAATTGCAATTGAAAATTCATGTCAGCTGTGCTGAAGTTAGGTAGACCTTTCTCTTAAATTCTCAGAACACTGTTTTCCACAGTGGCAGAAAGGAAAAAACATTTTCATGTGTGACCTGAAGGAATCATATGTGAAAGTAAATGAGGTACAATGAGCATGGATCTCCAAAATGCCACTTCTACATTTAGTATTCAATGTGCAATCAACACTTCCATATGGTTCGGAGAAATAAAATTGAATTTTACAAGTGTAGTAACATGCCGGTCCAGCAGTAACTGTAATAAATATTTTATTACAGATAATCTGCATCTCATTTAGACTTTAGGAAAGATACACAGTGTATGACCACATCATATATCACAATGCAAAGAAGAAAATTATAATGAAGATGAAATATTATCATCTATTATATCCTTGATTTGAGACAGGTACTGAGGTATTCTGTAATGATCATTAAACAATTACAAAATAAAAATGTCTGACCAAAATCTTCATATCTGTTCTCATTGCAGATTCCTGGCTCATTGGAGATCCACTCACATGGAAAGCTGAAGGTAAGATGAAACATCCTACAGCCTCAAGCTCTGGTGGGAGCTATGTAATGGCACACCATTGTCTAACTGACAAGTATATACAGTCTTCTACTGACTTGTCCATTAGCAGTAGTTTATGCTGCTGTATCTAATTTATTGTTGCTGCAATAGCAGTGCAATAGCAGCACCAAAAGTATAAGTAGGGAGAAATTCACAGAGCACAAACTTTAACAGATATAAATGCTTTGTTCAAGAAGGAATATCCAGGATGATAAATTCTCTGCCCTGTTACCAGACTCATCAAGGATAGAACATATTTGAATAAATTATAAATTTCTCAAAATCACTTACTAAATTTCTTATAAGCATTCTCGAGTTTCCACAAGGAACTGCTGTTGCCTAGATGTGCCATATTGTGGATTTTTTATGATGCCCCTCTTTAGATTAATAATTTGAAAATGCAATTTGTAGCCATGATCTCAACTCAGCTGAAAGCGCATACAGTCCCAAAACTCTGAAATGGTGTGCACTCAAAAATGTTTGAATTTGACAGCAATCTGGCTGTGAGGAAACCTTATTCTGTCTGATCAGTATATACCTAGCAACTGCACTGTATTGAGCAGGTACATGGAGTTTGGGTTTTCTTCCTTTGGTTTTCAGCTCAGTGATTTTTCTCAATGGTTACCAAAGTCAAGTAATTTCTAGCTTGTGAGCCTAACAAAAAGGGTTCATTTACAACCATATTCTGCATCTTGCGACACCAAATGGAGTGTGTGTTCTTCTATATGACTACAAAAGATTTTAGAACAGCGATCAGAAACGTGTTCTGCTCATTAATGTTTTTACAGTAGCTGCCTTAAAAGAGCTACAGTTTCCTAGAGCAAGTCATTCAGAATTCAACTACTCTCTTCAAGTTTAATAGGTTGAGCTCTTTGAGTTCCCCTACCTCCTCCTGATTGATGGTTTGTTTCTTCTTTTAATACAAAATTCAGTAAAATTTCCCACAGTGAAAAGGGTCTTTTAATTATAAAACATCAGCGTGTGGGAATGATTCAATTTACACATCAGAAAAGTTCAGTTACTTGACCATAATTTATTTTTTGCGCTGATCATTTACAGACCACAGATTCTTCTTCCTCTGGCCCCCTCCCCTTCTCGCTTTCTCTCTTTCTATGTAAAAGAATGAAAGTCTCAATACCTTGTAAAAGGCTTTAGATATTGTATCACTTAGTCATCAGAACTAGAGGCTTCATTATCAGACTTTTTTCTACCAACTTTTATCCCTTTCTCATTTCCTAGTTATGTTGTCATATTTAATTTAAGTGTGTCCTGTAATTGCTGAGTAATGCAATTTTTTTTCCGTATCTGACAAAAGGACTGAATAAGTAAGGAGGGGTATGGTATCTCATTCATGAAATTGTGAGATAAGATATATTACCAAAAAAAGATATTTGCAGTTCTAATGTTCCATATTATACGACTGACCAGCTCTTTTTTTTTTTTTAATATTAACTAATTAATATTGAAATATAGGTCTAGAAGGGATGGAAATTTTTCATGTACTTCCTCTAAGAGTATTAGCCATCCTTCTTGTTTTACTGTCAGAATATAGCTTAGGACTTGCGTTGGTAGGTAAAACAGCTTTTACTAACAAAGATTTGTAAGTTCTAAATGTGATTTTCATAGCAAAATCAGAAAAGTTAAATCTTACTTTTGTGCTTATGATGGCCATAAGAGAAATAAGCAGTAAAAATGTCCAGAATACCATTTATACAAATAGTTTTAAATACGCTTACAGGTATATTCTTAAATTTGTTTTGATTTTAATCAAATGCGGTTTGTGACCAAGTATTATTAGATTAGATTATGCTCATTTCAGAATGAAAAAGCAGATGTAGAGAACTGCAGGTATGCTCCATTTGTTCTAGGTTGTATAAAGAATTCCTGTTCAGCTGAATACTTAAGAATGTTTATTGGTTGGCAGATGTGTGATCACAATATCTACGCTACTGAAATACATTGCTTTAATTGTTTGCTTTTTTTATTAAAATATATAATGAAATATAATATAAATTAAATGCTAATGTTTTCCATTTGGAAGGGATATATAAAGGGTCCTCTAGTAAAATACATGAAACTTGGGAGCAATGGCCGTATCTTCTAATTCTTTTCAATTGTTTGATGGTGCTTCTCTTTTACTCTGAAATCAGTACTTAAACTAAAATAGCCAACACAAATTTGTGTTTTGTAATGTTCCTATGAGAGAGAAGCTAGAAGGTTGTTTTTGTAATATGTGTACCTGCTGCTGTTTGGAATTGCTTTTACGTAGAAACACAAATGTATCCCTGGATAAGACCTGAAAGCCAAAACTAGCATGTTTTTTTTTAAATGGACCAAAGTATAATGTTCTCTTCCATTGTCCATTTCAGGTTAAAGGAATCCAGTTTGATTTTACAAATCTAAATATCCCCTACTGCAGCTTTCTCTAATTCACCTGTAACTTACTGTATCCTGCTCAGTAAAGGGAACAATCTCAACCACATGAGGACACCAACATAGGCATGCATCTTAACACTAAGTAAACTCAGTTTTTATTTACAAAAGGTAATGTAAAAATTTTTTTATGATCCCCTAGTACCAGGCCATTGTATCTTCCGCCTGACTGGCATCCCCTGCTGAGTGAATGCTCCCATACAAGATCTCACAAATGCTTTTTTTGTTTTTAATACAATTGAACTCCTTTCTTCTTCTACATTGTTAACCTAAAGCCACAAATAAGTAATGGCTTCAAATTATTTCCAAGGCTGATACACTATTGACACATCATGTATCCTGAAAGATGTGACCAACCCCTCAGTACTCTTGCTGCTGGTGCAGCAGCTGTCCTGTGATGATGCACTTGGTTTTTCTTGGGGTTCTTTGGTACTCCTCATAATGGCTTTCAGGTCTTTTCATTGGCCAAGTAAGCCCTGTAGCATTCCCTCTAAGTCTGTGTTTCTGCAGTTGTCAGCAGTTCCCAATAGTGTAAGTCCAGTAGAAACCTCAACTAAAGGGATGAAAAAAAAGTCGTGCAATTTTCAAATATGTTTAAATCCCTCTTCTTCCAGACCATTATCTTACGAGCATTTACTATGGTAAATAGTGAGCTAAAACCAGTAACTCTGTACAAAACATTAATTTCAATTAAAGTCTTTGCTCACAGGTTTTTCCGTACTTTTTTTGTGATCATTTATTTTCAACTTCTCTTTGGCTTAAATACTAGCATTTTGTATTAATTGTATTCAGGAGAGGCAAATGGTGGTATATGCTGTGTTAAAGATTGCGGTTTTAGTAGAGATTTCTATATTTAATAGATGTTCTGATGACAGAGTTTTATGGCAGAAGTTATTATTGGCAAAACCTTTCTTACTTTATTTTCCTTTCATGACAATGTACATGAGTGTCTGTTAAGATTGCAATGTTCTCACCCAATACAAAGAGCTTATCATTTCCACTGTGTTATATAAATTTTTAGGACATCCATGGAATTTTTCCTTTAGTAGGTAAGGATTACAGTGACTTACTTCTGTTGTAACTTACCTTTGTCTGTGCACTAACTATTGCAGCATCCCAGGTCTTTTTGTGTTGTTCATAAGAGAATTAGAGGTTAATTCCCAGCTGAAGTAGGCCCATCTCCCTGGTGGTACTACACATCCTTTATTCTTTTGTGTTGTGGTTTGCTTTCCTTTTTTTCTACAATTAGCCCTCTCTGTGATTAGTTTAAATGCAGGTATGATTCCTGAACATTGCTATCAAGTTTTTGTCAGGCTACCTATATTTAAGAGCTGTGGAGAGGCATGCCAGAGGAAATAATTTAAGTTGTGCTCGAAAAAATAAGCAGGTATCATACTCAGTCTTTTGAACTGTCATCTTCTCACAGCAATCACCATGTCACTGGATGGATGTTTTTATATTTTTACAGATTTCTATCATCTTTGCACAAAACTGAACTGTTTGGCATATTAGTTGCAAATGTGAGAAATTATTTGTCAAACAAGAAAAAATCTTAGCCATGGTTAGGAAGTGGTTGAAGAAGAGTTTGAAATCTTCTCTGCCATCAAAGCTGAGGTCCCCCTCTGAAGAGATGCAAATCAAGTTTAGCCCAGGAGTCTCACAGACCTGAATTCCTGGACATAATTTCCTTTCTGAACAGATTACTTCTCATTCTTCCCACTCAAAATCCAAGGTGGGATTAGTGATGGTACTAGTTTCTATCTTTATAAAAGTATTTCTTTGAAAGTGGGAAAACTTCTATATCCTCAGATTCTGAGCAGTAGGAGGAAGGATCATGATTTAGCCCAGTGCTTTCTATAATTACTTCTGGAAAGGTGGATTTGAGCTGGGATTCTCCTCTCCTCGACAAGTTCCACCACGTCAAGGGAAATTTTTCTAACATTCTTAGTCATGGGGAATTTGGTATGCCTCCAGTGCCCCTGTTGAAAACCTCTCCTGGAGATATATTAATTTATTAATTAAATCTCTCAAGACAAAGAAGATATTAAAGCTATTAAGTTTTAGTGTGTTATCATCACAATCTACATCATATTTTTAAGCAGAAGTGGTCAGAGATGTTTGATCAGTAATTAGCTAAATTTTGTCAGGCTATTTAGCAGTTCCTGAGCATGTCTAATTTAACCTGTTTAATAGCAGAATAAAGTAAAGAGATGCCTTCTTTGTAAAGCTCAGGTGGAAACCAACTGCTAAACCAGATTCCTGTTTTGCAATGAGATCAAGATCCTGAACCTCTTGGTATTGGAGCAGAAAATGGATATTAGCCCTTAGTCTTGAGCCTCAGCACAACTGCTGGCATAGCCACAAGCAAGAGACCATAGCTGAAGAGATAGTGCTGTTTCACCAAGGCAGGGATACCCTAAGGCATACAGGTCATCAAGTGACTCCCTGTGAAGTATTCTGGGAACTATATCCACTGCAGATGTGGTGCTTAAGGACATGATTTAGTGGAGGGCTTGTCAGTGCTGGGTTAACAGCTGGACTTGATCTTAAGGGTCTTTTTCAGCCTAAATGATACTGTGATTCTCTCCCTCTCTTTTTTTTTTCTTTTTTTTTTTTTCTTTTTTTGCCTCTTAAAACATGAGCACTTGCTGCATTAGCAGAGATAGCAGGTAAAGCCATGGGTTCCATTTCAGAGTACAGAGTAGTGGGGAAAAGCACTATGCCTAGGGAAGTGCTCCATGAGCAAAATAAAAGATTTTCACTATTGTCTTTAGGACCTTTTACTGTTTGGCATAACTTGATTTTAATTCTATGGCTTGTTGACATTGAGAGAGATGTTATTCAGTCCGGTATCAGAGAGTAAATATCCCAGGTGCAAAAATCTAGAAAATACTGTCATTGCCCTTCTGTAAAAAATCATACTAACTGGATAGTGAAATAGTAATGTTTTACTTTCTATGTAGAAAATTCTGCATTTTTTTCAGGAAAAATGTTTACAATTGAATAGAACTTGGGATTTGTCACATATTATGAATGCAGTGGAACTAATTAGGGCGTAGGTGTTTTGAGTAGTGTGCTAGATAAAAAAGAAAAATTATTCTCAAGCCAATGAACTATTGTTTCAAAAAACATTTTGTTTTCCTTCAAGACACTAAAATCTCTTTCTTGTGGTTTGTTATGGCTCTTTGAACAACTTTTTAAGGCTAATTTGTGATAGATTTTGTACTGCGATTTTTTTTGTATTTAGTCTATTGAAACCATCTAACTTGAATAGCCCAAGGGAGCTAAGTCAGGAAGCACAGAAATCAAGAAAACCTGAAGTTGGTACTTCAAGCTGAACCAGAAGCTAGTAGAACTCAATTTTTGTTGAAAGAACAAAATTAGTATTTTTCTTGAAAGAGCAAAGGACTTTATTTTTTCCCCAGCGTTCTGCATCTGTCTTAATAAATAGTGATTTCTGTATGTTTTGTGTAAAATAAGAAACAACATTTGAATTTTTGATTTTTTGGATGTAGTTTAACAATCTCTATAGGAAGGGGTAGAGTTTTCTGAAATGGAAATTTGGCCTCCAGATCAACTCTGAAGAAGTTTGAGTCATATTATTCCTTTAACAGTGATAGGGAGGACATTTTCATGCACTTCTTTCTGAGTTGACGGCAAACTGGTTTCAGGTTCAGATATCAGTTCAGATATTGAGAAGAGGCATTGTGCTGGCTCAGTGTGTTTGAGGCTACTGCACAAATTATGTTGTTCACAAAGTTCATTTTAACATTATAGTAAGACAAAAAGAAAGGTGAACAGAAGCTTTATGGATGTCAGTAAAGTGGTGATTAATTTTCCCTTTAACAGAGAAAAACAAATAAGAAAAGATCATTTGAATGACACAAGTCAATGAACCAGGTGAAACTTGCTAGAAATTAGGGAATTAGTTGGTTATCTTGAGACTCCCCAATAATTTTTCAGCAGTATATAAATTAAGAACCAAAGTCCAGATGTACAAAACTCTATGTTAAAATTGTGATACACTTGCTAATAGCTGTGTCAGACACTATAAAACAGTGTATAGTATATGCTAATTTATTAGTATGTTATGAACCAGTCACATGGGTAATGCTTTTTATATAAAAACAGGGATCTTCAGTAGGGATCTTCATTTGGGAAAATGCCCAAAAATTGCAACTCCAGCAGATGTGAAGCTCAATGTGAGGGCACAGTTCGATTACATTTGGATTTTTTAAGTGGCACTTCAATACGTAGTGTTTCATGCGCCAGTTGTCAGCAGCAATGTTAACTATTCTCTTTTTAAAAGAAGACAAAATAAAATGAAGGATTGTATTCCCCTGGTCTTCTCACTATGCAGTTGGTGAAAGTTGATTGTCTGGTGGCTGAAGCTGAACCTGAACCTGCTGTAAGAGGCAATATAGGCTACCTTCCACAAATATCTAAAAATAGGGTAGCCATGCCTGAGTACGGAAGCTCCAGGTGTGATTTTGGAGACTTTGCAAGTATTTCTGTTACAGAATATATCTCCGTCATGTGGAAAACATGGTCTAATCTCAGCTATAAATGCTGAGAATTACATGTCACTTCCCTTCAAGCAATAAATGCTCTTTTGTCTATCTAGATTTTGTTATATGTTTTTCACAATAATTCCTAACAGTGCACTATGTCATTAAAATATCAAAATCCAGTAAGTCAGCTGGCAATAAATGGGAAAATAGAAATCCATAGCAAAGATTAGTGATATCTAAAAGTGGTTTGTGGGTCCTAGTGGGATTCCTCCTTTTTTAACAACAAAGTGCAGAGTGAAAGAATATGCACAGCTTACTTTGTCTTCCTATTTCTTTTGATCTGAAAGAACAATCAGATAAGGCTGATTTCTGAAGACAGTTCAGAATGAACAGATCTCAGTTGCCCCCAGTGATAACCATCATTGTCAACAGGAGGCATTCCAGGTACTGACACTAGAGCCTTAAATGTTCAGATACTGAACATTTTCTCTTTTATTTTAAAAACTACTGCTGGGAACTCTCTTTATAGAATGCAATGGATGATGAGTATTTAGAAGAAGAATGAACCCTGAAGGAGAATAAAGCTCAAGCCTCAGAGACTGTCACCGAACACCAGAAGGACAGAATAATTTAAGGTTACGGTGGGGAATTTCATGCACACAAGAAAACCTGAAGCTGTGAAAAATTGAATGATAGAACTAAGGAGTTGCAGTCTACAAATGAACATCAAAATTATTTAAAGGCCCTGGCCCTAATGGGCTTTTGTCCAGATTAGTGGACATTCTGTCAGAGTTCAGCAACACCAAGTGCTTTTTCGTAGGGAAGGCTCAGAACCAGCATATGTTGCAATGATGATAATCAAAGTTGAGGTGTCTGGATTACACTGGTACACAGAAATGCTAATAGGTGCCTTCTGTAACCCATGTCATTTACAAGTGCTATCAGTCCTTCTACACACAATCTTCAGCTCTCAGTCTTTGAAGAAAATATTGATTTTGACAGGGCATGACAACTTAGTTTTACATGACTCAGGTATGTTGTACAAAGCTCACTGAGCAATGCAAAATTCCAGGCAGTTGCTGTGAAAACTGATTGTTTACAAATGTAAAAATTATAATAGTTCTCTATTTTAAGGGTAATAACACCTCACCTGCTGCACAACGATTTTTTTTAATTAGTAGTTAACTATCTTTGTGACTATCTAAGTAAGTTATTGATAGCTTAACAAACCTCAAAAAAAATACTATTATTATTAATCAAGGATAGATAACTTTGAATGAGCAGATGCTAATGAATTAATAGTCAGAGGTTTTTTTATGTGCTTATCACTGATACTGCAAAATACTTGTTATTCCTCATCTATTCATCTTTTAAATAAAAAACCTAATAAAGCTAGATACTGAGTCTAAACACATTGGCTCCTGTCCCCCCCACTGGTACCATTGTTGCTTTCATGGGTTTTGGATGAAGGCCTTTTTTCTGTTTTTACTCTTATAACTGGAGCAGAGTTTAACTTCTGAGGGTTTCCAAATAGGAGCTCCATTAACATGTTTGTTCCCCTGGCAGAGAAGAGAAATATGGAGTTGTTATCAATTGTGCCAAACCATACCATTATTTGTGAGCATGTGGGCAACATTTCTTTCGTTTAAATCTAAAGAAGTCTTAAAATGGTATAATTTTTACTAGTATCTGGCCAGACTTGAGTAGAAGGTAGTGCATCTTGTTGTCCAGTAGAAGTTTTCAGTGTTGATTGACCAAATTCAGATGCCAAAGAGTTGATGACCAGGATAAATCAAAACATATATTTGAAAGTCACAGATATTGACAAGTAGAGCTGAAGATCTTCTCTTCTTCCTCCAATACCTGGATTTGTTCCTTGATCCTTACACCAGTTTCTACTTGCATGAGAAGTGCAGGGCTTTTAGAACACATTCAGTGTGTCTCCTTGGGCTGGCTCTACCTATAGCCACTCTTGAGGCCACAGTTTCCTAAGCACACAGGAATGCCTGTTTTTCCCCAGATCTCCTTTGCTGGTAAGTTTACTGCCGGTTCTGACCTGCAAGGAAAATGCAATTCCATAGCTTTCACGTATGTCCCTCAAAGTTGATGGAAGTCTTTCTGCAGGCAGATCAGAGCAAGTCAAGTTAGGAAGCACCAGGTTACTTTTGGGAATTCCATGTGTGTCTCTCTGGCATTCATTTTCTCTATCACCCAGCAGTGATATCTCTTAGGTAATGTTCCAGGAACACAATTGTAAACAAACAGTTGTACACAATGGGAACATAATTACTTGGCACACTGCACCAAAAAGGTTGCAATGATGGCAGGTGTGGAGTATGATTTCTCATTTATGTATCTTGAAACAGTTTTTTCAAATGCAAATGTAATGTACCAGGTGCAAAAGTAAAACGAAGAATCACTTTGGTTCATTGTGTTTTACAAAGCAGTTTCTAAATAGATGTGAGTGAAGGCAATTGAAAGCACTGCATAGAAAACATGTTGGGAATACCTGTAAACTTTAAGATGGGTTCTAAGTTCCATAGGATTTGATTTGTGATGGTGAAACACATTTTAAAGAGAAGTACCTAAACTGTAAATGTGAAGAGACTGTTCTCTTTAAATAAGCATAATCCAAATTTAAGGCAGCTGGGACTTTTAGAATTTTGACAAGATTTGTGTTTATTGAGCAGATAAGTTTGACCATTATGCTGGTGTTCTCTACTGCTAGCAAACATACACCATTAGGTAACTGGAGATTGAAACTGCGCTGTGGGCTTATATAAAACTAAAGAGCTTGGAGTTAAAATATATAGACCAAAAACCGGCTGCAAAAACACCTCCATATTTCCCCCCTCCCCAAAATGTCAAAGCTCTCTTCATGTAGTCAGTTTTAATCAGTGACACTGATCTGAAAGCCTACCTTGCTGATCTTTCTTCATAACTGCAAAGCCTGTATATTGCTTTAATTTTTATGTAAAGTTATACAGTGTTGACATATTCTGTAGCCCTTCTATGACAGGGCAATATGAAAACCTTTCTTTCCATGCCTACCAAAGAAATCATTGGGGTTAAATGACAGGGCTCTACCAGTGATTTGCCTGTCACAGAGAACTGTAAATTGTAGCCTGTCTCCAGGATAGTGTTTAGACACATTCTGAGATTAATGGTTTTGCATAGACACTTTGGTCTTCAATTGATTTTGAGATGAGCTCTATCAAGATTCTTCCAGTTTGAACTCAACTGAAAGTGCTTCTCATTTCAACTGTGTTTATATGTAACTTTGTTGGTACAAAACAGACAGAATCTGATGTAAAAATAAAATGGTGTCTCATATGTTCCAGACTACATAAAAATTTTCGCCTCTAGTTTAACTCTTTGCGACAGATTTCTTCTTTTGTGGTAGCTCTTCACACTTCCAGATAAAAGACAACACTGAGACATCTTATTTACTTGACTGAGCCAATCAAATCTTTTCTCTTAAAGGAGCACAGCTAGTAAGGAAGGTCTGTATCCTAAATTTAGGGAAGAGGAAACTAAGGTGTATTAATCTCCTGGGAAATCTATTTAAGAATGTGATAATTAATTCACTTTCCAGAATCTGAATTAGTAATTGATATGTGTTCTACAGCAAATGAGATATTATAATTCAGGAACTCTAACTTTAGATAAAGGTAATAATAAGGTTTCTTTTTTGTTTAATGGGAAATGAGAAAATGTTTGTCAGAAAAGTGTAATGAAAGCAGACATTCCTTTTCCATGTATTCTACAGTCTCCTGATTAAGAAAAAAAAATTTAAAACCCTTTATTATTTTTAATTGATTTTCAGCTGTTCTAATAGGTACTGAAGGATGTATGGTTTCAGTAGAATGATACAGAGTCAGATGCCACAGCAGTGGTGGAGCCATGGCAGAATGAGCTTTATGGGCTAAATATTTCTATTTTAAGTAACCTGAAGTTCCTCTATGCTGCCTCTCCCTCTGGGCTAAGACAATCCCTTATTACTCAAGCAAGCTTTTTTAAAAGGTATATTGTTGACCAGATATACACCACCAAACTCTGGCAGCATGTAGACCCCTTGTGTTACCTAGAGTAAGAATTTTCCTGTTGGATGGCACCCTGTGTCTGCGCTGTTCACCTTAGGATCAGTGCAGTTACATAACATCAGGTTTCTGAGTCATATCATGTAATTAAAGGAGAATTATAAGGTGTTTTCAGAAAGAAATAAAAAGTTCTTTGCAAAATGGTATGCAGATTTGTTCAAACATTTACAGAAATGTCTTCATTATTTTTTATTTTAATGTTTAAGTTTTTATGTATAATATCTGTGATTCTTGTTTATAATATTTGTGATTGAAACATTAAGATATACAGAAGACTGAGAGGAAAACAGATGGATTTGAATAGCAGGTTGGAAGTTTATTAACTTAATATAACAAATATTAGATGGGGTCTGTGCAGGAAGTTACAGGACTCCTTCCATTACATCTCACAGCAGATGCACAGTGTCTTCAGCCAGTGTGCCAGTGAAGGATGCTCCTTCTCCCCTGTGTGAGGTAAATAACATAGAAGCTGGTCACTACAGTTGACCAAGACCTCACATTGCTGAAGGACCAGTATCCACTAGGAGAACTCATGAAAATTCCAATGTATGGGAGCAAACCAACTGGAATTTTTTTCCCCAGTGGGCACAGGCCCCAGATTCCTAGTGACTGATTAGCAGCCATACTCTTTAAAAGCCAGTAAAGAATAAAAAAATTTTCTTCCATGACTGTGTAGGACAAACCATGCCAAACTGAAGCCAGGTTGGGTGTGACAGCTGGATAGAGCTACGAGGCTCAGGGGCAGAGCTCCTATAGCAGCATTATAGTTCAGAGTTCATGTAACAACTAGAAACGAGGGGTTCCTGAAGCCCTAGGGTGAAGTTTAAATGATGACTGCAGGAAATTAATGTATTAGCCTCTATTTCTCTTTGTCAGAGAGGAGAAGCCAGTTTTGTGTTACTCAGTAACATGCATGATTTTCTCCTTTAGAAGTTGAGTCGCTCACATCATGAGGTAACAAACCCAAAACTCCAGCATAGTATATTGGTGTCAAACTAATTCAACTGTAATAGCTTAACTTGTCTGTTTTAATGCAGCTATGGAATGTACTTACACCTTTATGTTTTTTAACAACCAGAGCTGAAGTTTACAAAAATTATAAAGCTAATCAGTGTATGTAAAAAATCCTATTTTGAATGTGATTAGTGCATGCCCCTCGCTAATGTCAGCAGTTATTTTTAGTGGAGAGCATTTGTAAGATCTGGCAGAGAACTCTTGAAATGTCAGAAGGGTAAAGAGGAAGCATAGCAGAAGCCAAATACATATATAAATATGTTAGAGGATTTTAATACTAAGACCATCATTTTTTAAAAGACAAGATGCAGCTGTCTTGAAACTGACATGGAAGATCATAGTTTCCCTCCTGTGTCATAGGTATTGTGCAGACATGACATAATTACCTGAATTTTGTAAAGAAAATAAGCTTGGTTTCTTTGTAACGTGAGGAAAGAGCTTGTTCTTCCTTTCCCATCTTGTTTACAGACAGGTGGTTGTTAAACAGATATTGTTAAACAGCATATTTCACTCTGCTTATAAGAAGTGTGTGTTACGCTTCTGTGATTTCTTTCTGATAGAAAGATCATCATGGTTTGCCTCAAAATACTTAAGGTTTATATTCTGTCTTACATAACAAAAAAGGTACCCATTCAAACCCTCCTGGAAACTGTAAAGGCAATGGAAGTTCCTTTACAGCATTGTTCCCAAGCTCAGGAATGGTCCTGTTCAGTTATCATTTTATTTGATACAGTAATACCTGAATACTTGCCAGGTATACTTTGTTAACAATATTTTCCACAGTGAAATATGGGTCAGATTTGTATGCAGCAGTATTTCAAGCACATCTTTGTGAGGATTCTCATTTTCCGTGCTGTTTCTAATAACTGATTATATATTTCTATTTGCATAAAGACAGGAAAGCTGCTGAGTCATTGGTGCAAAATTTGATACCTCTTAGGATTAAATTATTTAGCTTTTTGGGAGTGCAGGAATAGCACTTTCCTCTTTGATAAACATTGTGCTCACAGATTTCATGTCATGCAAGCTCATTTTCACTTACACATTTTACAGAGTTTTTGTTTGCTGGATAAATGTTTTCTAAAAGTTTCCTACCTAGTTCCCATTGTAAAGTGACTCCTTGTCCTCTACACATAATCAGTTCTGGTGTCTTTGCATCAGAACTCTGTCCTCAGAAATTACTCTGTATCCCTATGATTATTAAGGTCTTTTTAGACAGACTCCAGGCAGCAGGGTCACCAGGAACAGAAAGCCTCCAAATACCTTCCTAGTATCCTTTTCTCATTGGCTATTGAAAAATTGCAGGAACTATACCCATTTTACAGATGTTACTTACTTCATTGCTTTCTTGGTTTACAGGAAAGGTAATTTTAATCCTTTAAAAGTAGATTAGGTTATGGAAAGTTACACTCAGAGCTGAAGATAAAATAGACCATTCAGGTAAACAAATGACATAATAATGGCCAAAAACCAACTTTAAGTCTTCTTCAATTGCAGTGCATGTTCTGAGAATTAAAATATAGGATTTATTGACAGTTCGGTTTATTTCTTCTTAAAATAAAAATGACAGGACTGTGGTGGAAAATTAAAATGAAGAATAGCTTAAGTTTATGAATGCAATCATCAGTTTTAAATGTGATGCATTTTTATTGTTTCAAACCAGTTTTTAGAGTGATTGTTTTCAGAGTTCCCTTAAAAATATACAGCAATTAAAAATCCTGCTTGCTGCCAAAACATGGAGGATTTGAATGAAAATAAATATATAAGTAAGGTCAGTAAAAAGCTTAAAGGACACTATTAAATTTTAGCACATCCAAAATTTGACCTAATATATTTTAAAAGATCTATTTTATATATGCTCTGAGCCAGATAATCCTGCCAAAATTAAAATTCCAATGCAAATAAAAAATATCAGTTATGCAGGCAGATCATACTATTGCAATTTCTTTTTTGTGTTTGCAGATAAATCTCCGTTTTCTGTTACTTCCTCCATGTGCTAAATACTTCAATACATAAATGCAACATTCTGAAGCCTTTTTAGTCTGATTCTCCTTTGCTCTACTACAGCAGGCAGAGAGTTAGAGGGCTTGTGTGTTCTCAAAGTCTACTATTATGAAAATAAATGTGCAAATTCCATTCTACATTGTGAATTTATTTTATAGATTTATTTCAAAATAGTATTTCTTTTGTTTATATAATTACTCTGTGAAATTTCAGCTACTTAATATCAAAATCTTTGGATAAATACTGGTTTGGGTTTAAAGCTGTATGAGCTAAAAAGGTGGGGGGGAGACAAGACACAAGACCATTTCTTTTTGTTGCATTTTATTCATACAGAGTATTACAAATTTTATTGTTGCTGAAGCTAAGGATGAGAGAAGATAGATGTCAGAAGGCAGATCCTTTCGTATTGGCATGAAAGAAGTATGGCTCACATAAAAATAAATAAGCTTTGAACGATAAAAGTATTGAATATAAAAACATTTTTTGTGAGAGAATAGGAATTTATATTTTTAATGGGGAATGGATAATGGTATAAGAGTGATTGAGAAACTGCTGATGTCGAAGTACTTCTTCAAGAGAAATTACCACAAGGCAAAATTAGGGCAGGGTTCTGAAAAATTAAAAAAAAAAAAGGCAACCTGAGTTTAGGCTCTAAATCCAGATTGAAACTCCTTATAGTAGTGCTGATATTTGAAAAGTGCTTAACACTCAAGTTTTTCCATTGAGATCAGTGTTTTAGAACAATAGGGTCCTAGAAAGCAAGAATACAGGCACTTAACTGGAGGCTCCTATTTTTGTGATTAGTAACTTGATAAATAGCACAGCACAAAGAAACTAAGACAATCTGTAGAGGAAGGATTTGTTGCAGGGGAGATCTGTATTCTTCATCTGAATCCATGGAGAACCCAAAACAAGAGACTGAAGAAGATTTCAAGTTGGCATTAGCAGACCTAGTTACCAGGAAGGAAAAACAAAAGACTGTCACTTTTCGAAATGAGTTGTCTTGGAAAATAAATCAGAGATTAATTAAGAGGACCACAAGTATTGAAATGAGGCAGAAAATCAGATCAAGATGTGGAGTCTGGGAAAAGAAGACTAGAGAGAGAGAGCCAAAATAGAAAGAAAGAAAAAGTAATAGTGGGAAAAACCCCACCAGTATGCAGAGTTCATATGAAGGCAGAATTTGTTCTCAAAAAAATGCTGGTCTAGCACATTATTATTTGCCTACACATTTTGAGTGCTCTTTGGACTATGATTGCAAAATACACATATTTTTGAGATACATGTCTGTGATATGAATACATAGTATTATAAGGAAGTGAGAGAATTAAGCTATGAATGTCCTGTTTTTCTGTTCCATATGGCATTCCTGATCAATTTATTTGACTAAATAAGTAATGAATATATCTTACAGTAACTTGAATTAATTAAGAAAAAAATATAGAAAAGCCTTTGAAAAATTTTAATACATAAATTTGCAGAATTTGTAGTGTGCCATTTAGCAGATTGGCTTTCGAGGCGCTTGGCCTACACTAATCTTTGAACCCAACAGAAAAAGGACACTGCTGTTGCAGTTGTATTGCAGCACAGTGAATATATATTGCTAACAAGCTGGATATTTTGGTTTTTCTGAGGGAGTTCAGAAGCTGCGAATAACTTGGTAACAAAACAATTAAATACTATTACAGTGTTGTATAGCTTGTCAAACAAAAGCCATGCTGTATCATTTTAATTTCCCAAAAGAATCAAAATTATGAGACTCTGAGAATGTACTTGTCCAGCTCATCTACCTGCTCTGCTACTAATTACAATCTTCAGTATAACTATAAATTTGAATTTTGTGGAACTAGGAAAGTTTTCTTCAAGAGAATGTAATAGGCAGTAGTTGAGTTCCTTCTGAGATGTCAAATACCTACTTTATTATAGCAAGAAAGTGACAGTCAATTTAAACCAGAATTTATTGAGAACATTAAGAGCTGGAAGGGCTTTGGCTAATCACTGTAATGTCCTCAACAAATGGTAAATGAAAGCATGAGGAAATTGAGTTAACACAAGTTAAAAGTTCACATACTTACTGAATTATATTAAAAACCCTATAACCTAATTAAATTATCTAAAACTACTCATTTTAGTCTGTCCTGTTATTCTAGTGAATGCATACGATGATATTTTCTTAGATGTGTAACAGTTGACAGGTTTAGCATGAGTCAGATAAAAAGCCAATGAACAAGATCAAAGGTTTAATTATTTACTCATCTTCAATATTCTGAATAGTTATACTTAATGATTAAAAGAATTTTGCATTGATGCTTTTTTGTATACTTCATATTTTTAACTTAAAAGATTAGTATTGTCCAAACTTGAATATGTAGATAAAATGTATCCATTTCTCCTCCTTTATGGAATTTTCTGGGGGAAATGCAAGAGAGGGTAAAAGTGGTACACAGCATGTATTTGTCTATAGGCATATATTTCAGGCATGCTGACTGCAAAAGCTTTATTTTAGCTGGTCTATGTACCATCACAACACTTAACAAAGATCCTCTAAATGCCTAGATTTTACAGTAAAATACAACATTGAAGATCATGTCTTCTGAGTTTTTATGTTAACCTACTGGAGGAAAACCTTTCAATTCTTTTGCTTTGGTTTTAAAATAAAAGAAGAATATTACTTCACTGGTATAGCTGGCAAATTTTCTGCAATTCCCCTCACAGATTCAAGGTTTATTGAAAGTAATAGGCAAAGAAACTTTTTTTTTGTGGTTTCAGGTTATGGCTTAGGAATTTGTCCTTGAAAACTCTAGGCTTTGAGTGTCTGAGAAATTTGACTCAGTAGTCAGATAACAGCATGTACATGAAGTATCATTCTCAATTCTAGCAGCACAGAGGACAGTTTCAAGAGAAAAATTTTGGATAGTGAACAGCAGATTTTTTTTTTTCCAATTTGTAGAGTTTTTGGCTTTATATATTTCCTGGCTCTGCTTCCCTGAAATGAAGAAAATCGTGCAGGATACAGCACATCCTTTGGCTAACCACAGAGAACAGAACCACCATCTGAACACCTTTTCCCTGCAAAACTCAGGCACTACAGTGGAGTCATCTCTGTCACCTAACACACAAGTGTGTAAGGGATGTTACTGAGGATAGCACAAGAAAGAGACAGCTTTCACCTCTAGGGGAAAAAATAAGAGATAGTATGACTGTAATAAAATATCAAGGTGGCATTCCAATAACATTCAAACTGGATGTATCCCATAGGAAGTTTCACATTTTATTTCACCTTGTGATGCATTCTTCTCAGTGAGAAATAGGCTATTACACATTTATTTCTAACTGCTTGCTAAAAGAGAAAAACAAATATATAAATGAGATTGTTCTCCCACCCTTAGAAAAATAATTATTTTATTAAGTGAGAGGGGCTGTCCACTATTTTTCTAAGTGCATGTCAACCAAAAAGAAAGGATATCATTGATTGTTTATTGCTGACACCAAGATGAAAGAAATTTTGTCTGTTTGGCTCCCTGATGATTAGTTTAACATTAAGGCTAACTGACTAAGAAACAAATAACATTATCCTTTTTTTTTTTCCTGAACTACTTAATACTTTTTCTCAATTTAAAACCAAATATAATACATAATATGTATTTGGAATAAATAATAATATTTTTTCTGTGGAGGAGAGAACTGCTAGTTTCAAAACTGTTTTTCACTCACACACCACCACCAAATAGACAAATATATGAAAAGTAAACAACCTACATGATAAAAAGGATACTTCAGCATTTCTGGGTAACCTGAATGCAGCTTTAGGGAAACCTATGAAAATAAGGATGAGTTTACTTCTAGTAAATGCAGAAATAGCTTCATTTAAAATTGAGGCATTTATATATATTTTCCCCCATGAAACAGATAAAATCCCATCAATTTTTTCAGTCAGAAGTGAATGAAAAGTCTCTTGGAGACCAGCTCAGAAAGCCTGTTACAGTCTGAGCTGATGACCAAACCCAGAGCAACTTTTAAGTCTGTAGTGTAATCTAAAAGCATGAGGAATTATTCCAGTGAATGATCACTATGGAGTGCTTTTTTTTTTTTATTTTCTTTCAGTATGAATGCAAAGAGTTTTTAACAAATGAGAAGAAGGAAAGAATAATACGTTATAGCTCTGAAGTGCTTTCTGAAATTCCAGCATTTGTAACAGGTAATCAAATTGCCTTCACTTTCGTGGTGAGCTGCCTGCCCTCGGTGATGAATGCTGTGTATCTTTCAGTCCTGAGCCATCTCTGCACGAAGTTCAGCGCTGTGAAACCCCCCTGAAATCAACGCGCTTGTGCTGATGTAAAGCTGGTCTAATGGCTAATGGCTAATGCAACGAAGGAACAGCCTCTAAAACTCAAAATTCCTTAGGTGCCTCTCAAGTAAAAGTAGAAACTGCTTTTAAAACTGCTGCACAAAAGACATTTGTAGATATTTTTTAGTGGGATTTCCCAAGGTCTTTTATCTCAGTACTTTTTCTTTAGATTGTCCGAGTGTAGGTCAGAAATCCCTTTACTTCACCCGTAGTGGTATATGTGCTATACCTCTTTGTGCTTTCACAATGTTATGCAATTGCTTCTGCTGCTGTGAATACCATGTAACACAGAGAGAAACAAATTTTCTAGTATATAGCTTATATTAAAGCAATAGGACATAGTATGTCAGATTTCTTAGAAGTAAATTCTAATAATGGCTTACATAAAAATGAGAGTATTTGTTTCTCTTAGCTCTGAATTTAAGTGTTGCAGAATCTATAAGTATCTCTGATTGCTGCATAGGCATTCATCATGCTGAAATGATTTGCCATGCCCAAACAAGCTTAAACAATATGAAATTTTAAAGATACTTCTGTCAGCTCATTCTTTAATTTTAGTAAAATAATGAAAAGCATATATTACTTTAGTTTGCAAAGCACTGAAATGCAATTCATATGAAGTGTTTCTTTTCTACATATATGTGGTAATGTTGTTCATGGAATTAAAGACTGTTCCTTTTTTTTTCATATTTAGTTTTTCAATTTTTATGTATTTTGCAATAAAATGCATGAAGTTGTTAAAATTTTACCAAAATTTCTAGACTTTATCAACACTTAAAGCCATCTAATGTACGAATATTGAATACTGCACATGCTCAACATGAGTTAAATAAGAATATTTGTTGTCAACAGGCAACAGTGAAACAAGTAAAAAATTGAAAATAATCTGTGTGTTCAGATAACAGATTAAATTAAGGAAATTATACAACAAACTAGAGTGAGGCCCAAGATGTTAGTAGCTAAAGAGAAAATTTTTCCATAATGAGAACAAAGTGAATATAAATTAATTTTTTAATAGCTGTACTCTAACAAAGGAAAACTATTCCTCTATTATTTATTAAAATCAAGTTACACTAAACCATGAATATTATTTATTAATTTTCTAACTGTCTTTTAGGTACCTTTTTACTATCCAAAATTAAACATTCAATCTTGTCTTAATTCTTCTCAGAAATGAAACTTTTCTTTTAGTAAAAGACTATCCAGAACCACTTCTATAATACTGAGCACTTCAATGAATTTGACGTGATAGTTTCTTTTTTTATATATTATATTACATTTCTCTGTTATTAGAACCCATTTTGCAGGCACTGTCAGGTTGCTCTTGGTAGTTTTCCATTCAGATAACATGTCATTCCCAAAATCACCATTCAGAGCATCTTATGAAATGTTTTTTCTTTATTTTTTAAAATTAATATAGTTTTAAATTTTTCTCCTTTTTTTTTTCTCTAGCACTTCTCTCATCCCTAGAGTGCTCTTCTCCTCCCACTTGCTTATATGCTTATATACTAGGATTAAGAGTTTATTCTCTGTTGAAATAGAGTTATTCAGGTATATGAGATCCCTGAGTTTTTCTTTTTTTTTAATTAATAGATATTCAAAGGAAAGTGTTTTGGATCTGAGGGGGTTTTGGCTAATTTTTTTCCCTGAAAGTACATCTTACATTGAAACACATAATTTATATGGATTTACACTGGGAATTAAATGATGAACTACCATTTCTGATTTGGGAATTTCTGTAAGAACATTCTAGGGGTTTGGCTAGTAAATTCAATTACCTAGCTGCAGTGACAGGAATGCAGAGCACTGCATATGCAAAGATTCCTCTGATTTAGAAAAATAAGTATTCAGTCTGAGATGTTTATCTGCACAGATTTACCTGACAGATCTATATATTTCTGCTGCTTTTAATGGGCCTTCTTGGGGGACTCAGGATTCTGTAGCACTTAGGTAACTAAACTCGTAGTAAACAAACTGGAAGCTTTTTAAGCATAGAGACTGCATTACTGATATCTAAACATATTTTCTTTTTGTTCTACATATGCCACTGGTTTTTAAAATAAACCTATTTTTCATGTAGTAAACATCTGCCCTTATGTTGTCACTTTCAGACAATGAAGTTTGAAGAGATGTTACTGAAATAAGTTCTTTGTTAACATATAATGCCACAGCTGATATCCGTGAGCAGTAACACATTGCAGAGTGTGTTTGAGTCTCAAAATGAATGCAAGTGCCTGTTCAGCACTGGAGCCCTTTGTCCTGTGAGTTCTGAGTGTGTACTGTACCAGTATGCTGTAGCTGAAGATGATATTAATGAGGAATGGAAGCAGAGAAATAGTGACTCTCATTCTTTGCCCAGCCCCCTACAAGTTAAATCCATTAGTATGGATAGATCAGCATTAATAAACAAGGAGGACAAAATAGCTCTCAATGCAGGGACAGTTTTACGTGACCTTTGCTGCAATAACTTGTACTTGGTCATGGTGATGCTCTGAGCTGACCTCTGCAGCACTGCTAAATCTGATGTAACTGTGGAGAAATAGCACCAGTGCTCCATGCACAACTTCGGGGCTTCAAGCAGCTGAGCTTTAGGGGAACAAAATGTTGAGTTTCTCTGTTTGTATATCGTTATGCTGATTGCAGAAGGGTTTCATCCAGGGATCTCTATAGAAAATTACTTGTCAGGGTCATTAGGGAAAAGGTGCTGTTTATTGCTTTGTAATAAAAATTAGTACTTTTGTGCTGTGATGTGCATAAAGACAATACTCAGGATCCAAATTGTTTCTGGGCATCCACCAGAAGAATTAGTTTAAATTGTTAAGGCTCAACATGGTCCCAACAGGTTTCAGCATGTAAAGAATTATTCATCTCTTGATGAAGTTTATACTTTGAGACATTGAAAAATTCCTTGGAGATTGAACACTAAACTATTGATGCATTACAGGTCTGCTGAGAACAGTGTTTTCATGGATTTTGAGAGCTGCAAAACTTTCAGAACTCTTTTTCTTTCCCCAGTCTATGATGGGGGAAAAAAAGTTATAAAAAGTATTATTGGTTTAATTCATTCCTAAGATTGCACAAATGAAGCTTTAAATGTAGCTTCCACGTCATCTTATCAAGCTTCTCTGTGATGCTGCACAGCCAGACAGAGGGGTTATGGATGTCCCAGAAAAGGGACAGAAGCATTCTTGCATTTTGGTGCGTGTATAGCAGTAGAAATTACCATTGTTGCAGTATCTCAATGCTTCAAATCACAAATGGTTCTTGAAACTCATGAGGTAATTAATGTTGTAGAAGAAGGCTGTAAAGGCAGCAAGTAATAATTTTGAAGTGATGTTTAAATAATCATTGTGCAAAGATGCAGGCAGTGTAGCAGTGTATAGTGAGCCTAAGAGCAGGGTTGAGTGTGATTCTCTAAGCCAAAACTTCCAGTGCTAGCCTCACTTCTTCCCCAAAACTGTAACATATATAGAGCTGCGCTAGCAATTTTAAAACCCTACATTTCTAGTTACACTCCTCTAAGTACATGCTTTTTGTTTACAGCCTAAGAGAGCTTGTTTGTGGTTAGAGTCTTTGACAGCCTGGCACTTCAGAGATTCACAAGTTTTCCAGGAATTACATTTCCAGTTTCACCTAAGTCCTAGCCTGTAGCTTTTATTTTTTTTTTTTCACAACAGCTGTATTTCCCTTTGGTTTTGCCACAACCCCTCCATGTTCTCAGCATTACTATTGGCTGATGTGGGGAAATATGGACATAGTCCTACTTCAGATTGCAGTGAAAACTTAAACTATGACCTCTTTGGAGCAGGGGAGAAAGCCTGCAGTATTTGTAACAATGAGTCTGTCACTAGGCAATATAGCTGGGCTCTGAAGAAATTTTCCTGTGTGTATTTTCACTCTTATGCATTATTAATGCTGCTTTTTAGATCCAATCTAGTTTCCCCTCTTTTATTTTTTTTTTCCCCCAATACTTCTGTTTACTTTCCTGTCTGGACTCTAGCTTGCTGCTTCGGCTGGCTGATGGAGACTGCTGTTCAGAAACTCATCATCTCAGCAGGATAATTCATTGCTCCTGTAGCACCATCTCTGCTGCAGGAGGAAGGGCAGGGCCCTTCCCGGGGCTGAGTCAGCAACAGCTGTGATAAATACTTTTCAAATGTAAATATTTTTTTATATATCTGCAAGTGCTAAAATGGATCTAGATTACAAAAGACAAACTCAGATCTAAAGGAAAGAAGTGAAATGTCATTAACATTGATGAAGTGAGACTCAGATAAATTTGGGTATTCTGTATCCTTTTCATTCCGTTCTAATCTGCTGAAAAATCTTAGTCATGCTGTGAAGGTAACTATATAACTCAAACTACAAATAAATCAAAACAAAACACCTCACTTTGTTAATTTTATCCCATTTAAAATTAAAACGATGTTAACTTCATGAATAGTAGCTCAAAAGAATTTCTCAATATTTCTCTTTGCAGTCTTTCTATTTGCTGCTGTTTTTTGTGACCAACAAAAGAATGATCAGCAAATCATTTGATCACATCTAGGCAGGAATGTGACTGAAAAGATTCATTCTTGATGCCTTGAGAAAGATCCTCATTCACAAAATAGCTTGTAATGCATGCTTACCTCATATTCTGAATTATATTAGATGTTACCTTAGTAAGTCTGAGGCCTGAAATATTATAAGTAAATACTGACAAAATAAAAGAGGGTAACTGGAAACCATCAAGGAAGAAACATATGTGAATTCTATCTCATTCATCTGATTGTTACTTCCTTGAGTATACAAACCTAGAACCTCTACTTAGCCATATAGTTATGGTTAACAAAGTTCTTGTGTTAATGCAAAGCAACAGATAAAATTTAAAAGCATTGTTATAAGCAAGAGAGTAGAGATTGGTATCATGTACATTAATCAGTTGGAGAACCCTTGGCTCTCTTATTTGGTACTGCAGTCTCCCACTGCCCATGTCCAGCCTCCCAGCTCTTCTGGAATAAATATTCTGCCTTACAGATGATAAACTGCTGATCTCCTTTTCTTTGGGTGATCCCTATGACTAAGGCCTTTGTGCCTCTCTGAAAACTCCTTCCCTCTTGAAGCTGGCTCCTTGGCACTAAGAACTTCATAAGTATTATTTCACAGATAGGAATGTAGTTATATAGAAGTACAATATTAGCTTGTTTATGATATGAAGAAGGCATCAAAAATGTTATTATGTTTCATAATTTTTTTCTCATCCCTATTCTAATTCCTTATTGTACAAACACACATCCTTTTCTGCCCATTGTGTTGTTTCTGTTAGCAATTACATCAATGTAGTGTCTGTCAGGTGGAGGAAGCTGATTGTCTTTTGAGCAACAGCACACCATAGGTTGTTTGAATTAGGATATTTCAATAATGGTACAGCTGTGCCACCAGTCTGAAGAATGTCACCTTGGTAACATGCTTGGTTTTCATCAGCCTTAGATCCTTTATTCACTCCTTTATTCAATTTTAGCAGATTTTGAATACAATCCACTATGGCACAAGACCAGCTGTTTCTCCACACGTTTAAGTGAAATCCATATTTTTCCCTATGCCTCGAATAACATGTTTTCTTGTCCTACCTAAATTAGTTGTGCAGGTACCACAGTGTCCACATTAGAAAAGGATATTATTCTAGATTTATTGTCTTTTTTAAGCCTATAGGTTCAGTCTCATTTTCTGAAGGATCGTTAAAAACTAATAGAGATCTTCTTTATTCAGAAGGAACTTTCAGCATTTTTTTTTCATGGTACACACTTGTATGAAAAATTGCTTCAGTCTTTCCAATACTACAATGAAAAGAGTTTGCAGACAGATCAAAAAATAAATATACACATCTTTAGCTATCACTTTCATAGCTTTTCTTTTTAAAAAATATACAAATTTTATACAGGATTTTTTTTTAATCACAGTTTTGTTCAGAGGGAAATTTATAAAAATTTTAAAAAGCATCACTGTATCTGTAAGAAAGATCAAAACTTTTTTTAAAAGTAAATTTGCAATTTTTAATTAATTTCTATTCTTTAAAGTGATACTTTTCCAATCAGTCTTTTTACAAAAGAACTTTGAATATTATCAAATTTTAAAAAAGCATTTATATTTCCGCATGGTTAATATTAATACAAGAATATAAGAGGTATATATTATGTAAAAGTAGGATTTCTTTATGTAAAATGTCTGCATTAATGAACATGTAGCTAGAGTACACGAATATGGTATTTCTTAATTTGGAAATTTTTATGTAGGACTAACATTAAAAGATTAAAATAAAGAATATAATGGAATTTTTGGTTTTGTTATGATAGAGAGCAAATAATTTCAACTAGATGTTAGCCTTTCATGAACTAAAGAACATGTGGGAGCTACCAAGTTCTCTTGTTTTGCTGTGGAAATTAGATGTTACTGTATGTACATCACCAATGAGTTTTGACTCTCCATTTTCAGTATTCTGAAAGAAAGGGTAAGAACTACAGAACTAATTTTTAAGAAAAACTGTAGTAATGATTTTATATGGTAGGGAAACTACAGTGCTGGTTTCTAACCTCAATCAGGGGTGATATTTCTACTTGACAAGAATTGACTTTTTATAAGTAGAGATTTAAAACTGCATATGCAAAAAGGTTCTGTTCAGATTGGCATTGTGTGAGAAAAGGGGTTGTATTTCACACTCTCTGAATGTTGTTTTCTGCTCCTGAGAGATAACATGGGCTCTGAAATTTGAATCTCTTGCATCTAACTTACAGATACACTAATAGCACCCTTTATACAAAAAGAAAGAATTATAAATATATGACTGCATGGTTATAACAAAAAAGTAGTAATATCAGAAAGGCAAATATATCTGGCAGACTCAAATATTACCAGGAGACAAAGATGAAAACAAGAAGATGCTTTTGGTGTCTATGCTGTTGTATGCTTTGATTTATGTCATGATTTACATTTGATACATAGAATAATGACTGGGTTTTTTAGCCTTCTTTTTTATTTTAAAAATACTTTTATTCATAATGTGCTAAAAGGATGTTGACCACTATAATATAATTAATCTGAGATGTGCATTGAATTATTTTTCTTATCTGCAATCTTAAAAACATAAGGTGTATGAATAGTGATTTTATTTTAAAAAGTTTTTTTATTTTTACGGAATTGTGTCTTAACTTTAATGGTTAATAAGAACTTCAAATGTCATCATTTGTGAAGCATTCCTATAAACAAAAAGTAAATGTGCTTTTAGATTGATAAAACTGATAACAAACCCATTTATCCATAAAATTCAGGGGAAAAAAAACCCTATTTTTTCCAGGGATCTGTAACTGAATCAGAATCTTCAAATCCTGAACTTATACTAACCTCCATTCCCTTAAAAAGTAAGTAAATAAATGGGAGAAGTGGGAAAGGAGAATCTTATTTATATCTCCCAGGATTAGTTTAGGATTGTTACTACTCTGTCATTTAGGAACTGGTAAACAAATTTAAAGTTACAAATCCCCTGGAAAAAAAAAGGTTGACTTTTGTAATTTTTTTTTCTAAATTCAGGTTCAGTTTTTGGTTTTGCCTGGTTTCAAATGCAATAGAAAGGATTGGTTTCCCTATTTTACAGTGGGCAACCCAATAAAAAAGGGAATTTAAAAGAATCATTAAAGCATTTTATATTCTTATTTTAAATGGCAAAACTCCTCAGGCCATGTTTTCATTAAAACCTGTGTTCTACTGTTTTATTATGCTTCCTCCCCAAAAAGAAAAATGTCCTTCTTGGTTTTCTTTTCATGCTTTTTTTTTTAACTTCAGAGTGACCAATGTAAAACTGAAAAGATACCTTAAGTGACTGATCCAAACTCGAGTAATTCTTAAAAAGCAAGAACTTTTCACGTCCTCCCTTAGGAGCTGTTGGCTCTCCTGGGTGAATCACTTAAACCCTAATGTTTCCAGATTTTAAAAATATTGCTAATCTAAGCTGAATCATTAGACTGATATTGAACTAGCATGCACAAGTTATGTGCATTTCTTAGATGAGCCTTTAAAAGTAACCACTCTGGGAGGACATTGGGTTTGTGCCACAGAGCAGCACTGGATATGGTTTCACTGCAGTCCGTGCTTCCAGGTGCTACCTGGCTGAGCTAGACACCTTTGTCCCCCAGTTTGGGTGAGTCTCTACCTGCTCTGGACCTTGATTGGCTCCTCAGTGAAATAAAGATAGTAATATTCTAGCTGTTAAGCCTGTTTTTAAAATCTTGTTTCCTCAAACAATTCTAAAATGGACTTTGCTATATTCACACTTGATAATAGTACTGGCAATAATTATAGGGAAGAGATTGTTATTATGTGAAGATGCTTATTTTGATTTTATTCGCCTGGTATGATAAAGGATTTTCACAGTGTACAGTATTTCAGTGACTGGTTTTATTGAATCTGTATTTATTATGATCTTTGAAAAACAAGTAGTGGGAAGAAGTCTTCATATGTATTTGAATCTATGTATTAAAAAAGAGCCACAACTCATTGTTCGGTTCAGGTGAAGACTTCATTGTAAATGGTAATCAGCATTACTTAGCCCCAGGTGTGAATCTTAAAACTTTAAGAATTTTTCTGGGACATCATCTCTTTTTCATGTGATAAGAACAGCTGCAAAATCTTCAGTCTTGTCTCTTGGAGAAACATGGTTAATTTTGTGGTGTTGGCTCAAAATTTTATTTCCTATCACTACAATGGTAGACTTGAAATTCCTAGCAACTAATGAAATTTGATTACAATGAAATGTATTCTACTGTATTTTATGTTTAGATGTGAATCTAATTTTTATGGAATTATTTTTAAGCCAGAAAAAATTAAATTTGCACTGGAAATACCATCAGAGCTTTAATCATAATAGCATAAATACAAGATGGTAAAAGATAAACCAAAGGATGTTGCAAATTCCTGTGAGAGCTATGCTATGCGCAGGACAGAGGGATAAATGGATAGACAGACAGATAGGTAGGTAGTTGCATATCAGACATTATAAGGTGTAATTGCCATAGAGCAAAGGAATGTGTGATGTGAAATTAGATGTATGTGTTAATGAAGTGGGAAAATCATATACATTTAAGAGTTGTTCATCTTCCATTTACATGGATGTGTAAATACACAGAATAATAGTACCTGACAAAGAGCCAAGAGGAGGGTTAACATCCAGTGTGAGGTAGAGTGTTTAATGGATGAACTTAAGAGCAGATAACAATATAGCATCCCATGTATACTTTCATAATTGTGCGTTCCCCCAGAGATAATGGATATCATTATCAGCGGCGCCTGTCCTAAGAAACTTGGCAAGGTTATGATTGTTTGTTACAGCTTTGGTTATATTAACATACACATTAATATTTATAAATATTTGATGTCATGTTAATTTTTCATATAAGATGATTTATGTAATGCTGCTGTGCCCTGTTAGAGGGCATTTGCAGTGTGCTTCATAAGGGAACAGAATTGATGCATGTTCTCTAAGAGGACTGGCCTGTGTATTACAGTGCTCACAGTGCATTATTCTGGAGAACAGTGATTTAAGGATAAATTATCTCAATTGCAGATACACTCCATTAACATTTTAAATAAAACATTAAGAAAAGACCACTATAGGAAATAAAACAATAATATCATCATGGGGTTTGGGGAGAAAAGGGGGAGGGGTGTTCTTCTAAATAGTGAGACTCCTTGGTTTGACCTATATTCCAAGACCTTTTTTTGCATATTGGGAGAAATTAATATATTCATGGCATAGTTGTAGAAATTTGGGCGGAAATTCTGGATCAACTTTGCAAACAATTGTTGAAGAAATACTGATAATAGATTATGTAGATGTAGAGATCTCCATCCTTTGATGACAGAGGTAGGTTACTATAAATCCAACTGCTAGAAACTATAAAATTTAGCTGTATCTAAAGTAGTACGACTTCAGAAGTGAAACGCATCTACGTAATTATGCTGTTCAACTGGACTTTTTCTCACTAACAACTGGAAGCACAATCACAAGTTATTGAATCTGTGAATTAATGGATATACAAACAAGTGTGATGAAATGATAGTGTATCACAAAGTGTAGGGGGGTTTCTTCTGACAAATGTAGCTTCATTTGGTAGATGTAGTTTAGTTTGGCTTGTTCACCATACTTCACACTTACAGAAAAAGTCTTACAGGGTATTTATATAAACAATTAAATGTGCGTAATAGGAAACCTCATTGCACCACATTACCTGCTAAGCCTTTGGTGAATGGATAAAATCCCTTTTTGTGCACTCCCATGGACTAGCAAGTTCAGCGTAGTAGTGTCACATAAATGTATTTTTTCATATATGTATTCTTCTGCAGAAAGCCACATTATTGATCAATTTATTTTACTTTTTTATACTTGGATTGTGAAACAAAAAAAATAAGCAAAGGTTAAAAAGAAAAAAGAAAACTCACCGGAGTTATTTACATTATTTTTTGTTAATTTGTTAACCATATATTTAAAGTTACTTGCAACTTCCAGAACTGCTTTACACTGATGTGATTTTTTTAAGGTTGTAGGTTATAAAAAATTGACTCCCAAAATATACATGGGATATATTAATGAGCTCTGAAGTTTAAGGTGATAAGGAACTATGACCTGACCATCTTTGATTGGATAATTCCATCACAGTGGCAGTCATCACTTGTCCTAAATTTAAAGTATTTTGTCTTTTGAGTAGTAGTATGTGCACAAGGTAGTATGTACAATGTGGTTGGTAGGGAGCAGTGATGTGAGATTTGGCTCTGCCTCTCAGATTTTCTGTGTTATGTCAGGCCATTTATTTAGGATGGCTGTCTCTAACTTTATGTCCTATTTTACATATGTCTACTCATAATTCATCTGCTTTAATCTAGTTGTGTGAACAACTACTGTAGCTTTTACAGAGGCAGCAATCACAGAAAGCAGCTCATCCCTTCTAAAATGACAATCAGTGCTGGAACATAGTACGCATTTCTTTCTAGTACTTCAGTGGAAGTTAAGTACAAAAAATTCCAGCCTCACTATGAAGTTATTTTTGTGATATTAAAAATGAACTTTTGGAGGTCAGGATATGCAGAGAATCCCTTAGTTCTGCTGTCATAGGATACCAATCCATTCTTTCCAGGTACAATGATCCCAAAAAACTACCCTTTCTTTTCCTACTGATTCTGAGGAGTTTGCTGATTGAGGAGTTTTTTTTCTCAATGTCTATCACCAGGACACTTTCAAATTGAGGTACAAACAATTGGGAAAATATAAAGTATTATATATAT